>JZKD02S1216888.1:707305-749083 GCA_000966675.3 Picea glauca | reverse complement strand
ACTCTCTAAACATGAAAATATTGTCGAGCGATCTTGTTCTTTTCATGCTCGTAAAAGTATTTGAAGAAAACGTTCGATGAGCGATAGTTTATCACTTTTTCGGTCTCGTCAAACTACTTTACGAGAAAGGCCCATATGGGACCTGAGTTTTCTTTAAGTGTTTTTTAGACTCTATAAACATGAAAACCCCCTGATTTTTCTTTCTTTGGACTCATAAAACAAACATTGAAAGGCCCAAATGGGACCGAACCACTCCTTCCTAGGGTTTGTTAAACATACTCTGAGGGACTCATCCGAAGGATGAGATTACATTTCAAGCATATGTTATCCTCCTCAAGCTTATGTAGAAATAAAGAGGTACTCTCCAGAAATGGTGGGGGGGGGATTTGGAAAGAAATGTATCTAAACCTGTATTCTCTGGAAGAGTCACTTTTGAACATGACACCCTTTCACTCGCCTTGTGTCTAGGTTGGAAAATCCGCTCGTCTCTTGATCATACTCCTTCATAAGATTACAAATTGGTATGTGATCCCTATTTTTGAGTCAGTGTTTCCAAGACAGTCATTGTGTCATCAATATGTTCAAAAAGATGTCCAACCCGAAAATCCTTCTATTGCGTCGGTCATTTCTGCAGTCCTTAAGCCTTCTATTGCGTTAGCCATCCCTGAGTCAGTCTTGAATCACTTGTTACTCTGATCTACTTCAAATCTTGTTACTCGTTTCGTGTCATTGATGGGGGATACATTAAGGCCTTCCTGTGACGAGTCTTTTCCTGTCGACTTCAACTCATTATCCAGGAATCAGACTTAGAAACTAATTGGTAACTTGGAACTTGCATGCCTCAATGGTAGGTTTCCTCGCTTTCGACAGTGGGTTTTCATTATTGACCCCTGATTGGGAGATTCCGCCGAGTATTTGACTTCAGCTCATCAATTCACATTCGTTGGATTGTACTAGTGTACCTTGGGAGTCATTGACATTAATGGTGATTTCCCTCGCACTTGTTAATGATTCTCATCATTGACCGGTAATCAAGTGGTTTCTACCATGTTCGACTCCAGCACATGTATTCGCATGGTTAGATTCGTACTATAGAGTGGTGTATATGAAGACCTTGGATATTTTCTGTCAGATTCAGGTTGCGTTGGAGTATATTCAGATTGTATTGGTGCATAGATCCATAGTGTATGTCTTGTGGCTATGATCAAATTTGAGTCTTTAACACATAGATCCACAGTGTATTTTTGGTGGCTATGTTCATATTTGAGTCACATTGGCATCGATCCACAGTGTATGTTTGGTGGCCATAACCTGTCTTACGTGACATGGATCTTCGCATGTCGACATTTATGCTTTGAGTCATTTGTATTATGAGTATGGGAATGCCTACCTCAGTGATGATACATTATTGTACTGTATTTCCTTGTTTGTTGGTAGGTTTCCGATCGACTATTCCTTGTTCCCTACACACACTCGACAAAGTATTCCACCTATCACTCTGTTCTAACTTCATACTTTGGGGGGCTCTCTGTTACACATTATTTTCATCATCCCTATGACCGTTAATGATGTAAAACTATTTGTTTCCTTCAGAGGGGTCAGTGGCCTAAGTTCCTGAAGAGAGAAGAGAGAAGAACTTTTCCTGAGAAAAGAAGTTGCATTTTCCTTTGTAAAAACCCTATAAAAAAGGAAGTTTGTAGGCTGCATTATAGCTAGGGTGCGAGAATGCCTGATTCTCACAGGTTTCATCATAGCTAGGTTGTGAGGATTTCACAGTCTGCTCTATAGGCAGGGTGCGAGAATGCTTACATGTGGGAAAAACGAGCGTTTACTTGAATCTTCTAGAAGGAGAAACTTCCATGGCGAGGTGGCATCCAAATGGTTTGGATCTTACTCGTTTTCATGATTTAGTGGGATTATCCTAACCTCCTCACCTTACCTTCTGTTCATACTTAATCCCAAACTACTGATAGAAGTTAGCAAAGACCTTAATTGCTGGTGCATGCTAGCCTTGTTGTCTGAGTTAGAACATTACCATTTGAGTCCTTTTTCTATTTGACCCTTTAAAACACTCTTTCATTCACATATAACTTGATGGGTACTGGGCTTGCCTTCCATGCAATCTGAAGGTGACTCCTAGTGCTAACATTCTTGGCGCCATTGCCGGGGACGATTTGAAGACTTTTCCCTGGGATTAAAACGACACAGTATTCTAGTTCTAAAGGTGCATTAGAACTCAGTATTTCGAAGATTGCAGACTGCACCTGGTGACTCCATTGTTTCAGCTCTGGCACCTAAAGGCAGACATACGAGATCAAATCCACTGCTACCTTTGGTACCACCTGAGGCCGACCCAGAGAAGATAATCAAGAAGGGAAAATCTTCCCAAAAAAGTTTTTTTGTTGCTGCTACAAGTGCTTCTGGTCAGTTTCCTGGTTCTACTCTTCATACTCCAACTATTTTATCAAGTAAGCTTCCTTTATCTTCTATTGAAGTATCTAAAAAGATTGATTTTGAAGAGTTTCCTGTTGAATAGTCTTCCTTTGAGACTGAGTTGAAAGAGGAAAACATTGATATATGTCCTTCCCTTGATATTGAGAAGTGTTTCAGTCTTGATAGTTTTGAAGATTTCCCTACTTTAGGTTTTTCTACACCTCTTTCTATTAAAACTTTTGTTGCCAAAGAAGTAGGAACTTCATCTCCCTCTCAGACCTTACCATCCTCTTCAAAGACTCAACCTTATATTGTGAAAACTGAAACCTCGCCTTCATCCTTTCCTTCCTCTCCTACTCTACATACAGTCAGGTCTCCTTCTCCTTCTTGTTCACCAAGAATCCAAAATCAAATGGCAGCTGTTAACCCCCATGCTAATAGGATGGATGCCATAGTGGCTGCAGGATATGCTCCTCTACTTTTACCTCAGCCATTGAATGCTATTTCCCCTGGAGATTATTTGAAAGACATGCCTAAGTTCATGTGAGAAGAAGATGTAACAGCTGACGAACATCTTGTTGCTTTCTACAACTATGCAGATAACCAAAATATTGAAAATGAAGATGTTTGGATGAGGGTTTTCATCCAAATCCTATTTGTTGAGGCTAGGAAGTGGTTCAGGGGTCTGGCCTCTGGATCCATTACTGGTATTGAGGCATTGGACGAATCCTTCTTGAGGCTTTGGGGTGACAAAAAGGATTTTTGTTACTACATCATTGAATTTGGATCTTTGAAAAGGAAAGAAGGAGAGTCTATCTCTAACGTTTCTAAAAGATTTAACAAAATGTACAAGAAGATCCGTGATGAGATCAAACCCACTGAAACCATGGAAAAAATAACTTATGCCAGTGCTTTTGATTCCGAATTCTGCCTCCTTTTGAGAGAAAGAAGGTCACCTTCTTTAGTTCATATGCAAGATGTTTCCTTAGAGGTATAATCCAACATAGTGGCATCAGATAAACTCAGGGGGAAATATGATAGGGAGAGGAGAAAAACCAAAGATGAAGCTTCAACTTCTGATTCCTCTGTTTTCCATTCTCAAGTAGATGAGCTGACCAAATTAGTAAAATCTCTCTCCACTGAAATTGAGAAATTAAAATCAGAAGGGAAACAGACATATAGAAATACTCAAAACAATGATAATAGAGGTAACTTCAGGAGAACAAATAATGATCCCCAAATCTTTCCTAGGGATCCTAGAAACAGAGAGAGAGATGATCAAAGGGTACAAGCTCCTTTGAAAAATAATTTAGTGGCAGATGAAGAAGAAGAGGAGGTTGAAGATGATCATGAGATTCATTGTTTAGGTGATACTTCCCCATCCCCACGCTTGTCTCAATCCTCTTATGAGCAATATTTAATGGATATTCAAATTAATGAGTTAAGCAAGGGAGAGAAAGAAAAGGAAAATCCTAGTAGATATAATCTGAGATCTAAGAAGAATGTAGAAAAAAATGATGCCCCTAATCAGCATGTTCAGAAAGAATATTATGCCAAGGCTGTGATAGTGAGCATCAAGGAAAAAGACTCTCAAAACCCACAAGTTCTGATTAGAGATCCTCCTCCTGAAACCAAAGAGATCTTGAAGCCTTCCCCTTCCTTCAGTTTTGAGAATGAGATCCAGAAAATAAAGATCCCTGTACCTTTTTTGGAATTGATAAAAAATGATGATTTTAAAAAATATTTATCCAAGATGTTACAGCCAAAATCATCTCCAAATTCCACTGATTCCATAAATCTGCAAGATGAAAAACCAACAGTGATTTTAGGTCCTTTGATAGAATAAAAAGATGACTCATCCCCACCTTTCTATACTTCACTGAATATACATGATAAGGTGCTACAAAATGGTCTCATGGATTCAGGGGCATCCCACAATCTTATGCCAAAATCTGTTATGGATGAACTTGGGTTAGAAGTCACAAAGACCTATCATGAATTATATTCTTTTGAATCTAGAAAAGTCAAATGTCTTGGAGTCATTAAGGATATGGTGGTGACCTTATTTTTGTTGCCCATGAAAAATATACTTGTGGATATCGTAGTTGTTGATGTTCCCCCCAAGTTTGGTATGCTCTTGTCAAGATCCTGGATAAAAAGACTTGGGGGAACCTTGCAGATGGATCTCTCTTATGCTACTATTCTTGTTTTTGGGGGAGAGTATAGAAGACTTTACAGGGAAGATCAATTGACTTACATCATTAGTGATGAAGAAAACCCCACCAATCACCCTATTTTTGCTTTTGATACAGATCCGGGATCTAGTATTTTGCAGCTCACCGATGCCCCGGAAGCCCCTTTAGAAATCAGAAAAACGTCCATCAACTTTTCTGAAGAGCCTCCTCTAACTAATTATGTCTGGAAGATGTTCTTTGATGGAGCCTCTTCCAAGGAAGGTGTTGGTGTTGGGGTGATCTTTGTCTCACCAACTCAAGAAACTATATCTTTGTCATATAAACTAGAATTTGAGACTACTAATAATGTAGCAGAATATGAAGCTCTTGTCTTGGGTTTGAGGGCAGAAAAAGACATGGGGATAGAGGAGTTGTCAGTATTTAGGGATGATGAATTGATAGTCCATCAGATTAAAAAAATTTATCAAACAAAGCATCCTAGGCTTAGATCTTACAGAAATGAAGTATGGGATTTAGTGGATAGTTTTTTCTCTGCTTTTATTATATCATTCATTCCTAGAGAAGAGAATATTGTGGTTGATTCTTTGGCTGTATTAGCAAGCAACTTCAGAATTCCTATACCACCAAAAATCAAGTATGATGTAGAAGTCAAATACAACCCTTCTATACCAGACAATGCAAAATATTGGAAGGTGTTTGAAGATGATTTAGAACTTAAAAAAAAAATTGAGACTGTTGACGAATTTTCTGCATTGCACATTGATCAGGATCAGGATCCAGAAATCACTCCTCATGCTGATGTTTTCCTCAATAAAATTGTTAAGCATCATATTGTGCCGCTGCCTAGAAATCATATACCAAAGGGACTTGTTCCTTCAGAAAGATTATTTGATGGAAATGATGTGGCATTGAAAGGGAAGGTATCCACTGATGATGCTGATATCACTGAGTGCAATGTGGGCACTGGAAAGGATCCAAAATACGCCAAATTGTCAAGCAACCTATCAGAAAAGCAGAGGGCAGAATACACTAAGTTGTTGAAATAATTTGTTGATGTATTCGCTTGGACTTATGAAGATCTCATAACTTATGACATAATCATAATAGAGCACAATATCCCATTAAAAGAAAACACCAAAAATTTCAGGCAAAAGTTGAGGAAAATCAATCCTATGTTGTTCCTTGTCATGGAGAAAGAAGTTAAGAAGCTTTTAGATGAAACAATTATCATTCCTTTGAGGTATTCCGAATGGGTATCCAATTTGGTTCCAGTAAGAAAAAAGAAAGGGGAAATCAGACTTTGTGTCGATTTCTGAAATCTGAACAAAAGCTCAAAGAAGGATAATTATCCTTTACCCAAGATGGAGCACATATTACAGAAGGTGACAGGAGCAACCAAGATGTCTATGGTTGATGGATTTTATGGATACAATCAAGTATATGTTTTGCCAGAAGATAGGGAGAAGACTACCTTCACCACTCCTTGGGGGACATTTATGTACACTAAGATGCCCTTTTGTTTGATGAACGCAGGGGCAACTTTTCAGCGAGCTATGTACATAGCATTTATTGGAGAAAAGGATAAGTTTTTTGTTATCTATTTGGACGACATAACTGCGTATTCTCAGTCTGATACGGAACACTGTGATCATTTAAGAAAGGTTTTCTTGAAATGCAGAAAATTTGGCCTCTCTTTGAATCCGAAAAAATCATCGTTTGCCATGAAAGAAGGAAAATTATTGGGGCATATCATGTCAGCTGAAGGGGTAAGGATTGATTCTAGCAGGGTTGAGGCTATACAAACTTTGTCACTCCCTAGATCTAAAAAAGAGGTACAATCTTTTATGGGAAAAATCATCTTTCTGAGAATATTTGTGTCAAAGTTTGCTAAGTTATTCAGCCTGATATAGATGGAAAAAGAAGCAAGTGGATTGTTAAACTACTTGAATTTGATTTGGATATTAGGCCCACAAAATTGGTTAAAGGCCAGGGTTTGGACAAGCTCTTGGCTGAATCAAATTGCTCAGCACTAGGGGTGAATTTCATTCACTCATGTTCAGAAAATCAGTAGGCTTAGATGAATGATAAAGGCCCTCAAGTCATTTATACATTGGAAGATTGCAGCTGGTACAAAGACATTATATTTTTTCTGCAAAATTTATAGCCCCCAAGTGGTATGGAAAGGAACAAGGTGAGGGCCTTAAAACTCAAGTCAATAAAGTACTGCTTTGTTGATCAAATTTTGTATTGGAATGATCCATTAGGAGTGCTTTTGAGATGCCTAGATCCCCAAGAAGCCCAAAAGATTATGTCTGATTTTCATGACAATTTATGTGGGGGGCATCATTATTGGAGAACCACATCATACAAGATCCTCAGAGTTGGATACTTCTGGCCCAGTTTGTTCACGAATGTTTGTGCTAAGATCATAGCCTATGCTAAGTGTCAAAAAATTTCCAGAAAGCAACAACTTAAGTCTTTTCCATTGAAGCCTGTGGCAGCCTCAGGACCCTTCCAGCAATGGGGCCTATATTTTATTGGGGAAATCCATCCTGCTTCCAGTGGTCAACATAGATGGATCTTGACTTCTACATATTACTTTACTAAATGGATCGAAGCTATTCCCACAAGGAATGATTCACATAGAGTGATCATTGGTTTCAAGGAAGACATCATAGCAAGGTTTGGGTGTCTTGACAAAATCGTCACTGATAATGTTGCGTCATTCAAGGCTAAACCATTAATTCAGTTCTGTGAACAGTTTGGGATCAATTTAATTCATTCTACCCCTTACTATCAGCAGGGAAACGGGCTTGAAGAATCCTCGAACAAAAGAATTATAAATATTATTAAAAAGTTGTTAGAGGATAACAAAAAGGCATGGGATTCGAAACTCAAATTTGCTCTATGGGCTGACAGAGTGACAATGAAAATATCCTTGGGACTCTCCCCTTTCCAACTGGTATATGGAGTTGAGGCAGTTTTTCCTTCTCATCTTGCATTACCTGTGGTGAAATTCTTCCAGGATTATCAAGGGGAACCTGATCATATGATCAGAAGGATTCAACAGTTGGTTGAAGTGCAACAGACCCAGGAGCAGATTGTAGACAAAGAATCTGACCATCGACTGAAGATCAAGTAGGCTTTCGACAAAAAGGTGAACAAAAAGGACTTTCAATTGGGTGATCTGGTGCTCAAATGGGATGCACTGAAGTAGGATAAAGGCAAGCACGGTAAATTTGAAGCTTTATGGATGGGTCCTTTCAAAATATTTGAGGTATTCTCTAATAACACTTTCAAGTTACAGAATATGGAAAATGAAGAGGTTTTTGGTGGCCTTGTCAATGGGCATTTCCTGAAAAAGTACTTTGCTTGTGCCTTAAGTGGCTCTTCATTTCATTGTAAATATCATTCCCTTTTTATTTTTGTTTCAATAACTAACCCCATATCTCTAGGATAAGGCACTGAATCTACTAATTCTTGGTAGCCCGCAGGGGGCATGCCATCCCCTATGGAGCCAATGTTATCACACTAAATTGCCTTGCGTCTTTTTAGTTTGTTTTCAATCCTTTTTAAGCCTTAGTTTTTAATTTTTTCTTTTAAGGTCTCATCCCTTTAAAATATATGATTGGTAGGACCCCTTGGATGATTAAATTTTTTGAGTCTTAGCTCTATTTTGATCCTCAAATTGATTTTTGAACCTTAAACCATTCCTAGCTCATGTTTTACTTTGGTCCCCTTCATGATTTGTCCTAGGTCGATACCTCCCATGACTAGATTGATGTGACACTCCTCTCTCCTCACTCATGACCTCATAAGCATACCTCAACATCCTTGCTTACCTTTCTAATCATATTTTGAAGTGGATTTGTTGCCTGCTCATCAGGCAGTTTTGTAGCACCTATCACGTTCATTACACTTCCACCCCGAGCCATGATCTCCATGACTGATGTCATGTCCCTTGTTTTCAGTGCCAAAATTTGGTTAAGGATGCCTTCAAAGATATTGCATTAATGAGCTTTGGTAACGGTTTTTCAAAGATCAAATGACCGCATGTCAACCAAATCCAATGCTGAGAAAGATTCCAGGTCCAAGGTTTTCTCAAATTTCATCCTAAGATTACGTTGAAGAGCTCAACAAGTGTCTACTATGCAGGTATCCACTGTTACTTCCTCTATGTATTAATCTTCACAGGAAATTTGTGCTCAGGTTTTCATTTTGCTAAGTTTGCCCAGCGGTAAAAGATTCATCTTTGTATGATAGCCTCATTTCCTCTCTTTTTCAGACCTATAAACCTCATGGCCCGTCTATGAGTCAGATTTTTGTTGTCTGCCTTAGCCCTTGAAGTTGCAAGCTTTAGACTAGTCGAACTTCTGCATATGCGTTGAGCTACCCAGAGGCGTTTCTTAACCTCTCGTTGCTTCCCCTGCCTCCTTTAATCTCGAAATTAAACGTTTTACTCAGTTGCATAGGGTCAACCTTGCATATTTGAAACCCCATTCAAAGTCTCCTGAGCATTACCAAACCTTTTAAGAGCCCTAATTCTGAGTCATGGAGACCCCTAAATCGAAGAAGGCACATAAAGGAGGCAAGATAGTAAGGACAAAATCAGTGGACATGATTCATTTTAATACAGAACCCATGGCATGAGAGGCCTTTCAAAGAGTAGGGTGCCTCTTCCTCTGTCAGAACATGTAGAGAGGCCATCCAGAGGTAGCAATACAGTTTGCATTGCAGTTTAATGGTAAGAAAACTAAGGTTGGGGATTTGGAGTTTGAAGTGACTGAAGCCTCCATCTCAGCTGCAACAGGGATCCCCATTATAGGTGAAAGGTGGTTCAAAGCCATGGCTTTGAGTTGAGCTTATGCAAAGGATCTCTTTAAACCTGAATATCAAGTCAATGACCTGTCCAAAAGTATGCCAAGGAGCCAATTGATTGAACAATTTGACAGACTACTGAAGATCATGCATAGATATTTTACTTGTGAAGGGAGATTCAACACATTATACCAGTACCATATAAGATTGTTGCTACATTTTACTGGTAAGGTTGAGATGAATATTCCTTATTACTTGTTGAGGAGTATAGGTAAGATGTCAGACAAGATACAGGACAAATCTAAAGATGTGGATTCTAGCCTTTTCCACTCTGGATTAATCAGAATGCTAGTATCTGAGGAATTGGGCAAGAAAGATATTTCATGGGAGCATTTTGTGGTTACCTCTAATTTTAAGTTGGATATAGCACCCACTCCTCAATCATAGAGGGCAAGTCCTTTGTCACCTACCAGTGCTACCAAAGCAGGGACCAGTAGGAAGAGAAAGGGAAAATCCCCTGCTCAAGTGTCAGAGGTCAACAAGCAAGTCCTTGAAGCTGAGGAGGAAGTTTGTCCTTCTCCACACAAATATTTTTCACCACCTCCTCCACCAAGGTTAGAAGATGTGTCTCCTTCTACCAAAGCTACATCTAAGAGAGGGAAGAAGCTTCTCTTTTCCCCTTCTCCTCCAGCAGTCGAAATCAAAGGTAAAAGACCTTTCACAAGGTCATCAATTCCTAAGGAGGATTATAGAGAGTAGTCCTTACCAGAGATCCCTATTCAAAAGAAGAAGGGGAAGAATATTGAAAATCTTGTAGAGGAGAAATTAGAAACCCCTGTACAAAATAAGAAGGGTAAAGGTGCTAAAGGACCTTTGGAGAAGAGAAATGAGACCTCTGAGAAAGGCATTGAGAATCCTGTCGAGAGAAAACAAGAATCCATTGTACAGAAAGGTAAAGGTACTAAAAGACCTTTGGAGAGAGAAGAGGAATCCCCTGTGAAACACTTCGAGGAGCCTGTGGTCAGAAATGAAGAAACCACTGTGAAAAGAAAGAAGGGTAAAAGTAAGGCCACTGAGAAACTTGATCAGGTGGACGAGACACTTCCCATGCAAGAGGAAGAGGAGTCTAAGGAAAATTCTATTAAGACTGAGCATGCCACTGTCCCTCCTGACAACAGACCTACAAAAGACTTATCAAGCATCTCAAAGATGAAAGGAAAGAAACAGCTCATCTTAAAGCAGAAGACAAGGTTCACTTGACTTAGATGGAAGAGCTCATGGTTGGATACAATCATACCCTTGACTTGGAAAGGTTTGCAACGAGAAAGGCTCTACCCCTACATAAATAATTGAAGAATCATTACAGATAGAACAGAGGCTTTCAGTCTCATAACAGGGAGTTAAAGGTAGAGTTGAAACACTTTCAAGATGAGGTACCCCAAAGGAATTTACAGGTGTTGGTTGAAGTTGCCATTGAGGATGATAAACCAACAACTAAGGAGAGCACAACTACACAAAAGAAGCCTATCAATTCTAGGAAAAAGAAGTCTGTTGTGCCAATTGAAGATCCTCTTTCTACTAGAAAGAGTGTGAGGCTAAGTGTTAAAATGACAAAATAGCTGGTAATGGTAAGCCCCATTTTTTAGAATTGTTCCTTTTTAGGAGGGTTAACTGATATGCACATAGTAGTTGTGTCATCTATATAGGCTTCTAGGCATTTAGCTATATGGATTTTGAGTTTTTGCTAAGTGATAGATTCACCCAGTAGTAAAAGGCACTACCTATGGTACGGTCAAGGCACCTAAGTAAAATGGTTATGTCATCATGAAAGGACACACACTGCTTTGTACATATTCAATATTGAAAGGCACTTCATTTTGGAAATGCTACCCAAACCTGTATGCAAACGCAGCGTATGTGACGTTACGTAAAGGCACTGTGTAATATTCCACAGAGAACATAATCGACATACGGGTGAAACACAGTGGTGCTACCCACAGGCGCTACATAATATTTGGCAGGGAGCAGGTTTACACACAAGCACAACACAGGGGCGCTACCTAATATTTCAACAGAGGACCAATGTTGGCACATATATGCAACACCGTGGCGCTACCTTCTCTCCTTATTTCGTTTTACGGTGCGCTACCCAGAGTTGCTACCCAAGGAAGTTGCCAGCAAACATCGGGAATCTATGAGTACTAGGCCAACAACTTTTGGATAAGTTGATGGAGAAAGTTATAAAAGTAGCAGCTGGCATTTTGAGGACAACTATAGGCTCCAAAAGGACACATGGAAAAATAGGAGCTGAGAAGCAAAAGAGGATCAAAGCAGTTAAAAGCATGATTGGATTAGTCACCGGCATTTCCCTATTTTATAACATAGGTTGTTATTCTAGTTATTAGAACAAATAAATGTTTAGAGATTTTCAAGGGAAACAGGCCAGCTCGTACCTCCAGCTGTTACCTCCCTTTCTTGTTATAAATAGATAGATCAATTGCTTTAGTAGGTTCGGATGGTTGAGCAAGTCTCCCTTTACTTGTAATATTTTGATGAAGTGACTATGATATAGTGATGTACTGGACTTAAGACTTTTTGGCTAATAGAAATCAGCTTCTCTTTCAGTCTATTTGCTTTTGATGCTAAATGTTCATGCTTTGAATGATTCACATGAATTATTGTGGTGATGTTATGGTGAATGTTTGATCATTATATTATCATGATGTTTATTTAGCTTCCTTAGTTTCTGATGTCAAGAAGATCTTGTGATTATAAACTTTCTTCCTTAGACTTTTGTAGACATGATGTTTGCAGCAGTCCCTACACTCCTCTCACTCAAGTCTTCCCTCTGTTCATATTTACTCCCAAACTACTGATAGAAGTTAGCCAAGACCTTAATTGTTGGTGCATGCTAGCCCTGTTGTCTGAGTTAGAACATTCCCATTTGAGTCCTTTTTCCATTTGACCCTTTAAAACACTCTTTCATTCACGTATAATTTGATGGGTATTGGGCTTGCCTTCCATGCAATCTGAAGGTGACTCCTAGTGCTAACAGTTCCAATTATTAATATTATTCCTCTTCACAATCTATAAAGAATAATTTCTTCTCACCACATTTAAGCTCCTTACTATACTTGTTGTCACAATTGAAACATAGTCCCTTTGCTCTTGTTGGAACAAATATTGAAATTTTGGCTTTCGGTAGCTTAGGAGGAAAAAATTTATAGTGTTTAGCTACCGAAAGTGCAGACTTTCGGTAGCTTAAATCTCAGGTTTCATATGCCATTAGCTGTCGAAAGTGTATCGGCCGAGACCAAGCGTTCAAGCGCCATGCATCAAGCCACATGGAGGAAGAGTCACGAGGAGGCATGAAAAGAATGCAATAAACAACATAAAATCACTATAATAAGGTTTTACACAAATGCCACGTCACCATTTCAGGTTTTCGGCAGCCCGGGGTTTGGCCGACATAAAGATTTTGACCACCGCCCCTTTTCCCGAAACCCGAAATCGGGGTTTTAGGACTTTCGGTGGCTTAGGGTGCTCTGAAATCGCACTATTATCCGTCGATAGCCAGGACTTTTGGTGGCTAAAAGACCCCTATTTTTGGCCTGTTAGCCGTCGAAATTGCAGGTTTTTTCCAAATGACAAAACTCCCTTAGCAAAATTTAATTTTCTCAGTTGTGGAGAGGCCTTTTTCCGCGTTCGAATAGTTGATAGACATCTATAGATCCTAATATTTCCATTAGTGTCTTCATAAGTTCATTTGGATCTTGGGAAGCCAGTCAAAATCCCCCCGCAAGATGAGGTTCGTTTTCAGAAATGTGGTGTTTTTTACTGTGATGAGTCATCATTTTCAAATGAGGATTCTGTGCAATTGGAGTATCATTTTGAGAAACGGTAGAAATATTTTTTGCCTAACACATCAAAGATAAATAGCCTCTCTCAATTTTCCTACAGGTGTCACATATTGGGAGAATTGAATCCATCTCGGAGCCCTATTTTTTGGATCTCATATTTTCCTGTTTTGTCACATGTTTGTAAAATGAAGATCTGGGGAAAATGGAAACGAATATCAGGGAACTGAGAGAGGTTTTTGCTTAGAACAAACAGATGCACAAAATCCTCTTTCAGTTTATACACAACTATCACGATTCGAGAGATACAAAACCATAACCGCAGCCCCTGTTTTCAGCAGTTTGTCCCATTTTCTATGGCAGAAAGTTTCTGAAATTGATGGTAACTGTTGGGAGGAAATTCAACCTCCTACGGGAGGATTTATACCTCAATACCTATATGAGATACCCGTTCATTTCTAGTGGTATTTATTTTTTAATTCAAATCATTTTTCAGTTATTCGAAAGGGAGCAAAAGACTTATATTATTGTATCTTCTTGAAGAAGAAAGGGGGGAAAGACACACAGGAGTAGTACTCCTGGGCTGCAGATTTCGTTTTCATTTTAATAAAAGATTGAAGAAGCATGTTTTATCCATATCAGAGATTCTTGTGATGTTGCTTGTAGAGTTTGTCCATTTTCTTAGCTTCAATATCACTCCATCTATCTTTTCTTCTCAATTTGTAATTATTTTGTAATAGAATTCATCCTTTGTTAGATGCTCTATTGCAGACTGGTTATAGGTTGTTTCTTGCAGAGATCAAGTTTCAAAATTCATCCTTTGTTAGATGCTCTGTCCCAACCATCTCTTTCCACTGATTTATGCTTGGAATTCACTCATCGCTAAGTGTTCCTTGTGTATTGATATGTTTTCTCTTTATTCTGCTGCCATACTTTTATAAATCCTTCTCTTTGTAATCAGATTCTATATCACCTTTGCTCCATGGATTTCCATTTCCAAAACACTCTTATTATTTGCTTGATCATTTGACTCCATGCCCAATGGACTACCTCCCAGTCCAACCCATCAACCCTAAAAACCTCAAAACTTTATGTTACACACAGATATGCTCGTTTTTAAGCTTATTGGATATCCTATCGTGACATATATTCGATAGATCCCTCTCGGGTTGGAAGGGGCAGCTTCTAATCAAAAGTGGTTCATGGTTATCTCGGACTTTACTTGCACGCAACCCAAATCAAGTTCTGAGTGATAACTTATTTTTTCATTTAAAATGTGCTAAGGCTTGGCTCTATTACAGCCTAGAACCAACTCTTGCGACAACAACTCTTATTTCATCCATTTGTTGAGGTGTCAACTTTGTTGATTGAGTGAGGTTAGGAGAGAGAACACGGTGCTCTCTATAGTTTCTAGTGGCCACCCTTCTAGTATCCATATTTTTGTTTTCCTCTTTCCTTGCCATACTAAAAGCTTGCTCTAGGGATTTAGGTTTGAAAAGACGCACCTTGTGTTAAATGTTCTCCTTTAAAGTTCCCATAAAGAGACTAACAAATTCTCCTCGAGAATTTTCTTTACCCTAGGATTGAGCTTTTGGAATTGTTGAATGTTCTATGTTATTGGAACTTTGTTACAAAGATTTATCAATTGACTAAAGAATGTATTGCTCTTGATATCCCAATAATGTGATATCAATTCTTTTGTAAAAATGGGCTAAGAGATAATAGAAATATTTTTTCTTTCACAAAGCCATTGATACCAAACAAATTGATGATTTTCTAAATACAAGGATGCAATATATACCTTTTATAAGCTTGGAACTTGGTGTAGATCAAAGTATTGCTCCATCCAGAATATCCATGTTATAGGATCTTTACCATCAAACTTCCTCATATCGATCTTTGGAATGAAGTAATTCCTTGATGCCGTATTGAAACTTGTTACAAGGAAAATCACTCTATGGCATGTGGTAAACTACAACAGGCGGAATGATTGCAGAAATCAACTATAATCTGAAGTATGTTATATAAATGAAAATGCTAACAAGACAAGATAAAGAGCCTACCTTGTCTAGACGTTCGATGAAAATCACCGTTGAGCACTTGACTCAAAGCTTTATAACTACAAATTGTCCTCAAAAACCAAGATACGCAAGCATATGGTGATAATATATAAAGTTAGCACATACAATAACATAATCCATTAACATTCATAACAAATACGTCCATGGAGTAATAATTCAAATATTTGCAAGACATGAATTGGACGAGAAAAGAGTATTTCTATTAAAATATGATCAACATAAGTATACAAGTGACAAACTTACGTGCCAACACATATCAGAACCAAGAAACTAAGTCCCTTCCAGTTGGGCCTCCACCACTTCAATCCTCCACCAAAGGCAAGCTCATATAAGAGAGACAATGAGGTTCTCCATAAAAGAGGGAAGAGCTTGGGGGATGAACAATGTGTTCATACTTTAAAGGACAAAGGGATGCAAACTCAATATGAAGTGAAAATTTCTCCAGAGTATCTTTGCCCTCAAAATTTGAATTCTCCCCTCTTCCACGGTTTGGATATGGCCCATTTTATAGCCTTCAAATGGAATTGAAGGATGAGTCGGAACGTTTCCAGTATATGGAAGGTCAAGGAACATGGATCTCGTGACGTGACATGGAAGCTCGACAATTTTTTTAATTTTGAGCACCAAACTCGATGTATGCAGGATGTAGTGGTGCAACCTGCGTATACGCATGTTGTATAACTGATAGTGCGCGTACATGTGGAAAAATATGTTTTTTATCTTTGGGAAGTGAAAAAGGGGACTTCGAGTCTACATAGGGAAATGGAAAATTCCTTCTGAGCAAGTTGCATGGGGTGAGAAAAATATTGCTATAACAGATGCCCATAATGTGTGAGGTCAGAGGAGTATTTGTGATGGCCGAAATACATTATAATTAGCATAAGTGGAGTAATGGAGACCCAGTTGGATGAACTAGTTTCTCATGAGAATATTACAATCCATAATGACTTTGTACACATGGATGCCAATTTGAATTACACTGTAGATCCATGTGGAAATATACCAAACAACTGTTCATGGCCATGAATAGGAAATACAACGTAGATACATGTCAAAGGCTGTCATAGTCATGAAAAAGGCCCAGTGAAAATCAGTCTCAAAATCAATCTGAAGATATCTGTATACAATGGAGTACAATCTGATCTCCCATGATCACTGAAGTCATATAGGTATTGGTCCAATGAATGATAGCAATGGCTCAAGAAAGCTACTACTATAAAATGGTGTCTTCAAGTCTTCTACACAATCTACCAAAGGTGAAAGTCTAAATCATGTGAATAGAAGAGTTGAGGTTGAACACAATGAGACTTTGTTTCATTACCGATCATTAAGGTATACCGTTAACAAACATGAGATAGCCTACCGATAATGAAAGTAGGTATCAAGGCACCGAGTACATTCTTACAAGTGTGAATAAAGGTGTTGAGGTTGAACACTTGAAGAATCCATTGATCATGAGACATTGATGTATTCCCAACTGTCGATGGCGAGAGAACCCACCATTGATGACTGCAAGCCTCAAGGTACTCATAGGAATCTAGGCCTCGTTTCCAGAATAGATGAGCTGAAGTTAATGGAAGGAGACCCGCTGAAAGGAGAGAATTAAGGAATCTCTCATCAATAAGCATGAGCTACAAAACAATAGCTTGATGATTTAGAGGAACTCAGATGAAGAATATGTTCACGAACCAACAACCCTGTGCATCTTTCGCATGCACCAGATGCAAGCAGTGCACAAAAAAGACCCTTTGAATAAAAACCAATAAGGAAACTTGCCGACAAAGGAAAGGAAACCACCAATAAGGCTAATGGAATCCAAGACATTTCATGAATCTCAATGTGTGAATAGATTTCTTGTCGTCGAACATAAGGGAAACCCCCCAGTTAGCGACCAATAGGGAGATGTCGACTGTTGGGTTCAAGGTTACCTACCCATAATGAAAGTAGGACCAGGGTCCACGATAGGAGTACAACTTCATGTAACTCTAAGACACATTGAGAGTATGGTTGACATAAAAAGTCAATATTTCTTAGAAATGGACGACACAGGCTTATAGACATCCTTTGAACAAGAGCAGGAGACATATGGAGGACTCTGATAGCATAGAATTGATAATGAAACTTTGTGATGTACGAGGCACCAATAAAACTCTCCATAGGGACTGAAAGAGTAACCAATCGGAGGAGTAAAATCTAAGTAATGAGCTTAGCTTCCTAAGGTCATGCTAAACCCAAAATTTGGATGACAAGTGGACTCAAAATTTTGTGCTCTGTTCAAAGGCGACACAAGTGCTGCCAATATGAGATTATATTCTTTTCTCGCCCGTCTTTTTTTGTTTTTTCATAAGAAAATGAATGTTATGATACAGAGGAGGAAACGAGTGTCACGAGTAAGCAACTAGTTCCAAAAGTGGAACATACCTATGCTCAATGCAAGGAGGTGCATGCAGGACATGGACACTCGGGGGAATGTTTCCTCTTAGGGTATAGGGTGTCAAGCTACAAAGGATATAAACAAGGCTCTGCTTGGCTAGTGATTGCAAATTGCTGAGGTAATAGGATTATAACAAGAAAGCGAGAACCGACAATAGGCTCAATACTGCAAGCAAGAGAATGAGATACAATTACAACTTAACTCCAAAGAATGTCCTTTTTCATAAATTTAGTCCCTTAGGCCTGAAAAAGTATAAAACAATACCTAGGAGAACTCTTCTAGCCACTAGTGACTAGAGTGTTCCTTTTTCAAAATTAGTCTACTTGGTCTGAAAAAGGGTTAAACTTACACCAAATAGATGTCCTTTCAAATCCATTTAACGAGTGTGAAAGAGACAAGTTCACTCAACAATATTTTCACTTTTTAGAGAGTTGGAAAAGATCTTAACTAAGACTCAAGAATGTTGTTCTAAGAAACATATGATGGGGGAGGCTAGGGCTCCCGTGCAAGACTTCTGTAGAAATTCAACAACTCATAGAGAGTTGACACAAGCTTGGGAAAACCCAAAACTTGTCAAGCCGAGGTGCATAAAATACTTGCAAAGGAGACTTTATCTACAATATATCGCAAAATGCCCCTTATCCGAAAGGGTCTAGAAGAAGGAAGGTGAGGCTCTACAAGATCATTCCAATCAAAGGAAACCACCCTAGGAATTGGAGGGAGCATACTCAGAGAGAGTGGAATGCTCCCTTGATCAGAAGGTACATGACTAGAAATGCTAAGGACATGGTCGAAAGACGCATCACCCCCCAAAAGAAGAGTGGGATTGACCGAAAGTTGCATCAACAATGTCACTTCCTTAGACTTGTCAATCTCTAGGAGAAGAGTGGACTCAACCGAAGATTGCATCAGCATGACCACTTCTTCAATCGTTGGTTGAATAAGATGCGAGACAACAAGGTCAAGAGATGCATCACCCCTAAAAATAGGAGTGGTGTTGACCGAAGATTGCATCAACGCGACCACTGGTTGAAAAAGATGCGAGACAACATGGTTAAGAGACGCATCACCCCCCAAAATAGGAGTGGTGTCGGTCGAATATTTCAACAAGGCGACCGTTGTATCAACTAAAGAAGGATTAGAATTTTGGGAAACCAAAGATGACTCAGAACCCGAAGGGCTCTTAGACAAGGATTGCACTTCTTGTACCATGACAGTAGCAGGGCACAAATGAGTAAGGTGATTTCCTTTGCAAATCCTACAAAGGAACTTGGGCTTACGTCCTATAAGTCGAGGCTTCTCAATCATATGAATTCCCCCAGCATGACTTGCAGTGGTTGGTGACATGCTCCCAACATTACTTGCAAAGTCTAGTAGTTGATCTCCAACATGACTTGCAGAGGTTGGTGATGAACTTCCAACATGACCAACAGAGGTCGGTGGTGAATCCCCAACATGACTAGTAGAGGTTGGTGATGTATGTGTAGTGTGACTAGCAGTGACTAGAGTAGTTGTGTCCCCAGCATGACTTGCAGCGGATGGTTTTTGGTCTTCAACATGCCCTGCAAAGGTTGTTGACCTATCTTCAACATGGCTAGCAAAGGTTGGTGATATAATGCGAGTATGACTTGCATCATTTGAGACCAAGGTTCCAGGGAAGACTGGTTTTGAGAAATTGTGGGCCAGGAAGGGTTATGGTATACACCATTGCCCTGTCTGGCAAGATAGTATCCTCCTCCAAGCTGATTCATAAAGGGTTGTAAGGGCATCATCACCGAGGAAGTTTCTTGCGAAGAGAAAGCAACATGACAAGGGTTACTCAGGTGAGGATATATGTTGCCCCCAGACGAAGGAACTTCGTGAAGGGGGTTTCCCATACTATAAAACTGACTCCCCCCAGATGAAACACCAGAGGACAGACGAAGGTTATCCATGGGAAAAGTGTTTGTATGAACTAGCATAGCAGAAGAAGGATAGATGGACGAGATGTAATAAGTAGAATGACCGCCCATTTGAGCACTTGCTCCTGGAAAAGTGAAGCTAGGATTGGATCCATATGAAGGAATATTACAACCTTCTACCATAAGAGTTGGTTGATGGATATGACTCCCACCAAACGAAAAGGGAGAATAAGGTGGAATCATGCCTCTAGACCCAAAACTAGGATTCACATAAGAAGACGAGATAGAGGATGGCAAGTGTGAATACGAGTTTGGTATACCAAGAGAAAAATTATTAGAGGCCCAAGGTATTGGTTAAGTATCATGATTCAACGTACCACTTAGAAATATAAAAGGATTCATCCCCATGGAATGAGAAAAGACCATGGTCAGGGTAGCACTAACTGAGGGAGTCACAAGGGCTCCACTAACCATATCAATGAAAACTCATGATGCAATACACAATCCTAAGGCCAACTAATAATCAAATAGCACACCAAAGTAAAGAAAAAAGGCCAATTTACACAAACATGATATAGTGGCTGAAAAAGGGCCTCCCTTACTAGAGAAGGTATGTGTCACCCAAGAGGGGCCTGAGATTCCCTTCAAAATATTGGAGGTATCAGAATCAATTATAAGGGCCCTTGTAGGCTTAGCAACATAGTCGGTCAAATCCCTCCGGAGAGGTAATCCTTCATAAAGGTTGTGTGGTTTCCGACCCTTATCTGACTCAGGGTACTTGCAGAATAACCCATGCAAGTAACCTATGTGGCTACCTATTTCAAGCAACTAAAGCCACCACGATATAACTAATGTGCATGCGAACAATCGTAAGTCAATTCCATCGTATGGGCAGGGTAACAAAGCCTGAAATCTTGAAAGCACCACCTCTCATGGAGGTAAAGGTACTAGCAAGACCCCCAAATACGAATAGAACCCCATAAATATCTCTGACTCTAAGAAGGTATTAGAGGGATATATTTGCAACCAACTTCGCACAACCTTGTGCTTAACTCCGGTGTGAGCGAAGCGTCCCGACGTCACTAATTAAACAATGGATTTCACTACTCCTTGATCAGACACATCTGTTGAGTTTAATATCCTTGGAGAATTTTACTCACAAAATCCTATTCCAAGGCCCTATATCCTATGATTGTTTGTGTACTCTAAAAAATAAAATTGTTTCTAATCAATTTTAAATTAATCAATGTTACTTTTAATGGATTTGTTTACTCAAAAGATGTGGTCATGAAACTGATGATGTTATGACTCAACAAATTAAAGAAATGAATATGAACATAAAGTTAACTCCTAATCCTCAATTCTCAAAAAATGATAAGCTTTTCAAAATGCAACTTTCAATTCAATCTGTAATTTCAAATAAGATGCAATATTTCCATATGTATCAAGATCAATACTAAACAACCAAAAGAGAAAATGGCATAATGCAAAATGTGTATTTTTGTATTTTCAATATAAAGGGATGAAAATGAAAGGATTGAATAACAACTTGATATATAGACCCTACTGCAAGCAAAAGAGACAAGCCAACCAGGATACCAAGAAGCAAACACTCATACCAAGATGCAAGGACAACCAATGAAAAAGATGATGAGAAATAAAAACCACCTGAAAATTCAACCATAAAAAGGTTTCCTATCACTCTCCAGGCACTCAATAGTTTGGACAGAGACCCAAGAAGATTCAACAACCATCAAAACTCACCCAACAAACACCAAACTCAACAAGTAAGCAAAAAAGGTTGATGCACGCGATTGTTTAATAAAAAACTGTGTATGTGCGCGCCCTATATAAAAACAACTTGCGTATGTACACGTATGTACGCGTATGTCAAGGGAAAACCCACGTATATGTATTAAAACACTTCCAGGGTAAGGACAAGACCAAGAAACTGATATACAAAGTAAAAATATGTTGTCAAGCAATTAGGCGACAAGAAAACTCAAGCTAACCGAGAGCAATCGAAGGAGAAAAACACTCCAAGCCCCAAAATAGAATATTCAATCCCCAGTATGGTCGCCAATTCTGTTACGAGGAAAATCACTCTATGGCATGGGGTAAACCACAACAGACAGAATGACTGCATAAATCAACTCTAATCCCAAGTATGCTACATAAATGAGAATGCTAACAAGACAAGATAAAGAGACTACCTCATCCGGATGTTCGATGAAGACCACCGTTGAGCACTTGACTCAAAGCTTTATACCTGCAACTTGTCCTCAACAACCAAGATATGCAAGCATATGGTGATAATATATAAAGTTAGCACTTACAATAGCATAATCCATTAACATTCATAACAAATGCACCCATGGAATAATAATTCAAATATTTTCAAGACATTAATTGGAAGAGAAGATAGTATTTCTATTAAAATATGATCAACACAAGTATACAAGTGACAAACTTCCATGTCGACACATCTCAGAACCAAGAAACTAAGTCCCTTCCAGCTGGACCTCCACCACTTCAATCCTCCACCAAAGGAAAGATCATATAAGAGAGACAACGAGGTTCTCCATCAAAGAGGGAAGCGCTTGAGTGTTGAACAATGTATTTAGACTTTAAAGGAAAAAGGGATGCAGACTCAATGTGAAGTGAAAATTTCTCCAAAGTATCTTTGCTCTCAAAATTTAAATTCTCCCCTCTTCCACGGTTTGTATATGACCCATTTATAGCCTTCAAATGGAACTAAAGGGTCGAGTCAGAACGTTTCCAGTATATGGAAGGTCAAGGACCATGGATCTCGTGACGTGACATGGAAACTCGACACAATTTTTAATTTTGAGCACCAAAATCGATGTACACGGGTTGTAGTAGTGCAACCTGCGTATATGCATGTTGTATAACTGGTAGGGCGCATATATGTGGAAAAATATGATTTTTAGCTCTGGGAAGTGCAAAAGGGGACTTCAAGTCTGCATAATGAAATGGAAAAGTCCTTCTGATCAAGTTGCATGGGATGAGGCAAATATTGCTATAACAAAACCTCGATGATGTGGATCTTGAAGTGATGAATAATCATGATTATGGGACTCAATCTTTATTTCCTTTATATTTTCATGATTTCTTTGCATTTTGATATCTCCTTTAGGGAGTCTATTCTCTAGAGCATGTAAGATCATGGAAGACAAGGAATTTTTCAATTCTAACATCTTCTTTTCCACGTGATCCTGATTTTCATCTATCTTCTTTTCCATCTCTTTCATGTTTTCATCCATTTTATTTTCCACCCCATCCATATTATTTTCCACCCCCTCCATCTTATTTTCCACCTTTCCAATCTAGTGAAAGATTTATTCTCTTTCTTGTTGAGTCATGGTTGAACTCTTTGGAGGTTTAGTTGGTGAAATAAGTTTTGAAGGAACCTTTGGAGCCATGTGAGAAAATAATAATTCTCCTCTTTTTCCTCTTCATCACAAATTTTGAACCAACAAAAATATATCTTTCAATCAAAAGTTATGCCAATTGTAAGTCATGTACCTTTCAAACCCTTAATTTGGAGTATGTTTGGATGAATGACCTTTATCTTGATGTATCTCTAAACTTTGAACCATTCTGAGTCTGAAATTTTGGCATGCAATACTCTAGTATGGCTTCCTAAACTCTTGAAAATTTCACAGTCTGAACCTTCACTAATAAAAAGTTATAACACAAAGACCAAAATGACTTGTTTTAACTACTTTCAGGATTAGTAAAACTTCCCAAATTATAAAATATATATCTCACAAATTATAATGATTCAAATTCTGAAAAATTTTGCACAAGTAATTCGCTATGTCTCCTCAGGATTCTGAAAATTTTAGAGTCTAAAACTTCACACAATTTTTTTTTATGGTGAATATAAAAAAAATGGCTCGTTTGAGATTAATTTAAGAACTAATCACAAACCCTAACTTCCATAGAATATATATCTGAAAATATAATGAACTAGATCCTGAAATTTTTATCACCTATTATTTTCTATCGTTCCTCAGTATCCTAAAAATTTCACTATGTAAAACTGTCGAGAAAAAAAATTATAGCAAAAATACCAAGATGACATGTTTAAAACTGATTTTAGGATGAGTCAAAAACCCTATTTTCGATAGGCTATATCTTTGAAAGTATAATGAACCGGAATATTAAATTTTTACTTTAAGTACTTGGATGTGTCTCTTGAGTAACCTTCAAATTTTGTGGTTTGAAGCATCCCATAAAATAAATTATATCAAAAATTCCAAGATGACTCGTTTGAAGAAGAAAAGCCCTCAGATCGATGCTTTGATACCAAATGTTATGAACCAATGCCTTGAGAATGATAAAAAGTCAGTGAATAATAGTCCAATTCAAGGGAGAAACATCCTTTTACAATATATTCAATGTACAAGATGAGATGAGATGATCCTAAGACTAGGTCTCCTTGGTATATGTATTGGAGACAAAGGGTACAATGAAGGATTGTAGCCTACATACAAATATAACACTAGAAATATAATAATTCAATATCTAGGGATTAATAAGGGGTTTTATACTTGACATGGGGTTTTTTTTCTAGGGATTAACATATAAACATTGCCACTTGTCCTGAAGGTACCAGGAATTGGAAGTTGGAGTAAATATTATCGTGCATTGCATGGTGCGTTGGATGAGCACCGCCCTTAATTTGGATCAAATGGATTGAATGAAATCTCATGTTGGAACATCAAGCATTGATGGTTCATCACAATTCTCCTGGATTCATTTGGTCGGGCGGTCGACCTACATATGGATACAGTCGGTCGGGCGATTGACCATAACTCTACATTAGTCGGTCAAGTAGTTGACATGCTTGTTGGTCAGATAGCCAACCGATAGTTGAAGATAGTTGGGTGGTGGATCGACCAACCCAGAAATCGACTATGTGTTGGACGCATGGTCGGTCGAGTCGAGCATCCTTGTTGAGTCAACCCGACAACCCAAATTTGATGGATTCAACTCTAACAACCTATGATTATATGTGGACAAGATATTCTCGATTCTATGGAAGTTGGTTTGATCTTGAGGCTATAAATAACAGACCCCTTGGGCCATTATCATGAAGAAAATCAAGTACATGTGGATCATGCAGATTGAGATGTGTAATATGCATTGTGATGTTCTGATCACAACACACTTTCCTTAAGTGTTGTAATGGTGTCTTTAGACACCACCTTTGTCTTCGAAATTTATTTTTCCTCTTCGATTATCTGGAGGACTGTTTGTCTATTTCATAATTGGTTCCACCCTATTCCCCAACTTGGTATTAGAGTTGATGGTTTGAAACCTCGTTTGTTATCCGCAAACCTTACTAAGTCAGATATGCTATGTGATTGACTCTGGACCGATGGTTTACCAATTGGAAACATGAAGCAAAAATTTATGTCCAGATATCGAAGATGGCTTCGAAGATTGATCCTTTTATTCTGAACGAATCTAATTATGTAGTATGGACATCAAACATGGAAACCTCGTTGAAAGTAAAGGACTATGGCAATATACAAATATTTCCATTATAGATCCAATAGATGATCAGGCGAAGTTCATTGTCGATGAAAAGAAGGATGAGGTTATGGGGGTCATCAAGACCTATACGTCACGGGAGATCCATTTTCACTTCAGTGGAATCCACTGCCCTCATCAAGTTTGGAAGAAGCTAAAGTCATTGTTCGACTAAGTCGATGAGAGCCACATCATGTAGTTGAAGAAAAAGTTGATTTCTCTTGATCCTCATGCTTTTGACAGAATAAAGGACTATTTGGCGCGTGTCAAAGAACTCTAGTTGAAATTGGTCGAATGTGAAAAGAATTGTCAGAAGAAGGATGAACAATTCATTGAACTGGTCCTTATAAACTCGAGAACAACACTCGATGTGTTTGTGTTGACTTTTTGCACCAACTAGAAAGCACACAAGGAAGATGGCAAGGACTACATGTTTGAAGCCTTATGTGGTCTTTTGATCACTGATCAACACAGGATGCTTGAAGAAGGCAAGCTTGGTGGAAAAAATCAAGCCCACTTTCTCAAGCGAAAGAATATGGTTTGATACCTCTACACAAAGACTTGGATGCCACAACCATAAACATATGGGACAAACAAATGCACCCCAACAAAGTCAAAAGAAGAATACATGTCAATACCATGGAAAGACTGGAGATGTGGAGAAGGTTTGTTATAAGAAGAGAGACGATTTAAAAGAGAAGGTTAAACGCCTTGAAGGAGACGTGTATGTTATTCGTTGACCCGCTGATAATTTCACCTTCCGAGTCGAAACTTCTCAAGCCTTTCTGTCTCATTCTGCGCAAAACCAATGGGTAATCGACTCTGGGTGCACTCATCATATGGCCAAGGATGACTCCTTTTTCATGTTCTTGAATGAAGCCGAGGAGAGGAAGATCTATGTTGCCAATGATTTTTCTCTGGATATTGTTGGTCAGAGTGATGTTGCCTGTTGACATAGGAGAATTGTTGATGTTTATCATGTGCCAAATCCCAATCCCAATCTGTTGTTTGTTTCTCAATTATCACACATAGGTGAGATTGTAGAATTTTGGTTGGGTCAGTTCTTTGTTCGAGATTTAAAGAAAGGTAATTTGATTGTCATTGGAGGGTTTCTTCATCCGGAAGTCAGCATGTATAAATTATGTGACACGACTCGACTTGAAAATGAACCGAATTTCCTTGTTGCTCACATTGATGAACGAAGTCAAAATTGGCATGAACGACTTGGACACCTAAATTTCTAAAGTTTGCAGACACTGGCAACTCAGAACATGGTTGTTGGTTTACCTAAAGTGTTCCCCCCTGAAGGAGTTTGTAAAGGCTGTGTGCTCTTCGAGCATCACAAGGCACCGTTTGACTATGGCAAAGCGTGGTGAGCATAAAACCTTCTGGAGCTAGTTCATAGTGATGTTTGTTGCATCAATCTACCTTCACTGGAAGGTGCAAGGTATATTTTGACTTTCATTGATGATCTCTCTCATTTCACATGGGTCTATTTTCTGAAGAAAAATAACCTTGTCTTTGAAAAGTTCAAGGTGTTTAGAGCCTTTGCTACAAAGCAATGTGGCTGACCCATCAAGTGTTTGAGATCAGAAAATGGTGGTGAGTATTTAAATCGACCCTTTGAAGAATACCTGGTTTGATCTGGTATTGACTGGTAGCAGTTGGTTCCTCACACACCTCAACATAATGGTGTTACAGAACACAAGAATCAGACATTAGTCGAAATGGCTAGATGTCTTTTGTAGGCTAAAAATATTTCCTCTCGCTTCTGGGCTGAAGCGATGTATTGTGCAAATTATCTACTCAATCGCATCTCGACTCGAGTTGTTCCTTCCATGACTCCAGTTGAACGATGGTGTGGAAAGAAGCCTTCAGTCGACCACCTCCGTCTGTTTCTTGGGCTCATATTTTCTATGATTGCAAAAAGAAGTTGGATGCAAAGAGTCATGCTTGTATCATGATGGGCTATTATGAAGAGTCGAAAGCCTATTGATTGTTTGATCCTATCAAATGACAAATCATTATCAGAGGAAATATATGATTTGATGATAATTCTTCTACCATCAAAATTTTTAATGCCTCTTTTTGATTGCTAGAGGATGATCCCTTTGATGTTGTCTTCGACACTGGCTGTCATGTTCCATTTTTTTGTCATTCAACTGGACAGTCGAACTATGTTCCTGTTTCGACTCGACCGTTGACCTTCGCGTTGACTAGTCCGTTGATCTCTGTCTCGACTAGTCCATCGTCTCCATCAACCGAAACCCTTTCGACTTCTAATCGACATGTTGCAGTGAACACCAGTTCACCTATTTCTTGTGTACCCATATAGGCTACCAAGACAATTGAAGTTGTTGGAGGAGATGTCGGTGACATTTCCTTTGGACGACAAACTCAAAATCAAAAACTACATGCTAGTGTTTCCTTGATGACTCGTTCACTTGAAACCTCTAATCATGTTACCTACTTGGATGATCAAGGACAACCTGAATGGGAACGGGCTATGCAAACATAAATTTATTCTTTGTCGAAGAATCACACTTGGTACTTAGTTCCTCGACCGCAAGGAAAGAACATTGTGAAGTGTCAATGGGTCTACAGGACCAAATTTACCTTTGAAGTTGTTGTTGAGTGACATAAAGCACGCTTGGTTGTGAAGGGATTTTCTCAACAAGAAGGAATTGACTATATTGAAACCTTTGCCCCTGTTGCAAAGATGAACTATGTTCGACTTATTCTTCCCGTTATTGCTTGGATGGAAAATCCATCAAATGGATGTGAAGAGTGCTTTTCTTCATAACAACCTATTTGAAGAAATTTTCATGAAACAACTGCCTGGTTTTATGACAGATTCAACCTTGATTTGTTGACTCAAAAAGATCAAAAAACCAAACAATGAATACAATCAATTCTAATTGATTCACATATTATTGTTTATTTCATCCATAACTTATTATAAATCTCATTCAATGAAATGTACTTAAATGTCTATTGATATAAAAAATACTTAATTGTCCTCGATAAAATGTTATGTCAATATTGTGAACCCAATTGAACAAATATGAGAACTATGGTCAAGCTATGAAAACCATCATGGACTTTTGCTATATAATTATTAATGAATACTCCTTTTATAATAAAAATGGGGAAACTTTTTGAAGAAAAAAAAGAACAACTTTCCTAGGAAATTGAAATTAATAATTAATCTAAGTATTTTGATAAATGAAAATTTAAAAAAATAAAAAATAATAATCATATTTTTATGATTGTAATTTAATTTATTATTAATTAACCTATAAAAGTTGAGTTAATTTATATTAAAGGGAAGACTACGAAAGTGATTTTAGCGGAGAACAAATAAATATTGTAATTGAATACCTAGATGTCTCGAGAGAAATGACGGCTTTCTTAAAAAATAAAAATGATAATCATATTTTCAAGTTGTAAATTATTAGATATGTAATTTATATTTATTCTTGAACATAAAGTTGAGTTAATTAGTATAAAAGGGGAGACTATATTTTAGTAAAGAACACATAAATATTGGAATCCAGTGATAAATGATATGTTTTTTTGATATTTTCTTAAAATATAAAATGATAATCATATTTTCATAACTTTAATTTATTAGTTATTTTTGTTTTTGAAAATAAAAAATTTAAGTTAATTTGTATGAAAGAATGAGACTATAATAAAATCTTATTTTGTATTAATAACAATGTTAATGATATTTAATAAATGTTTTTTTTTTCAAATATAATAATTTTCATTTTTATTAATATTCCAAGTATAGTGCTATATGATAATCACAAATTTTAAATTAGTTAATCAAAATGGATGCCATCTAAGGTTTAAAAATAAATATTCGTTTTAAATTAGTTAATCAAAATGGATGCCATCTAAGGTTTAAAAATAAATATTCGTTTTAAATTAGTTAATCAAAACGGATGCCATCTAAGGTTTAAAAATAAATATTCGTGAAAAAGGTAGTACAAGATAATAAACCAAAGATCTAAAACAAAATCATTAGGCTAAATGGGTAGAACATAAAGTCAAATCAAGAAGTTGTGGGTATAATGCATAAGTTAGGAGGAGGGTTTCCACCTTTAAGGATATGTTCCCATCCTTTGGCTACAAGTTCATAATCATCCTAGATTGACTACCATTTATTGTTTCCTTGCTCGAGCTCCAAAGGTAACTATGGTTAAGAAGTCGCTAGAGGAACAGTGGGAAATTATCAAACTGAGAAACTTTAGGAACATTAGGTGGAGTCAAACTCCTGCATTGCTCCCAATGTTCACCGACACCTTGTCTTTGTTACTAGGGTACCCAACAACAAAACCTTGATTTCGGGTCTAGTAGACCAATGAATGAACATTAGTGGGTGTCCTACTCATGGTGCATGGTGATGTAGAACCCCCTTCTCTCCTAAGGGCTGCGTGACCTCCTGGTCTAGGATTGATCAAGAAACTGGGTTTGATTGACCCTTCGGGCCTCTGCTAAACCCAAAACCCACTTACACAGGTCCTTTCTCCTAAGGTGCAAGTCGTATGAGACCCATGAACCTTCCCCTGGACGTTATTCAAGTCTCAACACCAAACGGGCACTAACTCCTCCCTGCTAAGCCCTTTCTCCCTTGTGACCACGGATGTGACCACGCGCTTGAGTGAAAGGCGCATCGCGATTTCGCGTTTCGCAACCCTGGGAGCACTGCTACCTCCGTTCACCCGATAGCCGAAATCGTGATGAACCGAGATCTACGGTCCAGATCTTCCCTTGATCGACCACTGTGATCAAGTCGACGTTTCGCATTTCGCGACTTTAGAGTTCCCTTACCTCCGTTCTCCCAATAGCCGAAATCATGATGTTTCAGGTCTGACGGTCCAGATCCTCCCTCGATCTGACGGTCACGATGATTTCGGGACTTAGCATTTCTCCAAGTCGAAAGTCTTGTCACCTCCAATCTCCCGATCCCCAAAATGTCGATATTTCACCCTGGACAATCAACGATCCAGATCTTTCCTGAGTCCAACAGCTCAGATCAAGTCGCAGTTTCGCGTCTCACGAATCCTTGGTGCTCTGCCCTTTGACTTCTCCCAAGCGCGAGTCAGCAAAACGTTGGGTGTTCGCCACATGTCCCTCGTGATGGACGGTTTCGATTCTCTTGTGTTCGGATTGAATGACTGAGATCTCTCCTCCTTTGGGCTTACCCCTTCCTCAGATTTAGAAGGTTTTATGGGTGTCCAAAGGTTTCGAATCTTTGCTCCTTCAACGAGTCTGATTCTTGGATCTCTTTAACACTTATGCAAAGTGTTATTCCTCCTGTGCTTGGTCTTCTAAGGACTTCGACTTCCCACACACTCCTTGCGTTTCAGGGATTCGATAACTCCGATTTCGAAGGATTTCTCGAAGAGAAATTCTTCTCGCCTTCCTGGCGTTCTCCTTTCCCGACTCTTCGACGCTTAGTCGAATCTTGGATCTGTGCACTCCTTGCACCAGATCTTCACGCAAGGTTAGGATTCTTGTGGACGACTGTGCACTCCTTGCACCAATCTCTTTGCACTCCTTTCAAAGGAAAAAGTTCATGTTATCTCTTATGAGATTTGGAATCGAACCAGATTCCGTCACGCACTCCTTGCGTTTTGTGTGCACACCTTGCACTACTTCCATAGAAGAGAAACAATTGAAACTTATCCTAACATTCCTAGTTCCATTTACTCAAAAATGAGATTCATTCATTCATGAAAGCACAATACAGAGAATTGCAAACAATGTTCACACCATGCATTGGGTCAATTTTCCTCTGTTCAATTCCAAAATGAAATATGGTTACAATTGTAAATGAACAACCACCAAACTACTTAAATCTTCTCCTAACTTCTATTCAAGCCAACTCCCAACTAACAATTGAATAGCCTCTTTTGGGCATACAAAACCTCTATATATCAGAGGGCTCTTAGGGTTTCCCCCTTAACTATGTATCTACTCTAAGACTATCCTATGACTATCTTGGATCGATCGCATTCCAGAGTCATAATGGAAACTCCCGCTGCACTCGCGATTATCTAAACGTGCCTCAAAGGGTAATTTCAGCTCTGGGTTCAAGCGTGACTCAAAAGATAAATGTTGGCGCTGAGTTAAGGCAGATTTCAAATATCTGTTGCAACTGTCAGCGTTGAGCTCCCGTACATATTCCTTAACGTTGATAAGTCTTGCTCCACGCGATTGCCAACAATGCTCCTGCATCATACTCCCCTTGACAAAAATTCATGGACTCTTGTCCATGAGCTCCTGCACTGACCTTCCATGCTTCCGTATAGCAGCTTCATTTTCCCAAATGGCACCCTCTATTGGGTGTCCCTTCCACTTGACCAGATATTCAAAATAGGTTTTCCTCTTGGTATTTTTACTGATCCTCTGATCCACGATCTTCTCCATTTGTGGCTTCTCTGGTATAGGCATTTGTTTCTCCCGCTGGATTTTCTCTTGATCTTCTGATCCCTCTGTGTCATCTTTCCTGTAAGGATACTGGTCTGAAACATTGAATATGAGCGATATGCCCACACCATCTGGCAGCTCAATCTCGTAGTTGTTTACATCAAACTTCCTCAAGATCTTACATGCTCCTATCTTTTTTATCTTTAACTTATTATATGTTCCCCTAGGGAACCTTTCCTTCCTGAGATGTGCCATAACCTGCTCTCCTATGTCAAATTGAAGTTCTCTGTGATGTTGATCAGCTCTGCGCTTGTATTCCTGGTTAGAACTTTGCAACTGTCCTCTGATATGGCTATGGAGCTTCTGCATGTCTACATGGAAATCTTCTGCTCCAACGCTCCTGATCTCACTATGTTCCAAGTCTCTCAACTCAGATACTCCCCTGGGTTCCATTCCATACAATATTTGGAATGGGCTCTTTCTAGTTCTCCTGTTTGGCGAATTGTTGTATGCAAATTCTGGTTGCGGCATAATCTGATCCCATTGATTATGGTGTTCAGTGACCAGACTCCTCAATAAGTTTCCCAAAATTATGTTTACCACCTCAATCTACCCATCTGTCTGAGGATGATAAGTTGAGCTGAAGGACAAATCTGTCCCCAACTTCTTCCACAGTGTTCTCCAAAAGTGACCAACAAATTTTGTGTCTCTGTCCGAGACAATGCTTCTGGGTTGGCCGTGAAGTCTCACAACTTCCTTTAAAAATAGATTTGCAACATGTGTTGCATCACTGGTCTTCTGGCATGGGATAAAATGTGCCTCCTTTGAAATCTATCCACCACCACAAGTATGGAGTCAAATCCTCTTTGTGTTCTTGGCAATTCCAACACAAAATCCATGCTTATTACATCCCAAGGCCTCTCTGGTATTGGCAATGGTTGATACAATCCAGTGTTCTGTCTCTTTCCTTTTGCATGTTGGTAGATTCTATGTCTGTTCACAAACTTTACCACTTCTGTTCTCATACCTGGCCAATAATATGAAATTCTCAACTATGCAAACGTTTTATCATGGCCGAAATGTCCAACCAATCCTCCACTATGCTTTTCTTTCAAAAGATTATCCCTCATTGAGCATTTTGGTATGCACAACTGATTCCCTTTGAAAAACAATCCCTCTTGAATCATGTACTCTGTCCACTGGCTTCTATCTCTCAGCACAGGGTTTGCACATGCTTCATATGCTTCCTTGAAGTCCATATCATCACAGTACATATCCTTAAGGTGTTCAAACCCCAAGGTATTCACCTGAAATTCCTGCAGAATCAAAAATCTCATGCTTAATGCATAAACAACTTTGTTAGCATTGCCAGCGGTATGTTTTATGACAAAAGTAAAATTCAGCATAAACTCAACCCATTTTGCATGCCTCTGATTCAATTTTTCCTGCCTGGTTATGAATTGTAAATCCTGGTTATTGCTATACAAGACAAATTCTTGTGGGACAAGATAATGTCTCCACTTCTTGAAGGCTTGAATTATGGCATAATTTTTTTTGTCATATGTGGAGTATTTTCTCTTGGTCTCATTCAAGTTCTCACTGAAATATGCAACAGGTCTATTGTCTTGGCTCAAGACTGCTCCAATTGCAACTCCACTTGCATCACACCTCACCTGAAATGTCTTTTCAAAATTCGGCAAGACCATAATTGGTCGTTCTGTTATCTTCTCCTTCAGTATATTGAAGCTCCTCTCGACTTCCTTTGGCCATTTAAAATACTTGTGCTTCTTCTTCACTGTATCCATCATTGGCGCACAAATTCCAATGAAGTCACTGATGAACTTCCTATCGAAACTTGCTAACCCATGGAAGCTTCTTACCTCGAACATGCTCCTTGGTGACGACCATTCTTTGATTTCTTTCACCTTCTCTGGATCCATGTTCAGTTCATTTGAAGAGATCACAAAACCCAAGTAAATGAGTTATGTCTTCATAAAAAAGGACTTCTTCAGATTTATCAACAACTTCTCCTATTGTAGCCTCCTCATCACTTATGTCAGGTGTCTCAAATGCTCTTCTTTAGTCCTACTAAAGATCAATATATCATCTAGATACACAACCACAAACTTGCCAATGAAATCTTTCAGTATTTCATTCATCATCCTCATGAAATTGCTCAGGGCATTTGTCAAGCCAAATGGCATAACAAACCACTCATACAAACCTTCGTTTGTCTTAAAGGTTGTTTTCCACTCATCACCTTCTCTCATTCTGATTTGGTGATATCCGCTTTTCAAATCTATCTTAGAAAATAATTTTTCTCCACTTAAGCAATCCATTAAATCATCCATTCTTGGTAAAGGAAATCTATACCTGATGGTGATCTTGTTAATGGCTCTTGAGTCTATACACATTCTCCATCCTCCATCCTTCTTTGGACTCAACATAGTTGGTACTTCACATGGACTCAATCTCTCCCTGACCAAACCCTTGTCTAACAATTCCTGGACTTGGTTCTTCACTTCCTCGTTCTCTCGAGGTGTCAATCTGTATGTTGCTTTGTTTGGCAGACTTGCTCCTGGTATCAAGTCAATATGGTGACCGATACTTCTGATGGGTGGCAATGAGTTAGGCAGCTCATCCACCATTATGTCAACAAAGTTATCCAACAATTCCTGAACTTCTTCAGGCAAATCCTCCATCGAAGTACTTCTAAGGATAACTATGGGTTTCCTCACCACAACAAACTGCATCTCCCGTTCTTCCTTGACTTCCTTCAAGAGTTCCTTCCCACTCATGAGAAGTATGCTTGTGTTGGCTTCCTCCTTCACTTTCTTCTCCTCTATTGGCAACAACATGTGTGTCCTACCATTCTTATCTAATGTGTATGTATTTTTCCTCCCATCGTGAATGACATTCCTGTCAAACTACCATGGTCTTCGCAATAGAATATGACATACATCCATGGGAATTACATCACAACAGATTTTATCTCTATATCCTCCTATCTTAAATTCAACTAAGCATTGTTTAGTAACCATTACCTGGTGTCCTTTCTGCAACCATGAGACTTTGTATGGATTTGGGTGCGCAGTTGTCTCCATCTCCAATTTCTCCACCATCTCTGTGGATACTAAGTTGTCGGTGTTCCCACTGTCGATTATCACCTTGCATACTCTGTCTTTAGTTTTGCAAGCTGTTCTGAAGAGACTGTTCCTCTGCACCAACTCCTAAATTCCTGCCTCTGGTTTTAAGAGCACCTTCCTCAACATCAGGGATCTTCCATCCTCTGATCCTTCTGCTTCAACAACTCTTCACTATGCTTCTAAAATGTGATCTTCACCTCCTCCTTCTTTATTTTTCTCGGGACAGTCCCAAGACATGTGCCCTGTCCTTCCACATGCATAACATCTTACGTCTCCTCCCCCTCTTCTTCCTCTCCCTCTGGAAGAATTTCTTCCACCACCCTGTCTTTCTTGGAAACTTCCTCCTCTTTTCAAGTGATTGTGTGGTTTCTCAGTCTTGTCCTTATACTTATGTGCTCTGTCATGGGTAAATACCTTACTTTTTCTTGGGGTCGAGATTTTACCTCTTCCTCGCTGGCTTTGTTTTCTGGCCAACTTTTCCTCTGCCTTCAGGAAAAACTGATAAGCATCCTCCACTGTTCTTACTGACATCATGCTGAGCTCAAACTGGATTTCGTATCTCAGGCCATTTATATATCTGGCAACTTTTTCTTCATCTCTCTCCCTCTGTCCAGTTCTGATGTTCAGCCTATAGAACTCCTCCGTGTACTCCTTGACTGTCATCCCTTTCTGTCTCAGGTTCTGCATCTTCCTGAACAGATTAATTTGATAGTCTTTGGGCGTGAACTTAGCCTTCAACTTGGCTACCATTCTATCCAAACTCTTTATCTTCTGCTTGCCTTTGCTTCTCCTCTCAGCCTGTAGTTCATCCCACCACAAGGCTGCATGTACCTTTAGTTTGGTGACAACCTGTTTCACCTTTCTCTCTTCATCGACATATTCATGGTCAAAATTCTTGTCCATGGACCTTATCCAATCCAGCAGCTCGTCAGCATCCAAATTCCCTTCATACATTGGGACCTCTATCTTGGCTCTTCATACCAATCTAGCAACTGCTCTCAGTAAGCGTTCTTCGACAACCTCCTCTCCTGCAGCTTCTTCGATGACATTCTCGCTAACAACTTCTTCGCTCTCTGCATCACTGATGTCTCCGGTATTAGGTGCTCTCCTTTGCGCTGCCTCCATCGCTTCTAATCTTTCACGGAGTTCTCGCATCTCCCTTTCCACAACTCGATTGGCTAAAGGTTGCTCTCCTCATCTCCTTGGCGGCATTGTGTCAACTGTCTGTCACACACAGAGTACAACTTCAAGTTCTCTTGTCTGTTCTCCTTTGCCTTCTTTCTGCAAGAAAAACTTCAACCTCTGATACCCCTAGATGGTATCGAACTATCTCCTTCTCTTCTTCCCGCTGTCTACAGACAAAAACTTGCTCTGATACCACTTGATGCATAACCCCCTTCTCTCCTAAGGATTGCGTGACCTCCCGGTCTAGGATCGATCAAGAAACTGGGTCCGATTGACCCTTCCAGCCTTTGCTAGACCCAAAACCCACTTACACAGGTCCTTTCTCCTAAGGCGCGGGTCGTATGAGACCCACAGACCTTCTCCTGGACGTTGTTTAAGTCTCAACGCCAAACATGCGCTAACTCCTCCCTGCTAAGCCCTTTCTCCCTTGTGACCACGCGCTCGAGTGAAAGGCGCATCATGATTTTGTGTTTCACGACCCTGGGAGCGCTGCTACCTCCGTTCACTCGATATCCGAAATCACGATGAACCGAGATCTACGGTCCAGATCTTCCCTTGATCGACGACTGTGATCAAGTCGACATTTCGTGTTTCGCGACTTCAGAGTTCCCTTACCTCCGTTCTCTCAATAGTCGAAATCACGATGCTTCAAGTATGATGGTCCAAATCCTCCCTTGAGCCGATGGTCACGATGATTTCAGGACTTAGCATTTCGCGAAGTCGAAAGACTTGTCACCTCCAATATCTCGATCCCCGAAATGCCGACATTTCACCCTGGACAATCAACGATCCAGATCTTTCTTGAGTCCAATAGCTCAGATCAAGTCACGTTTTCGCATCTCAGGAATTCTTGGTGCTCCCCCCTTTGATTTCTCCCAAGCTCAAGTCAGTGAAACGCTGGGCATTCGCCACACGTCCCTCCCGATGGACGGTTCCGATTATCTTGTGTTCGAATCAAACAACTGAGATCTCTCCTCCTTTGGGCTTACCCCTTCCTCAGATTTAGAAGGTTTTCTGGGTGTCCAAAGGTTTCAAACCTTTGCTCCTTTGATGAGTATGATTATTGGATCTCTTTAACACTTATGCAAAGTGTTATTCCTCCTGAGCTTGGTCTTCTCAAGACTTCGACTGCTCGTGCACTCCTTGCGTTTCAGGGATTTGATAACTCCGATTCCGAAGGATTTCTCAAAGAGAAACTCCTCTTTCCTTCCTGGCGTTCTCCTTTCCCGACTCTTCAACGCTTAGTCAAATCTCGTATCTGTGCACTCCTTGCACCAGATCTTCACGCATGGTTAGGATTCTTGCGGACGACTGTGCACTCCTTGCACCAGTTTCTTTGTACTCCTTGCAAAAGAAAACGTTCATGTTATCTCTTATGAGCTTTGGAATCGAACCAGATTCCGTCACACAATCCTTGCATTCGAGGTGCATACCTTGCACTACTTCCACAGAAGAGAAACAATTGAAACTTATCCTAACATTCCAGTTCCATTTACTCAAAAATGAGATTCATTCATTCATGAAAACACAATACAAAGAATTGCAAACAATGTTCACACCATGCATTGGGTCAATTTTCCTCTGTTCTATTCCAAAATGAAATATGGTTACAACTGTAAATGAGCAACCACCAAACTACTGAAATCTTCTCCTAACTTCTATTCCAGGCAACTCCTGACTAACAACTGACTAGCCTCTTTTGGGCATACAAAACCTCTATATATTAGAGGGCTCTTAGGGTTTCCCCCTTAACTACGTGTCTACTCTAAGACTATCCTACAACTATCTTGGATCGGTCGCATTCCACAGTCATAATGGAAACTCCCGCTCCACTCGTGATTATCTAAACGTGCCTCAAAGGGTAATTTTGGCTCTGGGTTCAAGCGTGCCTCAAAAGATAAATTCTGGCGCTGAGTTAAGGTGGATTTCAAATATCTGCTGCAACTGTCAGCGTTGATCTCCCGTATAGATTCCTTGACATTGATAAGTCTTGCTCCACGCGATTGCCAACGATGCTCCTGCATCACATGGTTTCCTGACCTAAAAATCCAATAGTTGGTATAGATGCACGACCTCCATCTCTACTTTGGTCACTTGCACCTAGATTTGTAGGTGTAGATGGACATATATTACAAAGCTATTATGCTAGGCAGAAGAATTACAATTTTGTGTATTCTTAAACAAACATTTGCTTCTTCTTTTTCTAGAGGCGATGCAAAGTGTTGACTCTAATCATATCTCATGCTATATTGAACGCAATGGCCTAGGGAAGTCTGTCCCTAGAAGGGATACCTTTTGGGAAAGGGAGAGGGAAGTAAACGGTTGCAAAATTTAGAAGCCCAATCCAAGGTTGGCTTTGCAAAGTTATAGAACCAAAAATATGCTTAATAGTTCGTTCTCATATAAGGTGCATTTGGGCCAAGGAACCTCTAGGTACTATTTCAATTGTTGCCCAAGGGCTAGGCCACAATGTATCAGAGACCATGCAAGGGATTTAAAGGACATTTCCACATGGCATTGATCCTGTGTAGCCAGGGCTTTTGAATCACTCTTCCAAACTAATTCTTAGCTTTTGCTTGGAATGGATTCTCTATATTTTGTTTAGTTTTATGCCCAACACTGATGTGGCGACCAACCAACAATAACTATTGGCCTACCTATACTTCTAGAAATCCTTTCTTTATTCCCTCTCTAATCTCGCCATCAAGCCCATGACCCTTGCAAGACAAACTTGATGTAGCGACTAACCAAACTAACTATTAGTCGACCTATACTTCTAGAAATCCTCTCTTTATTCCCTCTCCAATTTCACCATCAAGCCCATGACGCTTGCAAGACAAACTTAAGGAAGGTGTTACCAAGAACAAGGCTTTGGATTATGTGAATACAAGCTTAATGAAGTTAGAACTCCACAACTTTAAGGACCAAGGTTCATCTAGCCAATACTTTGACCATTATGAAATATAATTTATTGAGATGCGCTAATGGTAGAAAGTGTTCATCTTCTATTGAAAAGAATATATATATATATATATATATATAACAACAACTTTATGACGGTTTAGTTTAAATGTTTTATGTTTTTACTCTTTTTTGGATAAGTTTTCCCCAAAATCTGGCTAGAAATTTAGAAGGATAATTAAAATTGCAGATTTTAAGGGTTGAGAATACATATTCTCATTATTGTGAAGGTTTTAAGGATGCAATGCAAATTGAGCAATATAAAATTGAAATTTCGTCAACAATTTATATTAGTAGAAAAAATAAAAAAAAATAGAACATTTAGACTAAGCACTTAATTACCCTTAATTAGGACATTCACGTGTAGGCTAGAGGGACTCGAAATATTCTCATTCAAACATAATATGCTACTCCAAAATTCCAAAATATGCTACTATATTCTTGGTATTGCCCCACCCAATATAGAACGTTTATACTAAGCACTTAATTACCCTTAATTACGACATTCACATGTAGGCGAGAGGGAGCGGAAATATTCCCATTCAAACATGGAAATCAAGAGGTTCAAGCAAATTCAAAAAATGCCTCTCCAGCTAGATGCTCTGTTCCTTGCACATCTGGTAATACCCAACACCCAACACCCAACACCCAACTTTTTACAATTCATTGCGAACATTTCAAAATATTCATTCAATAAGTCAAAACAATCTACAACGCATTCAATAGGTTTCAAATGCAAACGCAGCTACTATTTTTCAGCACAACCTCTGCACGACAGGATGAATCCCCATATCTGGAAGACATTCTTACATCTGAGCTTAAGGATGCAGGCACATTTCTTATAACCCCTAAATTGTATTCATTTCTACGAATCCAAGCAAGAAAATAGCCGATTCAGCTTTATATTTACCGTGAAAATATCGTAATTAACAAACCCTATGTCTGATGAACTAGCGGGCTTCGTGTGGCCGGGAGCTGTGAGAACAATTTCCGTTGAAGGAGATTCGTCAACCTGCAAACTTATATGCAATATATATCTCGATAGTCATACAAAGGGAAAATCGACTAATACAACATACGAGATACAGCCAGAGATAGCATTCACTGGTTTAGGCCTAGGCCAGTACACAATATCCGCCAAATGCAGAGAATCCGCTACAGCATATTGCATTATAGGTCCGCAATATATATTCTCACTATTCTTTTCTTCGACTAAGAAATCGCTGTTTAGAATTTGTTTATTTGTAGGATTTTAATTAGAATTTGTTTATTTAGGCTTTTAAATGAGAGTTTATTTATTTACAGGGTTCTAATTAGTATTGGCTTATTTTTAAGGTTTAATTTAGGATTTGTTTATTTTTAGGGGTTTAACCAACAATTTTTTCAAAGGAATTTCGCTTGCCTTATATTTAAAGGTGAAATACATCGTGTACAGAGCCCGAGAGTGTGCACTTTGAGGTCGAAGATGGATATTCACAAAGAATGTTCGACAACATAAATCTCGGAACCCTTCACGTGAGAGTGGAGGAGAAAGAAGAAGCGGCTGCTCCAGGTAGCTCTGCATTCCCCGCAGTTATTATGATAACTATCTTACAGGCCATTGGACTCTTTGTCATCTCCGAAGCAGTGAAAAAGAAAATGTCACATTCTTGAATTTGAGATTAATAACCACAATTTTTGTTAGATTGAAGCAAAAAGATTTAAATTCTTCAGAAAATTTCCCTTAGGGATTTTTATACTTGGTAACTAGAATCTTCATGCTTCTGAAAATCGTCTAGTGTTTTATTAGGGAAATTGAAACGTCCGTAGCTTGGGATTTGAGTAAATGTGATGTTTTACAGATGGTCTGGAATGCAACTTTACCTTGTAAATAAACTAGGATTAGTTCCCATTGCTCGTTATTTACCTTTGGCTTTGCACAGATTTCTTTGAAGTTTACTAAACCAAACTAAGGGCTGTTTTGCACATCAGTAATTACATAAACAAATTTTGAGATTCTTTTTTCAAGAAAAGCCCCACTAAATGTCGAGTAACATTGGCAAGAGCTAAATTTTGTGAAATTATCAAAAACTGTGAATTAAATTAAAAAAAATGCCAAATGATATCAATTAGCACAACCGAATAAAATCTGGTTGATATAGAAAGTTGGAATAGAGAGGAACCTTGACAGATCCCAGTGGATGAATTATCACCAGTGATATCAGGGACTGACTGAAAAGAAACGTCGAGGAGGAAAAACATTTGGATGGATTGAAATGTTTGTCATTAATGTTTATTCAGTTCCTTAATATCATTTCTGTTTATTCAGTTCCTTAATCCAAAATGGCTGGATAAGGAAGAAGGCAAATGAATCATCTTCTATCTGAATCCCACCAATGACCGACGATGTTTCGTTGGGATGGATTGAAATGTTTGTCATTTATGTTTAATCAAATTCTTTAGTCCAAAATAATTGGATTAAGGAACAGGGCAAATGAATCATCTTTCATCTGAATCCCATCTCCAGGGACGGACGGAAAGAATTTGAGAGGATAAAAAACGCGGAAAAAATGGGAGAGGATAAAAAAAACGTTTGAATGGATTGAAATGTTTGTTATTAATGTTTTAAAAAGTTCTTTATTCCAAAACGGTTGGATTAATGAGCAAGGTAAATGAATCATCTTTCATTTTGAATGTGTTTCCTTAATAAACTTTGTTGAAAGATCAATTAATAACTTCATATCATAAAACGCCTATAATCCAAATAAAAGCACACTAAAGTCCA
>JZKD02S1216888.1:685005-698146 GCA_000966675.3 Picea glauca | reverse complement strand
GAAGTTTGGGGGCACTTCTCTGGCATCCCTCTCTTCCATCCCTATATAAATACCTACTCCTGCATTATTAAAGTTCTTTTAATCATTTTGTTTTTATAAGTGTTCTTAACCTCTATTATCCATTTTTTTGCTTCTTATCATTAGTTCAATGCTTATTTAACCAACGGATATATGGAAATACCCAGATGTTTATGGATTACATCGCACCAAAAGGCCTTCTTAATAGAAGAGATCTGATACGACAAAATAGCGCATACATCAACGTCCGAAATCCGTCAACTCTCTTTATTATTCGGAGTAAAATGTTACAGTAGTTAATGGTACCAGCAAATGAACCTTTAGTTCTTACACCGATGATGTATATAACATTTGGGGAATGTTTTCCCGACATATTCAGGGGTCACGAGTTATATGCTGTTAGGCATGTACTAGTGATTTCAGAGCTGCACTTGTCATAAATCGTTTTGAATACTTTCATTCTTTCAACCGGATGGAATAGTAAATTAATTGTTGGCTCAAGGAGTACCACGGGATTGACGTCACGAGAATACGCAGGGCATCAAATACGGTTGATAAAACACATGTTATCAAAAGGTAGGGGGAAAGCGATACTTTCTACCTTCTTGAAGATTAATGGTAAGCAGATGCTTACTAGGTTTCCCAAGAACATTGGTGAGTGAGTCCATCAAGTCAATGCGACTAGTCGAAATCATATGAATCCATTATACAACAAGATGGTGAGAGCGTGAACAATGAAAAAAACAACATTTAAAGGGTTTTGGACCTCTACCAACTTGGCAAATTGCAATTAACTAAGGAAATGTCGGCTATAATTGTTAAATTCTGCACATTTTGATTCGAATATACTCCCCACATGCTGACTATGGCTACCTTTGCTAAATGAGGATCAAGCGATGGAAATGGCAAACCACAATTGTTAAATTTCTGCTCATTTTGAATTGAGTATAGTCCCAACACACTAACATGGTTATCTCTCTTAAACGAGAATACAACCTGAGTGAGCCTAATGGTTAAGAACATGTGTTTCCTCTTAAGAAGTCATAGGTTCAAATCCAGAGGGGGGTAAGGTATGTATACCTTCGTAGACAATACCAGTCAAATCGCTGGGTGGAGGGGGGGTCTCTTGTCCCACAAACAAGGAGGTCTCATACACCAATTTGGTGTGCTGACTAGATTATTATTATTATTACTCTTGTCCCACAAACAAAGAGGTCTCATACACCAATTTGGTGTGCTGACTAGATTATTATTATTATTACATGCGAAGTCTATATTTATTTAATGAAGATAATGATTCCCATTTTGAATTTGGTGATGTATTTACACATCATTATGCGTTTAACTTCTTTTTAGACCATTAACTTGCTCTGGGTTTGAAGAAGCACTTAAAAGATGAGATCAAACCCTATTACGCTTGAAATTTGGTGCCTACCTTTTGCCATGATTAGACATGAAACATGAGCGATAACATCGTTGTGTGGACAATGTCCATCAATAATGCAAGATTCAAATTGCCCAGAGAGGTCAGAGGTGTTGTTTAGTCTCTTTCAAAAATGGTTTAATTGCTAGATTCCCAACTGAAGGAGATGATGGGTGTTTGCTCTTGGTAGAGTAGCATAGAATGCATACAATCAAGGTGGCATTTGTCCACGACGGGGAGCTAATACTGCTATTGGAGCGTCTAGATTCATAAATTTGGTTCTGTTCTAACACATTGTAGCTTCGCTCCTATGTACTGGCGGATAGCGAGGACAATAATCCCGAGTGCGATGTTCAAAAGTTACCAGAAGCGGAGTTGATTTTCCCGCCATAAAAAGGATCATGTAGACCTTAGAGGCAAAACTCATAATGTCTCATCTAAGATTTTCTTCGGTTGATTGACCTTGAGATTCGTCCCATGATAGATTAGGGATTTCCTACATGCTCTGTGTGGCATTTGTGACCCTTTTTATATACACAAGCATCGGGCAATTTTACGATAAGTTGCCTGGGTTGAATTGTCAAATGGACGTTTACATGCAGCAGGCGTTCGGGTCGTTTTGAGTTTTATGGAAGGGATCAATGTCTCTGTCCCGAAGTTGAATCTCAATTGATTAGCCCACTCAAACTCTCGAGCTATGTAGCGGTAGACGAGGTTTAAAATGCTCTATAAAACTCGGATGTTGAACCTCTAATGGAGATACGGAGGTGGCCCCTCTCGGGGGAGTCATTTTCGAGGTATGACACTTTAATTCATAATACACAATTTTCGAATAATTAAAACCCCACTTTTTATATATCGGAGTTTGGGATTTACGCTCCCCATTAAATATTTATTGTCGCGTCTCAAAAGGTCAAAATACATTGCGTAGTTATTATTTTACATACGGTTTAAAACGTTATACGGGTGCGTGGGCGGCCAATGATGTGTAAGTATGAAAGGAAAGAGGTAAAATATCTTAGTTTGGTATGAGATTTTAGTACGTGGAAAAGTGTTTTTTATAGTTTAGTATAAGGGATATGTGTAATTTTTTTAGTTTTTATTATGAGTTTTATATAATAATAATAATAATAATCTAAGCCACACCAAATTGGTGTATGAGACCTCCTTGTTTGTGGGACAAGGGATCCCCTTCGTCCAATGATTTAAAAAATATTAATAACAAAAAATGTCTTAATCTAAACATTATATTTTTAAATTCTTTTTCATGGACATTTTCTGTTTAATTTTGTTCGAAATCCGAAATCCTGTGTCAAATTGTTGAATCTGTAGATTTGAGTGGTTAAGTCTATATAATCTAAGTGCCCAGGGTTTTTTTAGAGTGCCAAATCCATTTATGCATTCAAAAATGCAATTTAAATAACAAAAAAAAGTTATTTCAGTTAGGTTGATATCGCGGGATTTAAACGAAAAATGCCAAAACTTAGAATATTTAGACAATGCCCTTTTTGTTGTTGTAGTCTAAACATTCTAGGTTTTGTTTCCTTTTTAGGTGATATTTTCCGTTTAATTTTGTTCGAAATCAGTGTCAAATTGTTGAATGTTAAGTCTATATAATCCGAGAGCACTCTGAATCCATTTATGCATTTAGAAATGCAATTTAAACAACAAAAAATCACTATTTCACCCATATTGATATTGTTGGATTCCAACCAAAAATGCCAAAACTTAGAATGTTTAGACAATGCCTTTTCTATAGCCTAGTATGAGGGAGACCTGAAATTCTTTTTGTGCTCAACTTGAAGCTAACACATGGCACCATTTCCGTGAAGGTCTGATTATCAATCACAGACAGGCTCCAGATACGTGTATCTTCCATGAAATTTTTGATATGTTTTATCACTATTTTCAGTCAAGTTGTTCTGTCAAGATATGCTCAAGGTCTATTCAGGGAACCCCATCAACTCTAAAATGTCATTTTTTTGGCAAAAAAACTTTGGGGTAAGAAAATAAAATAAAAGCGTTACGCTGGTGGACACTTTCAGAGTCAACATAAATTATGTTTCTTTCAAGTCAAGGTATATCTCCAAGAAATGCTCAAGCTATATTTTGTGAGTTCCCATCAAGTTTTCAAAAATTCCGATTTGAACTTATCGGGTGTTATACAAAGAGTAAAAAACTAACATACTAAGTGCAACATACAGAGCTAAAAAAAAATCCTTCTTTTATTTTTTTCAATTTGGTCGATTAAAGAAGATTCTTCTTACAATATTTATGTATCTATAAAGTAATGATATCCGTAAAGACATGCTAAAGGCCAATTCAGGTGCCCCATCAAGTCAAGGTTAACATTATTTAATATAACATATTGAGTCAAGACAAGTCAAGTCAAGTCAAGTCGAGACAAGCAATTCAAGACAAGCCAAGTCAAGTTAGGAATCAGGAGTCCCTTCAAGTCTTGGGAGCCCCATCAAGTCTTATCCCCCTTCAAGTAATCTTACCCTAAGAACTTAGAGTAAGATTAATTACCCTAAGAACTTAGAGTAATCTTACTTGATGGGGCCCCATCAAGTAAGATTACTCTCAATATCAAGTTTACATGTCTCATATATATATATATATATATATATATATATATATATATATATATATATATATATATAGAACTAGCGTAGATCTATCTTATTCGAGATCTATCATGCTCAATATAAGTGAGATGTGTGAGTTGACACATGGCACACACACAGAGCTAATGTGGATCCATTTAAACTCCAGATCTATCATGGATTGAGAGGGATCAAATCCCTCGATGTGAAAACATTTTTTAAATTGAAAAAACTCAAGGAAAGGTTTGCACCTCTAGGGATTTGTCTATGTCGAAACATGTTAGATTTGGAATTAAGATAGATCTAAGCTGGTGTTATAATCAACTGCAAATACCATTGGTAATGGAGCAATGACTATCTTTTAATCCTCCCCTCTATTTTGTTTGATTTGCTTATTAATTGTTTTTTTATATCTTTAAGCATATTGTTGTTACACATATTTTACCAATTAGCGTATTTGAAATAAATGGCCTTATTGTCTATCAACTCTATACCTATATTATTATTATACGCTCGTGGGAGAGGTTGGCATTGTGGTTGTACAATATTCCCTTTTGTCCCATTCATAGAGGCACCCCAAAACTTGATTTAGACCTTCTCTATCAAAAGATATGTACAATGGACATTACGAGAACAAACGAATACAAAAAATCACGAGTTGTGTTGTAAATCAGAAAAGACATGACAAAGTACCATGGTACGTTAATACATTCTTCCACTATGCATGCATAAGCGTCTTACATTGCCAACTTGCTTTATTATTTTGAGAAGAATAACGTATAAGCTAATGGTACAAGAAAAAAACCCTTCAATATTGTCACCGGCGATGAATATAAATTTTTTTAGGGAAAGTTTACCTCACGTATTCAAGTGTACGGGTTATGAGCATTGAGGTGCACAGTAATTTCAGAGCTGCACTTGTCAAAGATAATTTTGAATACTTTCACCCAAATGGGGTGTAAGAATTGTCAACTCAAGGAGTTATGAAGGAGTTATGAGCATTGAGGTGCACACAGAGATAATTTTGAATTTTTTCACTCAAATCAGGTGTAAGAATTGTCAACTTAAGAAGTACCACATGATTAGGTGTCATGAGAAGTTGCTAGGGCATCAAATATGGTTGATAATACATGTGTTATAAGAGAAAAAATAAGACTTTTTATTGTTCTTGAAGATTAATAGAAAGTGGTTGCATACCACATTTCCCAACAACCAACCATGGCTACCTTTCCTAAGCGATGAAACGAGGGAACTCTGTATTTCTTTGACAAAGATAATATGACTCCCTTGTTTCAGTTTTGGCAATAAATCTACACATGATTGTTCTGTGTTCAACTTCTTTGTAAACCATCATATCTACAATGGATTTGGAGAGGCACTTGCATGTTACATAGAGATTGAGTAGCATTTCAAACTAGTTGGACTAACATCTTTTGCTCCAAATTGTTGAAGTTGTGATGGGTATTATAGAAGAGTGATGCACGATATCTTGTTCTTGTAATCATTGTTAATGGGTAGGTGACAAGGGATAGTGGTAATGAGGTTATACCCCTATGTCCACAAGAGTAAAAAAACAATAGATGTTATAGTTGTTGAAGTCAATGTCTTTTATTTGATTGTATTAATTGAAGTTAGAGATGGATCGTGAGACAAAATGTTGGAATACGATGACGTAATATTCCTAAATGCGGGGATTTAATAATTTTTAGCTCATGAAGTATCACGCCAAAAAATATAGCTACATTGAGAAAGAAGCAACATTTGCACTAGTGACACCGGTGTTGAAATATGATTTTTACCCTTGCATGTCAAACACACAATTTGTGATGGATATTTTTATGACCCTATGTTGAAATATGATGTTACCCTTGCATGTAAAATACAAAATTTGTGATATTTCTACCGCTCTTTACCTTACATTTACAAAAATTAATGGTGTCAATTTTATGTTCATAGAAATTTATTGTGTTAATTCTAAGTTTATAAAAAAGTTTTAGATTATCGTTTTTTTAATTAGATATTATGTTTGTCTTTTTAAGATCCAAAGTAATAGAATCAAGTAGTAAAAGATACATTTTTAATATAAATACAAATACAAATAAACATATTGTTATTTTTAAATCCATAAATTTTTATAGATTATCAAGTTTTTTAATAAGATATAGATAGTTGTTTCTAAGGTCAAACGTAATAGAATCGAGCAATCACAAACACATTTTCAATATAAATATAAAGTAACACAATGTGAACTAAACTATAAAAGCATAACTAGTATTGAAAGTTTTAATACCAATGTAGATCCATCTTAACTTGGTCTCTAAAGTGTTGGGATGGTTCAAATCCATGGAGGTGAAAACCTTTTTGAGGGAGCAAAACTTGCGGAATGTTTACACCTTAATGTATTTGATCCCTTTCGACAATTGATAGATTCATAATTAAGATGGATATACACTAGTTTCGAGTCGATAGAGGATTTGATGCCCATTCACAATCTTGACATATCCTTTTCATGAGCATTCTCTTTGTCCATTGCTCTTGGTTTATGTAAATTATTTATGTCGATGTCAACGAAAGAGAATAACTCAATATCATCATATATTATCTCAATGCATTGATACAAAGATGGGTGTTTTTCATTTTGTAGCTTGTTATGACAATTGTTATAGAATGCATAATCTTTGAGTTGTAATGTATTTACATTACTCCTCATCTTTGCTTTACTCAAAATAGGGATTATGTAAACCATATAAATAATATTATGTAAGCCATATAAATAATATATTACATGAATGAATAAAAACAAACCACAAATTTTCTCCATGGAAAAGCCAATTTTATTACAATTTAATGTGCAATAATATTACATCAAGACAAAAATATGCGGAGATTCCCTTGGCGTTAATGTATTTTACTCTCAAGCTTGTTTGGGAATTATAAGAGCAAGTAGTATTTGATTAATGCACCGTCATATTTGTTCAATGCACCAACATTGTTCCTACATGAGCAATGAAGTATATATACAGAGTGATCAAAATATAAATAGATATGGAAAGTGATCAAAATATTTCAAAGTGAAGATGTTGATTTTCTATTTTGAAGTTGGGAGGATGTTGTTGACCTATTATATATATTGTTTTTTTTTTTTACTTAAAACAAACATTGAAATACTTTACATAAGGTTACATTGAAATAATTTTTTGTTGTTAAAATTTGATTATTTTTAAAAAATGCTACGTGTGACCTCTATTTTGTGCCCAAAATTACACATCTCCTTCCCACTGGATTGCATAATAATTTTTTTACTACATATAACTAAATAAAATATAGAAAAATAAAATTGCATGAAATAAAATCATATGGTTTACATTCATAATCTAAATTAAAATTACACAATATATGTTGAACCAATATCCTAGGTTTTGGTGAGAGATTTCTTTCAGATCCATTGTGTAAGTTTTTTAATCAATGTTTTGGACCAAGCTATTATGGTCCATTCATCCTGATGATGGACCATAGTAGCTTGGTCCAAAATGTTGACTAAAAAACTTAGGCAATGGATCTTGAAGAACTCTCTCACCAAACATTGATCGTAAAAGTCTTAGAACCGAGATGCCTAGGCTTCTACAATATCTTTAAAAATAATATTAAAAATCATTGTATCTCACCAAATGATACAAAATATCATAATGTTTAATAAATATAGATAAAAATATTATAATTAATACCATAGTCATAAATAATTTTTTTGGTAATTATTTATTTACTCGATAATATGATAGTGCCATCTCAAATTTTAATAGAGAGAACAAGTTTGAGTAGGTAGGTTTTCGTTTTTGTTTTATACTAGTTAAGAGGTAATGAATGTGTGATTTCATAGATTGACGATTGTGATGTTTTGCGTTTATTTTAACCCTAGAATGGTCAATATCATTGTGGTATTTTCACTTATAGTGTTGCAACAATTATCTCCAACTATTTTTATTTCATGTCATGTTAGTTTTATATATTGTGTTTATATTTTTTCTTACTTTTGATTGAAATCTTGCTAATATTGATGCACTATGTCCATATGTCAAATGCAATATATTTTGAGTGATTAATTTTTTTCATATTGTTTGGAAAAAGATGAAAAGATGGGCCTAGAAAATTTTAGATTGTTTAAAAATATAAAAAGAATGAAATTATATTAATATAGAGATCAACTTATAATGCCTCTCAAATAAAATCAATATCATATGGAGAGTTATTTCAAAACTTATCACACGAGAAGACACCACATGGAGAAGTATGTCGATGCACTATGTTCATATGCCAAATGCAAGACATTTCGAGTTATTAAATATTTTTCATATTGTTGGAAAAATATGGGCTAGATTGGTTAAAAACAAAGTTTAGATATAAAAAAGATGAAATTATAATAAAATTATATTAATGTGGAGATCAACTCATAATGTCTCTCAATAAAATCTATAGCATGTGGGAAGTTGTCTAAAAATTTATCACATGAAAAGACACCACAAGTAGACGTATTGTTAGGATATTTAGACACTTAGGAGTTAGTTAAGATCTAATTGGTCTAATGTGTCATTAGGTAAAAGTGTGTTTCTTAGTGTGTTTTTTTAGTATGCATTAGTATGCATTTGTAGTTAGGAAATCCGACGGTCACGACATGTTCTCGACAGAGTGATCCGACGGTTCATGCTCTCTTCGATCTTAACGACCATTGATCCGTGGCTTAACTCCTGATTGGTCCATGATCTCTATTTAAAGAGCATGGAGGGTCATTTGTTGATGATCGATTGTGAGAAACTCTCTTGTAAAATCTCTCTGTAATCTTTTTCTTTTGCATTAATAAACTGCTCCAAGTGGCCGCGTTGGCCGAGGCCGTGGACGTTTTCTCGTAGGGGTTTTACCACGTGAAAACATCGGTGTGTTGATCTTTGATCTGGTTATGTGAGTGGTTACTGAAGGTGTTCGTCCTCTATTGGAATACTTGTGTTGTCGAACATGGTATTAGAGTCTGTTTGAAGACCCGTTTCTGTTGTAGATCAAGATTGTGAAGCCGAGTTGCCTCATATCTATTTTCTGTCATTTCCGTACATTCTTGGGCTGAGAGGACTGTTCCATTGCGTCCGGAGCACTCGTTTCTTTTAGGGACACTTTTCGTTTTACTCGAAAAGGTTTCCGTTTTCCCAAGATACGACCATTTCAGTCAGATCCAAAGATATAAAACCTGCATACGCATTTTTTAAAATTTTTGCAGAGTATTATTTTGATTTTATTTCGGTTTTGTATTATTTATTTCGGGTTGCTACTCTTTTATATCTGTGTATACTCTTTTCCCCGTGCCCTGTGCGATCTCGGCAAATCAGAAACATATAGAAAAATATGCATCTTCCGAGTAAACTAACCGAGATCTAACCCTTGTTGTCATCGATAAGCGAAATTTTTTTCTTGTGTGAAAATAGTTTTTTTTTAGCACGATCTCCAAGACGGTCTTCCACAACAACAAAAACAACACCCCCAATCCTCTTCCTAAAAAATACAATATGTTTTGTTAGACTATTTGGTTAAAAGTTGCGTTATTAAGTAAGAGGTCTTGAGTTCAAGTTTATCTTTTGTTATTTTTTTTGAAAAAGTTCATGTTCAAATTGTAATTTGTATTTCACTTCAAGTATAAAAGTGAATCATTATAAGTAGCTTTAATATTTTATTTTAGAGTTATTTATTTTGCATGCAACTTTTCTTTTATAAAGTAACTTCATTGTAAAAGTGATTCCCATTTCTCTTTATAAAAGTGGGTCACTTCATAAAACAACTTACACTATCACGTGGTCCTTTGGTTACCGTTTATGTCTTTTTTAAAAATGACACAACTCTCACATACGAAGTCCATTTTCAGTGCCATTTTTTTAAAACCGCATAACTTTTCGAGATCTTTCCATTCAGATCATCAGTTTCGGTTTTTAAATCCATATTATCTGCATATTTAATATGGCTTATACAAATAATCTCTTGCTTACCAACACCAATTACTTCCAATGGAAATCTCATATGGAAGATTTATTAAGAAGTAAAGGCTTGTATCGGATTACCCTGGGAAAGAAAAAAATACCCACTAATGATGATAAGAAAGTTAAATGGGCTAAAAGGAGTGACAAAGCACGTGGACTAATCAGAATGTCCATCTTTCCTGATTTAAGGTTTCACCTTAAAGAAATTGATGACCCCAATGAAGCTTGGGAAAATATTGAATCTGTGTTTGGTAAACTCAATATTATTTGAGCACAACAGTTAGAAAATCAAGTACTGAACTTAAGTCCAAGTGATTTTTCTTGCCTTGGAGACTATCTATCTAAGTTTAAAACACTTATAATTTTATGTGAAGAATGTGAGAGAGACATGGAGGAAGAGTGTTGCATCTATCTTATTCTTTCTAAGCTAGGTAGTGCATATTCTGTGTTTGTATTTACCTTTTATGCCATGAGAGAGGCTCTAGGGAAAGCTTATCAAAAATCCACTCTTGAGTCCTTTCGTGATGCTTTAATTAGAGAGGAAGATAAGCTTATACAACTTGGAGTGATCAACACTGCAGGTACCTCCAACAAAGCCCTAGTTTCCCAGCAGAAAGATAAATCCAAGTATCCCAATAAACAACATCCTCGCTACAACAACAAACAACATAAGGGTCCCAAACCCGCTTAGACAGTTTCAACACCTAATGGTGACAAAGGAGAAAAATATAAAAATAAGAAGATTGACAGACATTGCAACTTTTGTGATAAAGATGGTCATGATGAGTCCAAATGTTTCAAGAAGATGACAATTTTAGAAGCAACGATGAAGAATCATAACATCAGTATTGATTCTACTTCTTCTTCTTCTCATGGACATGCACTCTTTGCTTCTGGTTTCTCCTTCAATACAACTTCTACTTCTTCTTCTTTTGATGAGTGGCTTATTGATTCTGGAGCATCTTATCATATGGCTAAGGATAAAGACATATTTTCTTCTCTAAATAAATGTAACACCAAGAAAATATTTTTTGGTGATGATAGATCTCTTAGTGTTGTAGGATCTGGAACAGTTCAAGTAGATAATGGTCATTTCAATGATGTATTATGTGTTCCAAGTCTTTCTTGTAACCTTCTATCAGTATATCAAATCACTCATTCAGGTGAAGGTAAGACCGTAGAGTTTTCACCTCACCAAGTTGTAATCAAGGATCTAAAAGATCCTAAGCATGTTCTTGCAACTGGAATTGCCGATGATATTACCAGGTTGTACAAGTTTGACAACTTTGGGTCATCATCCTTTTCATTAGTTTTCGTTGCTCATAGCGATGACTTGAACAAACTTTGGCATGAGCAGTTTGGTCATCTAAACTATCGCTCATTGCAACAACTATGTAATCAACAGATGGTGACTAGTCTTCCTCCTGTTTCATGCAGAGATGGTGTTTGTGTCGGTTGTGTTCTCGACAAACATCATCGAGACAGTTTTGACAAACGTGCCTCTTGACACACCTCAAGCCCTTTGCATCTTGTTCACAGTGATTTGTGTGGTCCACTTTCTTCTCCTTTTTCTGGGTGCAAGTATTTCTTAACTTACATCGATGATTTTTCCAGACGTACTTGAGTTTACTTCTTAAAACTTAAGAGTGAAGTTTTTGACAAGTTTTTGGCCTACAAGGCCCTTGTAGAAAAACAATCAGGACATCAAATTCAAAAGTTAAGAACAAATAATGGAGGCGAATATGTGAACAATAATTTTACAAGTTACTGCACTACATAGGGCATCCAAATGCAACACACTGTTCCATATACACCACAACAAAATGGTGTTGCTGAGAGAAAGAACTGTACATTAAAAGAAATGGATAATTGTATGATTCAATCTAAGGGATAAAGTCTAAAGTATTGGGCGAAAGCAATCAACTGTGCAAATTACATAGTCAATCGCATTCCCACAAAGGCTCTTAAAAATATAACACTGGGAGAAGCTTGGACTAAAATTAAACCAGATGTAAGTCACTTCTGTGTATTTGGCAGTATAGCATGGGCTCACATTCCTGATGAGAAAAGGAAAGCATTGCAGTCTAAAAGTGAAGTGTATATTTGTTGGTTATTATGAATATGTCAAAGGTTATATACTTTTTCAACCACATTGTAATGAGATTATTATTATAAGAGATGTTAAAATTGATGAAAATCTCTTGGCCTACGAGCCTAATTCGATGATTGTGCCTTCTTCGGCCTGCAAGCCGTCTTCGACGTTTGTGCCTTCTTCTGTTCCTATTCTGGTTTCTTCTTCAGATGATGACAGTGAGGATGAAAATCCACCTCCACCTGCTCACCTTCCTCTAGATGAGTCCTTTGAACTTGAACCAACACGAGTTCCACCGCTTCCTAGATGGGTCCGTTCAACACGAGAAGCAGCTGGTGGTCTTGTCGGTGATCCTTCAGATCAATGTCGAACACGTTCACAGTTCCAACAAGCCTCTTCTCTTTTGGCTCAAGTTTCAGAGACTCATGATCCATAGACATTTGCAAAAGCTTCAGGTCATCCAGATTGGGATACAATAATGAATGAAGAGTATCATTCTTTAATGGAAAACGATACTTGGGATCTTGTACCTCTTCCAAAAGGAAGAAAACTTGTCAGATGTAAATGGGTCTACAGAACTAAGTATGCATCAGATGGAAGTGTTGAAAGACACAAGGCTCGACTAGTTGCCAAAGAATTTTCCCAAGTTGAAGGAATTTACTATAATGAAACCTTTGCCCCTGTAGCCAAAATGAATTCCATCCACCTTGTTCTTGCCCTTGCTGCCTCACATAAATGGGAGGTCCATCAGATGGATGTTAAATCTTCCTTCTTGCATGGAGATTTGCGAGAAGAAATCTACATGGAACAACCTCTTGGTTATGTCCACAATGACTCTAGCCTTGTTTGTCGCCTTAATAAATCTCTTTATGGTCTTAAGCAAGCTCCCTGAGCTTGGTATGCCAAAATGGACAACTTTCTTATTGACACCAGATTCTTTAGATGCCATTCTTATCCTAATGTCTATACCAAGAAAGTAGGAATCCAT
>JZKD02S1216888.1:643824-684955 GCA_000966675.3 Picea glauca | reverse complement strand
TCATAATCCTTGTCCTTTATGTTGATGACCTTATCCTTACTAGTAGTGACTCAAAACTTTTAAACCATGTGAAAACCAACCTTAAGAAGAAATTTGAAATGACAGGCTTTTTGCACTATTTCCTTGGCCTCCAAGTTTTGCAAACCAATGAAGGAATTTTTCTGTCCCAGTCTAAGTATGCTTGTGACCTTCTTCATTTCTTTCACATGGATGATTGTAAACCAACCCCTTCTCCCTTCCAATCTGGAGTCAAGCTTACTGCCACCTGTACTTCTCCTGAAGTTGATGCCACCCTGTACCGTCAGTTAGTTGGTAGCCTCTTATACTTGACTCATACCTGTCCTAATCTTTCCTTTGTTGTTGGTCTTGTTGCCCGGTATATGAAAACACCCCATGAAAGCCATTGGAAAGAAACTAAAAGGATACTTCGCTATGTCCGTAGTACAGTTCAGTTCTGGATACATTACAGTTCAGGGGGGACTCATTTATTGGTTGGTTTCACTGATTCAGATTGGTCCAACGACCTTGATGATTGGAAGTCTATTGCAGGTTATGTTTTCAGCCTTGGTTCAAGACTTGTCACTTGGGTCTGTAAGAAACAACAGGTTATTGCACTTTCTTCACTAGAAGCAGAATACCGAGCAACGATAAATGCAAGTTAGGAAGCCTTGTGGCTTCGACAGATCCTTTCACAGTTTGGATTTGAGCAACAACATCCAACCAGCCTTTGGTGCGACAATCATAGTGCCATCAAGCTTGCCAAAGACCCAATTCAACATCAGCGCAACAAGCACATCAAGATACACATGCACTTCATCAGAAAGCTCATTCATGATCAAGTTATTGAAGTGCTCTTTTGCCCTACAAAAGATCCAGTTGCAGACATTTTCACAAAGTCTCTTATAGAAGTGAAGTTTTCCAAACTTCGATCTATGTTAGGAGTTTAGGAAGTTGTCATTAAGGGGGTATAGGCTGCAATGCCTCCTTCCTTATCCTATTGTGTCAACATTGTAAATCCTTCAATCCTATCCCAAGTTGTTCTTAAGGGGGGATTTTAGGATATTTAGACACTTAGGAGTTAGTTAAGATCTACTTGGTCTAATGTGTCGTTAGGTAAAAGTGTGTTTCTTTAGTATGCATTTGTAGTTGGGAAATCCGACGGTCATGATATGTTCCTGACATAAAGTGATCTGACAGTTCATACTCTCCTCGATCTTAATGACCATTGATCCGTGGCTTAACACCTGATTGGTCCACGATCTCTATTTAAAGAGCATAGAGGGTCATTTGCCGATGATCGATTGTGAGAAACTCTCTTGTAAAATCTCTCTGTAATTTTTTTCTTTTGCATTAATAAACTGCTCCAAGTGGCCGCGTTGGCTGAGGCCGTGGATGTTTCCTCGTCGAGGTTTTACCACGTGAAAACATTGGTGTGTTGATCTTTGATCTGGTTATGTGAGTGGTTACTGAAGGTGTTCGTCTTTTGTTGGAATACCTGTGTTTTAAAACACGTATGCCAATAGTATAAAAATAAAATAAAATGAAGTAGAAAATTGTTCACATTCAACCCAGGGTGTCAAATTTATAATTCATAGATCTATGTCAACACTAGATCAATTATGCATCTAAAGGAATTGAAGGCATAAATTTATTGGTGTTTAAATATGTAACATTAAGAAATTTGCTTGAAAAAATATTTTGATTTCTCAAAACTTAGGATGCCAGTGTCAAATTTAGAATGCATATATCTATGCCAACACTAGATCTATTATGCATCTAGAGGAATTGAAGACAAATTTATTGGTGTTTAAAGATCTAACATTAAGACATTTGCTTGAAAAAATATTTTGATTTCTCAAAAATTAGGATGCCATGAATAAGAAAAGGAATTCATAAACAATTGTTAGAATTCTTTTATTTGATGCAAATTTATTGGTGTTTAAAAACGTGATATTAGTTTTTTTACTTCAAAATATACTTTACAAAGATTTTGATTTTCCAAAATTTATGAAGTCATTGATAAGGAAATAAATTCATAGAAAATTACCTAATTCTTATTCCTTTTATTTGAATGTTGCATGAGGATACCTTTCTCAAACTTTTCGCTCGTAGATTATACACACTTTTCTTAGTTTATATTTTGCATGTGGCAATCAAGACCAATAGGATACAACATTGAGATTTAAGCAATTTGTTTTCAACACAAGTCCCCCAAAAATTTCTCCTTCTCGCATAATGTTTTGTGAATAAATTAGAATTTGACATTAAAATTTTTAAAATGATATATACTAATATAATATTATATAAGAATCATCTTGCGAGGAGGAATTCATAAAAATAGGCACCTTTACATGGTTTTCATATAACACTTTCCCCTCATTTCGAGGATGGTACGGGAAGTAAACCAATCGGTTGCATTTTTGGCAACCTAATCCGATGGGGACATTGAATGAGGCCCAATAATATCTACAGAGGCATCCAACCTAGGGACTTGACCCACTCGAGCTAACCCATCGAGATTTTTCTTTCTTTTCAATGGAATACACATCTCGGGGAACCCTCTAGGTACTTCCCCTCATTTCGAGGATGGTACGGGAGGTAAATCGGGTGGTTTCATTTTTGGCAACCTAACTCGGTGGGGACATTGAGTGAAGGTCCAACAATCTCAACAATATATATGCCTCGGGACTTGACCTTGTGATCTCTTGCTTGTAAACCATAGCTCTCAACCACTCGAGCTAACCCACCAGGCCTTTTTTTGATGGAATAAACATCCTAGGAAACCCTCCAGGTACTTCCCCTCATTTCGAGGATGACATGGGAAGGTAAACCACCTAGTTGCATTTTTGGAAACCTAACCTGACAGGGACATTGAGTGAGGTCCAATAATATCTATAGGGGCAACGAGCCCGAGGACTTGACCCCGTGGTCTTCTCCTTGTAATTCACATCACTCATTCCGAACCTCACAAGTATTTTCTCCACAATTGACATTTCAACACATTGTTTTCATTTGAAGCACAATTTCACTTTATAAGTCTCTACAATCAAGCTCATCAAGGTACTACACATATTATATTCGATTTCCAACAAGGAAAATATGTTAGGAATTTTTTTTCATTTGCTTAAGAGATGAGATGGCACCCCATGCACTTGAAATTTGGTGTCAACCTTTCTCAATGATTATACATAAGACATGAGCATCGACATTGTTGTTAGGAAAATTTGAAACAACAATGCATGGTTCATATTGTCCAATGGGTTGTTATTCAGTCTCTTTTTAAGATGTACCAATTGCTAGATCCCTAATTAAAGGAACAACATTTGCTCTTGATACAGTAGCCTAGAATGCACACAACGAAGTTGGCATTATGCACGATAGAGAAATAATACTATTAGTGGATCTTCTAGATTCTTAAAATGAATCTCTTTAAGTTTGTCCCTATGAACATTTGAATAATGAAGGTAATATTTGTGAGGGCAACATTAAAAAGTTACAAGATGTAGAATTGATTTTTATTATTTTCCATCAATGGATGGTGTAGACTTTAAGGTAGATATTGTATGTCATGTAAGAAAACATTTAGGTTATCAAGAGTCTTGTAGAATTTGAATTAACTTTGTCTCTATGAACATTTGAATAATAAAGGTAATATTTGTCGGGGCAAAATTCAAAAGTTACAAGATGTAGAATTGATTATTTTTCATCAATAGATATCATGTAAGAAAACATTCAGGCTATCAAGAGCCTTGTATAATTTGGATTAGGGATTTCCTACATGCTCTCTCTCAAGTATCTTTGGGTCATTTCACTACTACATTGGGACCATTTTCTGAAAATTTACTGAGGCATGTTCCTCGCCACAATGCCTCAAGTACGTCAAAGGCTACAAGCCGTTTTTTGTCGTGTCACCTCCGTCACAATTACGACGATCCCAATTTTGTCACACTACAGGCGAACACATTCGTCGTACCATCGTTCGATGTGGGTCCCAATTCCAGTTTTTTCTCGTCGTTGGTCCATCATAAGAGCGACTAACCTGCGATGAATGTGCCCCATTAGTTCATCTCAAATCCATCACGTTATCATCGCTAGTACATCGGACGAGCGACTAATGTCCGTCGTAAGAGAGACAAACATTTGACGAATGTGCCCTATCAGTTTGTCTCAAATCCAACACGTTCTCGTCGCAAATATATTGGGATATCGACTAATGTTTGTTGTAAGAGTGACAAACCATCGACGAATGTGCCCTATCAATTTGTCTCAATTCCATCACTTTTTCATCTCTAGTTTGTTGGAAGAGCGACTAGTCTACGACAAACCGTCGACAACTGTTTGTCAAAATATCATCAAGATCCCGTTGAACTATCAACAAGGTACTGACCAACCGATTGAATGTACTACGGTTAGTGGGTGAGGAAGAAAACACGACTCTTGTCGAACCATTGACGAACAGGGTCGTCGGTGGTTCGACGAAAGGTTATTATTAATAATATATATATATATATATATATATATATATATATATATATATATATATATATATATATATATATATATTGTTGCTTCTAAAATCACTTGTTTGTATGATTCTCATTATACTTTGCATAAGTAAGCGCACATAGGTTGTATAAGTAACATAATCTAAAGGTTGAACTATCAGTACTAACCTAATCAATAGATGTATAGATATGATAGCTTAAGCACATGTATCACATGTTGGTTATCTCCCTAATAGATTGGACACAACTATAATATAAATATAACATATGTAATTATACAAGGATTTGTTCTAGCTCACTCATAGATAAGGGTGAACTAACACCATGCTTATATACTAATATGAGTTGTTTAGTGTATAAAGCTTACTAGTGATAAGATGAATGAGATCCATTGAATATGATACATACCCTTGTTCAATGTATGTTGTTATATAGCTTGTACAACTTATCTTCATAGTAGATCACATATTGAGGAAGATACACGAGTTTCATCAATTCCAGTACTCTGACCGTAATCATACTAGTATACATGTTATAACTTATCAATAATCTATATAGGTATATCCCTAATTAACACTATCATAACATGTAAGAAACATAGACCCTTAGTAATACATGTTCCTAATAACCAGTTTCAAGCTTCATTAGTATCACAAAATAGTTACTTAGCTTAGGCTATGATCAGAGCTTGTATCGTTTCATCATAGTTCATAAGGTAAGCATATCCATATTAAACATATGAACAACAACACATTTTAAGCATAATATGTAATTAGAGCTATGACCAAGTTGGTTGATTAGATGGATACAATTTTATTCAATAGGTTCAATTCCTATAAGCTAAACAAGCCGTGACTGCAGTACTAACACGACATACATAATATCTGTGATATGTAAGTTGTAATCACTATGAAGTTGATGATCGAATAAGTGTTGCCATAATAAGATAGAACACATACATTAGCTCTGTATCAAAAAGGTTAAATGTAAGCCTATGGACCTGATTATAACACAACTCTTTACCTAATATGTACACCATTATTACATAAGCTCAATGTAATCCAAGGTAATTATAGTACAAGAAATACACTCCTTGTAATAAACTCTATATCCATAACACATCTTATGAATCAAACCCATGACGTTCAAAGAGGATAGGGCATACTTAGCTATTATGTTTCTACTTATGAGACATAATCACTATTTAGTGAAGCTAGCATAATTACAACTATTACGTCCTATTAATCACACAATATAATGATTACAATATTGTTTTCCATAATTTGGTGTTGGAGTATGAGGTATAGTAGTAAGAACATAGTAAGCAAATTCGTATGATTACCCTTATATGGAATGGGTTAAGGAAGCTAGAATAACTAAGGTAGTACTAGCTAACCTTTCATTTGATAGATAGTGTAGTATCATTATTACTTATACGTTCAACTCGTATGACTAGGATAGAACTAATGGTAATCATTCACTCAATATTAGTACATAGTGAATAGTAATAAATTATCTTAATTAGGTGAATTATCTTAATAGCTTATAGTAATAACTGATCTTAATTGCATGGTCATATTTTTTCCTATATCGTAAAAGCGCAAGACATGAGGTGAAACATAGTGAAATTGCTGGAAATGTTGGGAACCCAAATCGTGAGATGGGGTAGAGTTTTCAAGTCAAGAGAGTGAATTACTACATGATTGGCTTCTATAGCATATAAACTAATTTAAATTGTAGTAACAACATGCAAATGATCGACCTTTGGGTTTCGAAAAACTAGTTCTATGTTGCTCAAATTTCAAAACATAAGGCCCTTACCTTTTCTAGGCTATCCATAAACAACTTGAAGCCAATAATTAGCACATTAAATGACTAAATCTGGGTTGGAACAATAGGTGGAACATTTTCGAACCGAGACAAAACAACATGTATCTATAGTTGGTGTGATACAAATTTGTACAGAATCAATGCTCCCCACAATATTAGTTGTGGCCATGCAGTCCCATTTATGCCCTATGGTGACAAGTAGAGGATCATGGTGACAACAACAAATGGATGGAACCTTGGGATAAGGGTTTTTGTGGTATGATGATTGAGAGAAAGTGTTATGGTTTTGAGTATCACATGTAAGAGATAATATAGGGTGAGGGATGGTTCCCGAGGGATTTGAATAAGGATTTACTTGTGACAACATGTTTGGGAATGAATCTAGAGTTGGTCCATTAAAGGAGAGTGGGAGAGGGACCATTATGTTGTCAACATTTTGGGAAGTTATTTTCTGGCTGTGATTAGGAGTGAGTTGAGGAAAATTGCACACATGCCAAATGTATGAAAGAGGCACCATGATATCTCGCCAAGTGACTTGGGATCGAGTAGAGGAAGAATGTATGTGTGGTGTTGGATATGGGGCACTCATATCGCCCATTTCTAGTCCACCAACAAATAGAAATCGACTCGTTCCCATCCACAAAAACCATCCCTCATTCTCGTCTCTTAACAAATCAAAATTCTTCAACCCACATCCCATCAAGTGGATTCAACTGTGGAGTTCACTACAATGTTGCATTGAATCTCTTCATAGAATCAAGTTGTCAATGGGAATTAATGTCCAACCACCACCTTGTTGTAGTTCAAAATCCAAAAATCCAAAATGGGCATGAGCTCTAAACCCGTTTGATGGCAGATTAGAGGTTGAAGTAGAGCTTAGATTGATACCCAACCATAAAAAATAGTTGACATTCATAACACTAGTCTAATTTTAGGTATGTTTTTATCAGATTTACACAGAGAAATACAAATCTTCCTTGTCACATGAGAATAAACAAAAACTAAAACCTGTCTCATTCTACAGGTTGCCAGTTATTACGAAAGGCAGAGTTGAGTTTAATAATAGTTACATGGCAGAAAAATAAGGCATTCTCATGCCACTTATTTTAATAACAAACAATGAACGTGAACATTTTTTTCATACATTACGTACTTACAAAATAAAATCACATGTTTAATGAAATAAAGGAGGAAAATATAAGAAACATTGATACATTGGCTTTAGTAGTGTCTTGTCTTGTAAAAAACAGTCATTGTTCCAAAATTGGTATTTCTATAATAGTCATTGATAACAATTTCACTCTCGAATTATTTCATGTCCTTAAGAAATTTACAATAACTAGTGGGTTATTCTTTTCAAATGAAAAAATTATGGATAAAAGCCTAAATCATCAACAATTTTTATATGAATCAAAGAAATATAAAGAAAAGGAAAAATCACTTGTTAATATCCAATAATTAGATTGATATTCCTGTTGCATGGCTCTCTTGAGAAGTTGCAAGCGGAAAGTTTTGGTAGAAACAATGGAGACAAAAAACGCCCTTTTGACACAGAGTGTCACCCTTCTATGAATCGGTTTCCTAGACTAGATGGTATAATATATATGTGTGTGGGGTGTGTGAAACTTAGTTCAGTTTTTAGGATAGGGTTTTTCACAAAGAGAAAATTCAATGAAAAATTCGTTGATGCCATCAATTTTTGTGTTAAAACTAGTCTGGCAAGATTCATGTAAGTAATGGAAAAGAAAAGATTATTGTTTTATTCATGATATAGTGGTCCAAAAAGCACCAGGGTTTCACTGGTAACCTATCCTAGAATTCCTTCCTACCAAAACACTGTAGTCACTTATAGATGTGAAAAAGGTGGCTAGACAAGGTGGAAAGGATGAGTTAACTTTTATGGTGGAAAATACAAAAGATTTGGAAGATGCTACTAGTGACATAGGACATTGCCTTCTCTAGAACATGGAGAAATCATATGAGAGTAAAATTGGAGAACCTGTAAAGGTTGCAGAGGGCACAATATTGGGACCTGATTTTGCTGATGATTCCCAAATGGATTTACCATGGCAGAGAGACATGCAGAGTGAAAGTGATGAAAATGAAAATGAAAACGATGAGTTTTCATTGATGTGGAGGAAAATGTCATTATCTTTTTAGTGTTCCAAGGTGAATGCTCTGCATATTTTCTATCTTTTAACTTCCATTAAAAGTAACAATGCCATAGGCAATCATTTTAAGTTTTCTTGGTTTTAAATAAGGAATGATTTTCACATTCTCCATCAAATTGTGTTTGATAGCATTAAGACCAAAGTCATTTGTTCCATTGTTGTTGACATAAAATGCCAATTGCTTTTAGTATATAAGTTATTGGTGTCCATCAAAACATAAAACATGTATTGCTTTTAGTGTGTAAGCTGTTGTTGTCCATAAAAACTCAAAACATGCATCACTTTTAGTGTTGCAAGCTCTTGTATCTGTATACATGGTCTTTCTAGAGAAAAATAATGCTTAAGATGTGTAGTTTTCATAATCTTCACAATGTAGGTGGAAGAATGGTTCAAGGAAGGTAGATTCAAATCCTTATCAACACTATAGGAAGTGTACTAATAAAATTATTGTAAATATACTTGTGATTGACTACTTAGTATGATAATGGTCAAATGGATTGGCTACGAGCTTACTATACACCTCTTGCTTTGTATCACTAATTATAAGAACACTGCTTAATCATAGAGATAAATACCACATGGTAATCATAGTAACATAATACAACTTATTACAGTTATACAACTTACTGTATTTATTAGTTATGATATGCAATTGGAACATATGCTTGTTCATAGCTAATAGATAAGGTGTGACTTACTCTACGGGTTATGATCATACCACTGTATTTTCCTAATCAATGACACACATCATATTAGCTTGAATAAGTAGTAGTGGTTATTAGTCATATACATGGATTCAACTCTATTGATTTACTAGTTTCACCTCTTACATTACCCTTACTTCTTGTGACGTATTGATTACAAGCACTGTGCTTACGATAAGTAAGCATCTCTTATCCTTTTCATTATTATGGAAATATTATGAGCAACACTTAACACACTAGTAATAGGGATCAATCATATACGTGTAACTATTGGTTAAAGGTTAAATGTAAGTCATTCCACTCAATGGGATTAGTACTTATCACAATCCTTACGTGCAGTCCAAGTAATGAGTAATTTGCACTTTACATAATATACTAGTCTAAACGTATGTTCCCTAATCATCATGTTTGGTTTCTACTTAGAGTACGATGTTAGCTAAATTAATGGCAAACATAGTTCCATGAATAGGACAATAATCCTTGTACAAGTGAGCTTATGGCATGTACCAAAGTAAGCAATAATAATAAGCTTATAGGGTATTTATGGTTCCATTACCATTACCTTTATACACATATATTATATGTTTCTACAAGGGATACTAAATACAAGATAAGCTTGGATAAATAACTAGTCAATGGTACTCATTCATTTTTATCGAAACCAATCACAATATTCATGTTACTTACTCTTAATGGGCTTGATATGGCATTACATAGAACCCATGCTTATATGTATTATTTATATCAATCATTAGGCTAATTCTTAACCCTTTGATAAGATTACATGTCTACTAGCTTAGTTTATGCAACTATACCAATGCTTTGATAAGCTTGGATAAATAACTAGTCAATGGTACTCATTCATCTTTATCGAAACCAATCACAATATTCATGTTACTTACTCTTAATGGGCTTGATATGGCATTACATAGAACCCATGCTTATATGTATTATGTATATCAATCATTAGGCTAATTCTTAACCCTTTGATAAGCTTACATGTCTACTAGCTTAGTTTATGCAACTATACCAATGCTTTGATTCAATTAGTGCATAGTTTGATTCCCATAAGATAGATGATGAATAACATAAACAAGGATTCAATCTTATATCATATACAAGCTCTTACGCAAAACATGGTCTCACATGAAGAGTTAAGAGTGATGTGTCCAAGTCATTAACCATCATAATGGGGTTAAGTATAGATAGCAAGTGTACTCATAGAGGTTACATCACCATGCTATAATAATTCTTATATCAATAATAGAGATAAGCATAATCATTGTATTCTATGCACCAAGCTAATGGTATACTCATATCTATTGTTCTATTACCATTGAATGTACAAAGCTTTGATATGCTCGTTATTACTTACAATTTAATGAAGCAAACTAATCATGATAATCTTGTAACATTTGTATATCTAATGATAAGGCAAGGGTTTCACATATGATAAGCACTATGATTCCCATTACTTCACCTTTCTCAAGCTCACATGGGATTGTAAGTTATATATAAGTTCGAAGTTAGATCTAGAGACTTGTATTAATTAAAGCTAAGGTAATGATGCAATTGTGATATCACTCATACCTGCTTGTTGTGTTTTCCATATCTCTTCTTAATGGCATTGGTTCTAATGGTAACCTTATATGTAAAAATGGTAATCAAAGTAAGCTCACTCGACATTACATATCACAATTTAAAGCACTAATATAACCACTTATAAGCTATTAGGTCAAATAAGTAAGCATTTATATCCATAATATAACAATATTTATATTGTAATGAATCTAAGTATATCAATAACATATGAGTTATATGCCCTTCCATATGTGTTACTTGTGCATTTCCCTCTATTCCGTGTCCATATCATACGTGAAATACATGACCCAATATGATAAAGTAGGCAATCAATGAAGATAAGTAGTACTGTAATAACCTAATCAATCATAACCTATAACCTTATGCTTACACCTTGTTAGATATATATCATAGGTCATATTAGATATAGCTATATTGTTAAGTGTTCCAATAACTCATACCACTATATTAGGGTAATGCTTGTTCCCAATTGTGAATAGCTTATACTTCTTGATTATGGAAATACTAGTAATACAACTTACCTTTTTATGGCTTATATACACTTTTCTATTCATATTTAGTAATCAATAGAGCTTGTAATCTAAGGATGCTTACTTATACATGAAATCTATACAATGGCTTTAACACATTGATTCATAGGATGGATAGAACCAATACCATTGACTGCTACTAATGTGATATAAACTACACTGGGTCAATGTGTTTTTCATAATGAGTATGAGTAAGCTAACCAAGTGCTTATCTCACCATAGTAATGGTTGTAATTGATTATGTATTAGTATGCATGTATTTACAACACATATTGAATAGGTAACATGCATGTATTGAATCACAAGATATCTTAGTCATATGAGCTTATTAAAATATGGTAATAGTGCTCATTAGGTACAAGTAATGAATATTCATTACTACTTACTAGCCATTTTACTATCCTAATCAAACTAATAAGGTATAATGTAACACATATCACATAAGTACAAGCTTGGTACTCATTAAGATACATACTCCTATCAATAATGGTAATATTTTATTTCATCATTAAGAGTAATGAAAGATCTACAATGGCAAGATTGAGGAGATGGTGTTATACACCAAAATGACGCAAAGTGACGTATGCACCCTAAGTGTCGCAAGTGTCGCAAAGTGACGTATACACCTTGTTAAGTGTCGCAAGTGTCATATGCACCTTACCAAGTGTCACATTCAATTTTATAAGTGTCACAACCTCTTGACACCATGAAAGACATTTTCCATGAACCCTCAGTCATATTGGAGGAAGAAACCCATCATTTCAATGCAAAAAACACACAATTTTCTTGGAAAATCGACCATTTTTTGGGAATTTATGAAGGGTGGCGCCCCCTGGCTATGTTGGGGGAGTGTCACTTCATGGAGTGGCACCCCCCTTGCCATGTTATGGGAACACACCTTTATAGGTTGGCGCTCTATGTCTAACTCAAAGGGAGCACCACTTTTGGTTATAGGAAATCAAGGGATCCTCCACCTCTTTCTAAGGGCCGACTCCGACTTGGATGAGGTTGTTGTGGTCGAATCCTACCCAATGGGATTTATCCTAGGATATAATATCAACTTAAGGATCCATATCCTCAACCATATCCTTCATTTTCTCACGGTGGTTGTGCCTCTCAAGCCTATATATTGAAGGTATTTCCAAGGTAAAGGGGGGAAGATTTGAGGTATCAAAGGTCATTTTGATTCCAATATTCGTGCAAGGGGCTAGACGAGGAGATCTTGGTGAAGATACCACATTCTCAATCATGATTTTTAAGTTCTTTCTTTGGCTTTCCAATTAATATCAACTTGGTCTATTCCCTTCAAGTTCATGTGCTCTACATTTGCTTGTCTATTATCGTTTCAGTCTTCATAGATAGATTTGATTTATATGATCATCTAGAGTAGGGATAATAGTTCATTTTCTAGTCTTTTCATGGTTTCATTTGCGTTGAGGAGCTTGGAGCAACGAAGACGAACATTGCAACAAGGTATGCCACATCATTCTTCTTCTCTCTTGCTTGATTGATCTAGTTAGATCTATAGGGAAAGTAGTAACCACTTGTTCTCTTCTATCTTTGGACCAAATATAGGTGTCTTGGTCCAAAGGGGAGCTTATCCTATCCATAGGGTAATATTTCTCACAATAGAAAAATGACGACTCCACTAGGGATTGACTTTGACTAGTCTTTCCTTGGATCATATAAAGCCTTTGTCTATCATTAGATATTATTTGGTGCTTGATTCTGATCTATTTTCCTCTTCCCTCTTCCTCATTGAAGAGTTTACAGAGCCATTGACTGAGTCTTTGCTAAGTTTGATATTGTGGAAGTCATTTTTGAACTATTTAGAAACTGACACTCCCCTGTAGTGTACACCAGGGCGCCACTTACCTGACTGACACTCCCCTAAGCCCGCTAGAGGGAACCATTATCCTGACTAGTGCTCCCCTAAGCCTGCTAGAGGGTGCCATGGAGTTTTGTCTCTTTGAGAACATGGGCGCCAATCTCCTCTTTTAGGTGTTTTTGCCTCTTTTTTCCTTTCTTTTCTCAATCTAATTTTGAGGGGATTTTTTTCGAGAGACTCCTAGTTTGCCTTTGAATTTGTTTGGCTTGATAATTTGACATTTTAAACTCATTCATATTCCTTCTTTGATTTTGCAATATTCTTTTCTAGTTGTGATCCTTGTGTTAACAATATCCCTTGGTTCATCCTTCCTTTTGGTTCTCCGATCTTCGTCTCGCAAAGATTTTAGATTGCTTGATTGTTTATGAGTTTTCATCAACTAGGGTTTGCAAAGGTTTCTTGGAATTGAGCCTTTTTGTCTTCATTGAAACATCTCACTTTTCTGGATGATTAAGACTCTCTTGTTTTCCACAACCCAGTCTTGAACATTGTTTCATGATGCTCATGTTTTGAGGATTTTCATGAGTGCTTGTTTTATTTCTCTTTTGCATCTTTGAGTTCTTGATTGAATAAGTTATCCCCTACTTGTTTCCTTTCATTTCTCATCATTTTGAGTGCACTTTGTTTGATTTATTTTTTTCCCCGTACTTCTTTCTGTCAAACATAGATGTCTTTCATTTCATTTGAAATTTAAGAAGAGAAAAAATTTGCATATCTCCTTGCATACATAATCAAAGGAAAAAACTTTTTGCATTCATTAGGAAGTTTTTTTTGGTACATGTTTGGAAAAAGAGCTAGTTTTTCATGCACATTTTGGTTTTCAAAAACATTTGCTTGATAATTTGGCATTATATTAATCCCATAAATTGAAAGTTTCATAGTGTTGAGTGCTTTCTTGTGCTAAGAATAATATAACTCTTCTCCTTCACATACATAGAATTCATCGAAAAGAACGAACTGCATCTCATTCTTTTGCATTCTATTGGAGTCGAGTCTCTCTCACATCATCAGTTTTATCTCCGTGAACCCTTCGAGTAAAAATCCATTAAAACCAACCACGCGCTAATAAAATCAACTAGAATATTTTTTGGTTTTAGAACACCAACAATAGCACATGATTAACATATTTAGACTAGGAAAAGTGAGTAAATTGTCCAAGACTACTAAAAAGACTGTAGAGAACTAAAGAGTGCAAAATACAACTTTCGTATAAGAATAACCAAGAACCCCTTCTCACATAGGGGATAAACACGAGGTCGCGTGCGGAAGAGAAGTGAAGAATACCCCTCCAAAGATTGACCAATCATAGTGGAAAGATCATATATTGGTAGTCCTTCCTGAAGTGTCGATGACTCATTTGGTCTCGATACTTCATGAATTTTGAACCCGTTCGGGGTCCTCTGGAGTCTACTGGTCCACTTTTCCTCTGTCCTCTAGAAGAATTTTGGACTTTGATATCCTGCCCATACGTTCAGTCCTGACTATCAACTATACCTCCTTGAAGGTTGACTGCGAGTTGGTAACCTTAGTGGCCTTTCCTAGGTATCTACAGAGGTGACTGGGGGGGGATTCCCATGGTACCTGACGTAGACGTCACATCACACTCTCAGCACCCTTGGAGGGTGACCCCAAGAAAGCGAGGGTTGCTTGCACTGAGAAGGGCTATTACGTGGAGGTAAGGGTAACTTCTTCTCACTTCTTCCCTGGCAGCTTGATATCTCGTCTTCAGAAGATCATTGAGCCTACTGTTGCTTGGTTGATTTCTTTTAGTTTTCATAATCATGTGTTTCTTTTACTTTTGTAATCAACCTTAGGATCAAATATTTCAAAGTATACAAGGTATGGAACCTGAAGTTCAGGAACCTCAACACAATGTTTCTTATGAAGGAATGATCGGAGATCAAACTTTTGAAACTGGGAGCATAAATTTCGGAAGTGGATATTGTTATCACATATAATTGTCAAGGGAAATAGGTCGTCATAGTTCATGGTATACACAAGAAGCATCCGAGCGCATCATGCAGAGAATCTCATTTCGGGCTTAAAATACAAACATGTGGGCTCAGTTTTGCGACGGTGGAGATTCCCTGTGAGGATCAAATTAGCGCCCCCCCGGGTATTCAGAGTTTTAGAATTGCACGAAGTATATTGCCCGAAGTGACGAAGTGGACGAAGGCCCGAAGTGAATTTGATTCATTGATTAGAAAGAGCCACGTGTCGTCAGATCCATAGCTCCGGGTAAAAGAAGTTGAAGGCAGAGGAAGTTTGAGATTTGATTTTCCCGGAGCCAAGAGACCCGAAGTAATTCTCGGCCGTTCGATTCAAGAAGACACGTGCCATCTGATCGCCAAATCTAGGTAAAATCACATAGAGGATCCAAAGGAAAAGGAGCTAGCGCCCAAGCCCTGGAGCACCAAGTTTGTGGCAGCCTTCGACACAGATACATGACATCCATCTAGCACTGACCCATGACACTCATTTCAAGCATTTTAGACATGCTTTCTGCCTGTGTTTGAGTGACACATTTCACATCTCCATCTGCGACATATCAACATGGTGACGTCAGGCCTCCACATCAGATCTTCCTCCGAGAGTTGTTATTGATCAACGACAAAAGTAGTGCCCCATCCCAAGGCACACTTTTGGAAGATCCTAAAGTTAGTAAGCGATTAAGCTTGGCAGTGGTGCTAAATCTAGCGGGTGTGCCCAAATTGCAGACTGCGTCCAGATCAACGACCATGCTTCATTGCAGGGATGCAACTTGCTCGACTGATAAAATTATTGAGCAGTCCCGCAATTGAAACCGTGGTTTGGAGAAACTGATACATGGAAAAGGCGGTGGATTGCGGGCCCAAAAGCGGTGTGATTTCAAACCACTTTTGATGGCCCCGCAATCACGTGCTCATATAATGTCCAATCCAAGAGAAATGCATGGTCGCCCCCTAGGCATTAGGCCTTGTCCTGATCTCAAGGGTTCAGTTAATAAATGAAAGGACTGGTGGTTGAAACCTTGACTCAATCAATAAATGAAAGGCATGGAACGTCCGGCCATGGGGACTGAACCGTTAACCTGTGGATAGATTTCCCTGCAAAAACCATGCTGATATGAGCTCGTGTCTGACAGAGGGATACATGCATAGTCTGAAAGAAGACTTCTCAGACGCAATGATTTGAATGTAGTGATTAGATCACACTCCTGATAGTCGAAGATTGTTCTGAGTATAAATAAGTAGTTTTGATATTTTGTTAAGGTTGTCAACTGGTTGAGAAAAGCTCCCTATTTTATAATGTTTTGATGCCAAAACTGTTCTCTGGTTACGTATCGGATTTGAGACTTTCATATTAATAGAAGTCAGCCTCTTTTCATCTCTTTGTAAAAACTGTGCTAAAACACTCGGGCATGGAGGTTCCAGTCGAGGGTTTTTATGTTATTGTAATGTAGGTTTGATTGTAGTGGTATCGTGACCAGTTTTAGTCATCTTCCTTGTGATCTTTTTCCCTCTTACACTGAATGGATCGAGCATGGAGGATCCAGTCTAGTTGTTGTAGCTGCACGGTGATGTAGTTTTGATCATTGTGCTATTGTGATTGTGTTGTTTGGACATATTTCAGTGTTTGAAGCTTGAGCTTAAGAGTGATCTCGAGTCTAAGTTTTTCTTCTCCAAGATTCTTGAAGGCCTGATGCCCATAACATTCTTGTACACCATTCTTACTAAGTCTTCCCTCTGCTCACGCTTAAACTCAATTCACTGACTGAAGTTAGTTGTGGCCCTCACTTCCCTGTGCATTTCTTGTCCAGTTTTGTGTTGAACATCATTCATATATTGAGTTTTGTCCATTGACCTCCACTCATATAAAACCAACATCCACCAAAAAAATTGATGGGTACTGGGCTTATCCTCCCGCAATCTGAGGGTGACTTTCAGTGATAATATTCTTGGCGTCGTTGTCGGGGAATGAATTGAAGATATTTCCCTTGGTAAGAACAACAACGAGCTTCTGATTTTGAAAGTGCATCAGACATCAAAACCATTGAAGATTGTAACTTTCACCCGATGAATCCACTATAGAAGACTCCACTGGGGAGGATCATGTTGACAAAAATATGACCATACCGAAGGGGAAGAATAGGTATCAGTTTATGAGCTTTATTCATGAAATCATGTTCATGTTTATCAACTCATTTCTCTCTTTCCCTTCACATATAAAGAGGATTATGATCTGCTTTGTCTATTCATATGGTAATAGGCCTTCCTTTATTTATCCATCCTTGGAAGTAGAAAACATGCCCTCTTCTTGTGTTGTAGATACCGATCTTGTGTCTTCACCTCTGCCTATTCATAAAAGTGAGATCTGTATTACATCTCCTCTTGAAATTGATCACCCTTGTATCCCTGAGGAGGTTGAAAATAATTCACAGTCTTCTCAAATTTGGCTACCATTTGTTATTCCTGCTGAGCCTTGCCATCAACTCGTTAATCCTCATGATCATCCCACTGATTTTCAAATTAAAATCAGAAATAAGTTGTTTAAACCTTTAAGGCTGCCACAGGACTTTCATCCTTATCCTTGCTATTCCTTTGAGTATCTTCCTCAGTTTTATGGAGAGGATCATATTACGGCTGAGAGGCATTTGAAGGCCTTTGAGATATTTGTCGATAAGTTTGAGATTGTTCATGATGATGTTGCCATGAGGTTGTTCTCACAATCCCTATCTGGAGATCTTAGTGTGTGGTTTAGATGTCTGGAAGCCGGTTCTGTTGGCTCCTGGACCGAGCTAGGCCATGAATTTTTAAAGTGTCGGGGTGAGAATAAGTTCCTTTATCAATACTGGTTTGAGTTTAATGCCTTGAGGAGAGGGGAAGATGAATCCTTGGCTGTCTTCAACATGAGGTTTTACAACGTTTATCATAGTATGACTATGGAGATCAGACCCACAAAGACTGTTGCCATGGTGTACTATGTCATGGCTCAATATCCAGAGCTGGTCCTTCTCTTGAGAGAGAGGAAATATTTATCCTTAAGACACCTATTTCAATATGCTGAAGAAGTCAAAGATAACATCAGGGCTAGAAAGGGGGTTCATATGCAAGCATATCTTGAAAAATTGCATGTGCCTAAGGAAGAACACTGTCAACATATTTTAGATTCTTAGCAATAAGATAGTGATTATGAATTAGAGATGGAACAACAACAAGGAAAAGAGACTGCAACTGCTGATGATCGAGAGTTGTTTTCAAAGGAGCAGGGAGGTTTATTATTTTCAAGCAGAGAGGCATTTACAGAGGAGCATCCTGGTCTTCTAAAGAAACCAGGATTCTGTCACATGATTCATGATCCTATGGTTATATATATGGAATCGTATGTTTCATATTTTGAGGATTTCCAAGAGAATACCACAGAGCCTTTTCCTTTATACATTGAGGAAAAACATTGTGTGGAAATCCACCATTTTGTGCCTATAGAAGACAAAGAGCAGAGATTTCCCATGGTTCATGTTTATGAGGATTGTGATTCTAATCCTTGGGAGAGTCATGAAGAAGAAGAGGGAGAACCAAATGTGCAGTTCATATCCTGCCCATAGCCTGCAAATGAGTCACCATCACCTGGGATCAGTCAGCCTGCATAAGATGTTCGCTCACCCAATCTTTCCATAGACATTCAACCATGTGTGAGCAATTGTAAGACATATCATGTTTTCTGTCACCAGCCCAGTGGATTTTGTCATTTTCTCTATGAACCTATAAGGGAGTACATGGAGTTGCATTTCCTTCATGTCTTGGAGCTGCTCAGATTTATCCTGACTTCAAAACGGGGAGGAGATTTGAAAAGGGTAATCATTTTTTTGTCACAGTTGCATTGTTTTTATTTGTTCATTGAGAGAGTAAACAAGTTTGTAGCTAGGGAGTTGCTTGAATGGCTATGGTGGAAGTTTTCTTTCACCTAGTGCTTTGTAAAAATCAATTAGTCTAGGAATGTACATAAATAATCTCCTCCTTGAGCCCATGTATTTTTTTTTCATTTTTAGGATAGTGTGATTGTCGACCTTTAAGCCTCAGGAGGATGTTTTTTGAGCATGAATCCATAGCCCAATGCAGAAGGCGATTGGAACTACTTATTCTTGGCAGCTCGCAGGGAGCATGCCATCCCCTATGGAGCCAAATGTTATCACATATAGTTGTCAAGGGCAACATGTCGTCCAATTTCATGGTCTGCATAGGAAGCGTCTGAGCGCAACATGCAGAGCAACTCATTTTGGGCTTACAATACAAACAGGTGGGATCAATTTTGCGACAGTGGAGATCCCCTGTGAGGATTAGATTAGCACTCCCTGGGTATTCAGAGTTTCAGAATTGCATGAAGTATAGTGCCCAAAGTCCCGAAGTGGCCGAAGGCCAGAAGAGAATCTGATTTGTTGATCAGCAAGAGCCACGTGTCGTCAGATCCATAGCTCCGGGTAAAAGTAGATGAAGGCAGAGGAAGTTTGAGATTTGATTTTCTTGGAGCTCGGAGATCCGAAGTAATTCTTGGTCGTTTGATTCAAGAAGACACATGTCATTAGATTGCCAACTCTGGGTAAAATCACATAGAGGAGCCAAAGGAAAAGGAGCTAGTGCTCGAGCCCTGGAGCACCAAGTTATTGGCAGCCGTCGACATAGACACATGGCATCCATCTAGCGTTGAAACATGGCACTCATTTCAAGCGTTTTAGACATGCTTTCTACCTCTTTTTGAGTGACACATGTCACCTCTCCATCCGTGACATATCAACATGGTGACGTCAGGCCTCCACATCAGATCATCCTCTGAGAGCTATTATTGATCAACGACAAAAGTAGCGCCCCATCGCAAGGCACACTTTTGGAAGATCCTAAAGTTGGTGGGCGATTAAGCTTGGAAGTGGCGTTATATCTAGCGGGTTCACCCAGATCGCAGACCACGTCTAGATCAATGAACATGCTTCATTGTGGGGACACAACTTGCTCAATCGATAAAATTATTGAGCAGTCCCACAATTGAAACCGTGGTTTGGAGAAAGTGATACGTGGCAGAAAGCTGTGGATTGCGGGCCCAAAAGCGGTGTCAGTTCAAATCGATTTTGACGACCCCACAATCATGTTCTCATATAGTGTCCAATCTGAGAGCAACGCGTGGCCACCCCCTAGGCACTAGGCCTTGTCCCGATCTCAAGGGTTCAATTAATAAATGAAAGGACTGGTGGTTGAAACCTCGACTCACTCAGTAATTGGAAGGCATGGAACGTCCGACCGTGGGGACTGAACCATCAGCCCGTGGTACCCCTGTGGATAGATTTCCCTACAAAAACCATGTCGATATGAGCTTGCGTCTCACAGAGGGATACATGCATAGTTTGACAGAAGACTGCTCGAACGCAATGCTTTGAATGTAGTGATCAGATCAAACTCCTGATAGTCAGGGATTGTTTTGAGTATAAATAAGTAGTTTTGATATTTTGTTAAGGTCATCCACTGGTTGAGAAAATATCCCTATTTTTTAATGTTTTGATGCCAGAACTATTCTCTGGTTATGTATCGGATTTGAGACTTCCAGATTAATAGAAGTCAACCTCTTTTCATCTCTTTGTAAAAACTGTGCTAAAACACTTGGGTATGTAGGATCCAGTCAAGGGTTGTTATGATTTTGTAATGTAGGTTTGATTGAAACGGTATCACGACCAGTTTTAGTCATCTTCCTTGTGATCTTTTCCCCTCTTACATTGAGTGGCTTAGGCATGGAGGATCAAGTCGAGATGTTGTAGCTGCATGGTGATGTAGGTTTGATCATTGTGCTATTGTGACTATGTTGTTGAGACATATTTCAGTGTCTGAAGCTTGAGCTTAAGAGTGATATTGAGTCTAAGTTTTTCTTCTCCATGCTGCTTGAAGGCTTGATGCCCATAGCATTCTTGTCTAACTTTCTTACTAAGTCTTCCCTTCGCTGACACTTAAACTCAATTCATTGAATGAAGTTAGTTGTGGCCCTCACTTCCCTGTGCATTTCTTGTCTAGTTCTGTGTTTAAAATCATTCATATATGATTTTTGTACATTGACCTCCACTCATATAAAACCAACATCCACCAAAAACTCTGATGAGTACCGATCTTATCCTCCCGTAATATGAGGGCGACTCTCAATGCTAACAGATATAACGTAGAAGAATCGGTCGCAAACTTTGTAGAAAGCATTGCAACTCACACAAATCCAATTTTTATTGGTCCACTTAGCCTACCACTCACTGATCCACCATCTATGAGATATTTTAATGCCTATTCTTCTTACAAGTTACTGCTCGGTTCCACCACTATACAATCTTTTGGCGCGAACCCGTCATATTTTGGTTTTCATGAAGGCCTTGGGAACTTATCTTTTTCCACAACTCCTGTAGTTGATATTGTTGGTGCTTCTTCTTTACTAGAAACATCGTTGACCCAATTAACCCTGACTCAACCACCTGCACATACATATTCCTTCACACATGGGTTAGATAATATTCCCGCTTCACTATTTCCACACATGCACACACCAAGTTCCTTACTTGGTTGTTCCATCGGTCAGATAGACTGCATTCAAGTCATTTACAAAACCTCGGTTACACAATATACTCATCCTCCATCTCATACATGGAATATTAGTACACTCTACATTGGAGTTCAATATTTAATGGGAGGCCAACCTTCAATCGGGAGGAAACCTTCGGCTGTAGGGAATTTTTTCACTGGGGGGAAACCTACATGGTTGAAATATACACAACCCTATGGAAAATCCACTCGTACAAGTCCTTCTATCCCTACTACCACTGGCCTTTATCTTGGACAACCATTTCCAGGATTTGCTAACCCTTTGTGGGGTCAATTCGACAGGCATTCCTTCGCAAGGAACTTTTCCCTATCAATCTGTAAACCCCATGATTACCACGAAACAATCCCTTCAATCACAATACGTGGGGGGACATTAGGTAAATCTTAGTATGTAGGAGGTCCATCACATTACATGGGTGGACAATCATGACAACCACCTTACATGGGTGGGCAACCCGAGAAACCAACATATATGGGAGGACCATCTAGTTTTTCCATCTCGCTGCAACCTGGATATGGTCCTACTAGTGTTTCCATGCCATATGGTTATCACTAATATCCACATGCCAAATGACAAGTTTCATCCTTGGCTACATTATATTTTCCAGATTTGTCACGTTTGACAAATGATCCCATTCATCATGCCCCATTTTGGCCTTCCATCCCTACCAAATTATTGTCCGACATCCCAAAATTCATCGGAAAACCTGGGGAAGATCCTAACAATCATGTTATGAGGTCTTTTCCATTTATGTTGTTCTTCCAACTCTTTTATGGATGATTCCATTTGTCTGAGATGTTTTTAGAGAAAACTTACAGGTGTAGCAATGAAATAGTATATTGAGTTTCCACGCAACTCCTCTATCGACTTTAATTCTATTTCCATGGCCTTTCTGATGCATTTTTAGTTGCCTATACGATATGATGCCATTACAAATATTTTTAACTCAATACGACAATCCTCTTCCACCCAGACATCTGATCATATTCATGATTGGAGATGATGAAGATGATTGATTAAAGCTCCAATTTCAGACCAACTCCTCACAGATTGGTTTTCAAAGTCGGTCTTGTCTCCCATTGTCCGTGATGTTACCATGGGAAACGCTGTTACTAAGGAGAAGGCTATCAGTCGTGCACAATTCTTGGACTTGGTATATTCCCAGTCCGACACACTTTACGATTTGATCCCTCACGCTCCTCGTCCGTCAAATGATCTAACAAAAACTTCTCCAGAACCAAGTTCCATTTCAAACTCCACAACTACTTCCTCTCCTATTCAAACCTCTAAGGTGAATGCAGTCCAATCCACTTTATCTTCAAAAACAGGAGGCAAGAAGAAAAACAAGGGTAAATCGAAGATATATTCTAATGAGCGTGATAATCCAAAGACTGTTGATAATCAATCGACTAGGAAGGATAAGTTTCCTTGCATGATTTGTGAGGAAGCCCATTACATGAAATATTGTCCTCGTTGTGAGGCCATCACTAAATTTATGAAGGATACATCCCAATCGGTTCAACAACAACATCTGGTTGCACAAAATCCTTCCCCTCCACAAGAGGGAAACTGGTGCAGACCTCCTACCTTTGCCTCGACAGGGTCCGCTTACCTCCCGGTCTAAGGATCGTTCAATTCCCACAAGATGGATTATCTATTTCGGTTCCCTGCTGGAACCCCATGAAACAAATATCCACAGGTCCTTGTGAAACTCAGCCTGCGTGACTAAGCACCAAGTGTGAGCCTCGCCTCCCCACGACCACAGGATTTGACTGCATGCCTACCCAAAAGGTGCGTTGCGATTTCACGTGTCGGGACTTTATGAGTGAGACAACCCTGACTCCCCGACTCCCAAAATGCCAAAAAGAGATTAACGAAGGTTAGCTCCTCCCTTATATACGCTCATGTGACCATCGAATGTGACCCGGGGTCCACCCCTTGAGCGCATCGGGATTTCGTGTATCGGTAACTCTCGATGCGATTCACCTCTATCCTCCCGTCTTCTGAAATGCTGATGCTTCAGATCAACGACTCACAACCTGACTTGATCAACGACCCAGATTTGATGTTGCGAATTTGCATTTTGTGAGTTTTCGTAAACTTTACCTGAGTCACGAGTCAGTGAAATGTTGATCGACTGCCATGCATCCCTTCCGATTGATGGTCCTGATGATTTCAGGACTTCAACTTTCGGGAATTTTGGAGGTAGCTTCCCCCGTTTCTCCCTAACACTATCCCTCCTGAGATTTGGAAATGGAGTTTGACCTCGGCTTTGCACATACTTGCGCTCTGCATGTGGCTTCACATTACTCCTCCTGATCTTTTGGACTTGGATTGAGTCCACTCCTACACACTCCTGGTGCAATCTATCTTGAGCTGTCTGAGGCTTGGACTTCGAAGAGTCTCAGCCTGTTGTTCCTTTCTGTTGGAACTTTATGCGCAAAAGCACTATTCCTCATGAGCTTATGAACATGAAACAATTCGCTTCTCTGCACACTCCTTGTGTTTGACCGACCTTCAAATGGATATCTTCAACACTTCGACTGAGTGTTGTCCTGGTGCAGTCCTTGCATAGGTCTTCCTCCAAAGCATTCAACAACTCTGTTTCTGTGAGCTTCAACTACTAAGACTGCAAAGGTCTCTGTCCCTTTCACTCCTCGAAGGGATATAAGTTCCCTCCCGGCGACTTCTGCTCAAGAACACCTTGCTGAGCCTACAAAGTGTTCAACAACTCTGTGAGTGTCTTCTCCTGGACACTTCTCTTCTCACAGAACTCGAAACAAAGTTCCTTTGTGCACTCCTTGCACATGCTCAATGCCCACCTAATAGAGCTTCACAAAATCCTCAACAAATCTGTCTTCTCTCTGTGCCCTCCTCTGCATAGTCTTTCCCCCAAGGTGTTCAATAACCTTGAGGTTCTCCTTTGAGTTTATGAGTCCTCTGGTGTGCCCTCCTGACACGTCTTTGCCCTAATTCAACATAGAACTCAGATGTGCACTCTTTTCACTGGCTTACAGAGTCCTCAGTACTCTGTCATGCAACTCCTTGCATGAAACCACAAAGAACCTAGACTGAAATCAGCAAACTCACAAACAGATAGAGAAGTCTATCTATCCCTGCAGATGAAAACTAACATACATCTACAACATAGGCACATAAAATCATAAAATACATTCATAAACACACACAATACAATATGCATGAAAAACTGCTATGTTTGTATTAATCTCAAAATGCCTGTACAAAGGTTACAAAAGCTTTGACTGCAATCGAGTCTCGACTCTCTCTTCTCTACATGCTGGTTCTAATGAATCTAGATACAAATATATTTTTACAAAAGGGGGCTCCTCAAGCTCTTCCCTCCATCTCACCTACTCTCATTAATTACATTGAATTACATTCAATGGTTGTCTAGTCCGAATCCGATCTAGATCTTCAACCTGTCAACCATTAAAGGTGATTCTATCTACTATCTGCACAAAGGCATCTATTTGGCTCTTCCAGCCTTACAAACATTTAATTACGTTCTAAAATTTAAAATGAGACGGCTGACACCTCTCCCTTCCTTGAATGCGTGCTTGATGTGCTGTCTAGTTGGTGCGATGCTGGGTTGGAGTGATGCTCCTGCATCATACTCCACTACTGCGAAAAATTCATAAGCTCCTGCTCATGAGCTTCCCGACTCTATTGAAATCCACCTAGATCCCAAAATGTCCTTTGGAGCTGTCCATCTGCTCCACTGCTTCTTCTTTGCTGCTATGGCATGCTTCCTTCTGCTAAGATTTTCCTCACTGGCAGTTTCTGCTGCTGACCTCAACATCAACCTTCTTATTTCTTCTATCTCCCTTTCCAGCTTCTCTAGTGGCTGGATCTCTTTATGCCACTTGTTCTCCTGTAGATCCTCTTTATCAATGGGTGGATCATCTTGGTCCCCCTTGCTGTTTTATCCATCTCTTGTGGCTTTAGCTTGCAACCCTGCTGCAAACTCCATTTCTGTAGTCTCATTACTGAGCTGCTGCTCATCTTCTTCCTCTGACAAACTAGCTTCTTCCAGTTTTTCTATTGGTTCATCTCCAACTTATTCCATTTTCTCCTCAAACTGTAATTTTGATTCATGTTCTGCTGCAGGCTTCAATGCTACAGTCACCTCATGTTCAAATTCCTAGATGAAAATTTTGAGCAATTATTTTGAATGCTCTTTTCCCACAATATGCATGATTGTCTTCTCATGGAAGTCATCTACTGGTTCTGGATTGTTCAACCAATCCTCCAGCATCTCTAACTCCTTCGCCCATGGAGCAAACATTTTAACTGCATGCTCTTCTTCTGCTGGGGCAGATATCAATATCTGTTCCATGCTCTTCTTCTGGGATTTATGCCCTACCCTCCTGACAGTCTATGAGATCCTCCAATGATCCCATCTCATTGCCCACATGGAAATCTGAACTTTATTCACTGCCCACCTAACAATCTTTGAGATCAACCATTGACCTATTCTCATTGCCCTCTAGGCAACCTGAAAGTCCCTCACTGCTCACCGAGCAGTTTTTGAGACCCTTCTCTGATATCTTCTCCTTAGCATCACTGCGACTCTTCCCAGTTTCTGGCTCACAAATGTGAATCATCTCCTCTTCACCTCTAAGGCTTTCAACATACTTCAACCACACTCTCAACAACATTTACTGTCCTCTGGCCAACAATTTATTAATCGACCAATTTACCTTCTTCTTGATGGGCCACTCATATACCCAATGCACCTTAGCATCCTGCTGCATTTTAAACACAAGCTTCTCCATTCGTGCTCTTATCTCACTGAGCTCTTGGTCCATCTTATCCTTTCTCTTTTGTTGGCGATCTTTGCCTTGACCACTCCTTTGGGCTTCGATAGCCATCCTCCCCTTTATCCATCGGCCCTCCTGGAAAGTCTTTTGTTCACTCTACAATCGAGAGCATTCCCAACTTCTCCTTTTTCCTTTTCCTACGATCTGTAGACAAATTCTATGCTCTAATACCAGATGGTGCAGACCCCCTACCTCTGCCTCGATAGGGTCCGCTGACCTCCCGGTCTAAGGATCGTTCAATTCCCATGAGCTGGATTAGCTCTTTTGGTTCCCTACTGGAACCCCACGAAATAAATATCCACAGGTCCTTGTGAAACTCGTCTTGCGTGACTAAGCACCAAGTGCAAGCCTCGCCTCCCCACGAACACGGGTTGTGATCGCATGCCTACACAAAAGGTGCATCGTGATTTCACGTATCAGGACTCTGTGAGTGAGCCAACCCTGACTCCCCGACTCCCGTACTATCGAAAAGAGCTTAACGGATGTTAGCTCCTCCCTTATCTCCACTCATGTGACCTGGGGTCCACCCCTTGAGCGCGTCAGGATTTCACGTATCGGGAACTCCTGATGCGATTCAACTCTATCCTCCCAACTCCCGAAATTCCAAAATGACGATGCTTCAGATCGACAACCCACAACCTGACTCGATCAATGACCTAGATTTGATGTTGTGAATTCACATTTTGTGAGTTTTCGCAAACTTTCCCTTTGACTTCCTTGAGTCACGAGTCATCGAAATGCTGATTGGTTGCCACACGTCCCTTCCGATGGACGGTCTTGATGATTTCAGTACTTCACCTTTCAGGACTTTTGGAGGTAGCTTCCCCCGTTTCTGCCTAATGCTATCCCTCCTGAGCTTTGGAAATTGAGTTTGACCTCAGCTCTTCATGTACTTTCACTCTGCATGCGGCTTCACGCTACTCCTTCTGAGATTTTGGACTTGGAATGATTCCACTCCTACACACTCCTAGTGCAATCTCTCCTGAGCTTTGTCTGAGGCTTGGACTTCGAAGAGTCTCGACCTGTTGTTCCTTTCTGTTGGAACTTTGTGCACAAAAGCACTATTCCTCTTGAGCTTACGAACTCGAAACAATTCGCTTCTTTGCACACTCCTTGTGTTTGACCGGCCTTCAATTGGCTGTCTTCAACACTTCGACTGAGTGTTGGCCTTGTGCACTCCTTCCACAAGTCTTCCTCCATAGTGTTCAACAACTCTGTTTCTGTGAGCTTCAACTACTCGGACCTCAAAGGTCTCAGTCCCTTTCGCTCCTCGAAGGAATATAAGTGCCCTCCTGGCGACTTCTGCTCAAGAACACCTTGTTGAACCTATAGAGTGTTCAACAACTCTATGAGTGTCTTATCCTGGAAACTTCTCTTCTCACAGAACTTGAAACATAGTTGCTTCGTTCACTCCTTGCACACGCTCAATGCCCACCTGACAGAGCTTCACAGAATCCTCAGAAAATATATCTTCTCTCTGTGCCCTCCTCTGCACAGTCTTTCCTCCAAGGTGTTCAGTAAACTTGAGGTTCTTCTTTGAGTTTATGATTCCTCTGGTGTGCCCTCCTAGCATGTCTTTTCCTGAATTCAACACACAACTCAGATGTGCACTCTTTTTACTGCCTTATAGATTCCTCAGTACTCTGTCATGCAACCCCTTGCATGAAGCCACAAAGAACCCAGACTGAAATCGACAAACTCACAAACAAATAGAGAAGTCTATCTATCTCTGCAGATGGAAACTAACATACATCTACAACACATGCAGATAAAATCATAAAAGACATTCATAAACACACACAATACAATATGTAGGGAAAACTACTATGTTTGTATTAATCTCAGAATGCTTGTACAAAGGTTACAAAATCTTGGACTACAATTGAGTCTCGTCTCTCTCTTCTCTACATGATGGTTCTAATGAATCTAGATACACATATATTTTTACAAAAGGGGGATCCTTGAGATCTTCCCTCCATCTCACCTACTCTCATTAATTACATTGAATTACATTCAATGATTGTCTAGTCCGAATCAGATCTAGATCTTCAACCTGTCAACCATTAAAGGTGACTCTATCTACTATCTGCACAAACATTTAATTACATTCTAAAATTTGAAATGAGAGGGATGACACCTCTCCCTTCCTTGAATGCACGCTTGATGCGCTGTCTATCTGGTATGATGTTGGGTTGGAGTGATGCTCCTGCAACATACTCCACTGCTACGAAAAATTGATGAGCTCCTACTCATGAGCTTCCCGGCTCTGTTGAAATCCACCTGGATCCCAAAATATCCTTTGGAGCTGTCCATCTGCTCCACTGCTTTGCTACTGCTGCTTCTTCCTTGCTGCTATGGAAGGCTTTCTTCTGCTCAGCTTTTCCTCATTGGCAGTTTCTACTGCTGACCTCAACATCAACCTTCTTATCTCTTCAATATCCCTATCCAGCTGCTCTAGTGGTCAGATCTCTTTATGCTGGTTGTTCTGCTGCAGATCCTCTTTATCAATGGGTGGATCATATTGGTTAACGATTAATATAATGATTTGAGCAAATACTTATGACACTCCTCCAGGTGTTCAAGCTAATGAAAAGGATATCGATCAACCCTCCACATCCACCCCTCCTCCATCTGCCAATCCTCTTCATATTTAGAAGCCAATTTCTGACACAGTGACACACCCACCCAAGAGTGTAATTCGAAAGGAAACATTTAATCCCAATGCCCATGTTGCCCAAAACTACAATATCATTGAATATTTGGCGCAAAATCCTTGTGCTATGTCAACCCTCGAAGTTCTATAGAACTATCCAAGTCAACGTAGAAACCTGTTGTCAACTATTGGAGTTATGGACCTGGAGGATTCAAACTTGATTACGTTTGATATTGATTATTTTAAGGAGAGGCTCTCCCATCACTTAGAATTCCAAATTCAAATTTTGGTTGGTGGAAAAAACATCCATCACACTGTTTTGGATGAGGGAGCCTCCACCTATGTCATGTATTTGCCTTGTTGGAGAACCCTTGGTTCTCCTAAACTTATCCAGTGTCCTACCACCTTGAAAGCGTTTGATGGGTGTGGTTTCCAACCTCACAGACTCTTGCAATATTTCATTGTGACATTGAAGGGTAAGACTTTTTTGGTCGATATCAAAGTAGTTGACGCTCCCCTGGATTATAATTTGTTACTTGGTCGTAGTTGGTTCTATGCGATGACTGTTGTCGCATCTTCGATGTTTCAAATTTTATGATTTCCCCATCAAGGAAATATTATCACTGTTGACCGAATTGACTATACAACTCCAGATCTCCACAATGTTGCAACAAATAATGTTCCTTTTCTAAGACAAAATATTTTTTAGAGTGTAGGAGTAGGTCTCAAGGATTCCTCACTCATGGGGGTTTTTCCTTTACCTATTTCTCCCAACCCATAGGTTGTCACGTTAAATATGATTTCAACTCAGGTGAAACAATCCTTAGAATTATAATATCCTTTGGTAGTACCTGGTCTCGATGAGCATAGTTCTTTTCCAGTGTCAAGCTCTTTAAAAAATGACACAGTCGTTTATGAGCATAGTTCATTGTCTCTGTCAAGCTAGTTAAAAAATGAAACAAACCCCCCTCCATTCAAAGCAAGTCTCACTCTAAATTGCATAATTGAACCTTCTTTTCCTCCACCTATTAAAAATGTTCTTATTAGTAACCATATTCCTAAACGAGGAAAGAAGAAGACTCACTGGAGGAAATGACGCTTGGGGGGCAGGTCTCTAGCCTATGGACATCATTCTAGAGCAAAGCCACTAGATTATATCATGCAAGCTTGTGTAAAATAACCTATAGAGAGACACACTGCTAGGAGTGATCCTCGCTTGGGGGTCGTTCCCATCGTAACGTAGTAGTTTTTTCTAGAACGAGCTTAGTTTTTGTTCTTTCTCGTGCTTGTAAATACATGAAAATAGGTTATCGAGCTCAGTATTTTTTCTTTCTCATGCTTGTTAAAACATGAGAATAAGTTACCAATTATACTTTTATCTCTTTTTCAGACTCGTAAAAGCTACACGAAAAGGAACTCTTTTGAGTTTCCTTTAAGCTATTTTCAGACTCCCTAAACATGAAAATATTGTCGAGTGAGCTTGCTTCCTTTCACACTCGTTAAAAGGTTTGAAAGGGAGTATTTTGAGTGGTAGTTTATCTCTTTTTTGGCCTCGTGAGACTAATTACGAAAATTGAATACTCTAATCAAGCATGATTAGAAGAGTTCTCCCCTGTATTGTTTTACACTTTTTTTGATCTTGGGAAACTAAATTTACGAAAAAGTTATCCATGGAGTCATCTTTAAGTTCTTTTCAAACTCTCTAAACATGAAAAACCATTGAGTTTACCTTCTTTGGGCTCGTAAAACTATGCATCGAAGGATCTATGTGAGTCCAATTTCCAGGACCCATACATGACATAACCCCTCCTCCTTCAGGTTTTTTAAACTTATGACAAGGGACTCATCTGAAGGATGAGATATATCGAGCATATGTTATCCTCCTCAAGCTCGTTAAAAAAAAGAGGTACTCATCTATCTGTATGGGGAAAAATTGAACGAAGTGGGTCAATGTTTTTGGAATCTGTTATGGCAGTTATTGTCGCCCTTGAACATGACGCCTGTTTGCATATCGTCTTACAGTTGGGTAATATGCTTGTCTCTGAGTCATACCAATTCTATGTTTTGACATACTATTTCATTCCAGTCGAAGAGTGCTCTTATTTTATGTCACATTATGTTCTTGGTACTCATCGAGTCAAATGATGCCAAGTCACTTGTCATGCCTCATCATGTTCAAGGGAAGTTTCACTTCAAACCATCCATCTGCAGTATTACCAGTTTCCATTTCCCGTGTCAGTTCATACTCATCCGATTCACCATATCACATCACTTTCCTGGGTCAGTTTCATGTCAATGATGGGGGATACATCATGGTCCTCCTTCGACGAGTCTGTTCCTATCGACTTCAACACATTATCCAAGAATTAGACTTAAAAAATAGTTAGTACCTTGGGATCTGCATGCCTCAATGGCAGGACTCCTCGCTTCCGACAATAGGTTTACATCATTGACCTCTTATTGGATGATTCCATGAATGTGTGACCTCAACTCATTTATTCACATTTGTTGGAATGTACTAGGGTACCTTGGGAGTCATTGTCATAATTGATGTTTTCCCTCATACTTGTTAATGGTTTACCTCAATGAATGGTAATCAAGTGGTTTCTACCATGTATGGCGTCAAATCATCTATTCACATGTCTAGATTTGTACCACATCAGGATTGAGATGAAGACCCTGGTTTGGGTGCTCACTCTGTTATGTGGTTTTCTCAGAATTGATGGAGATCATTTGAGCATGTAAAATATTTCAGTACAATCACCATGCTGACAATGTTACTGATATATATACTATCACATAGATCAACATTGTATTGATCTGTGTCTATGTTTTGTCATCTCGTAGCTCCACTGTGTATTTTTGATGGTTGTGATCAATTCATGTCATGGAGGTATGGATCCATATTGAATCTTTGGTGGCCATATCCTTAGTCAGGTTTTCTCATGGATCCACAGTGTATTGGTCGGTGGCCATGCTTTGATTCATCTGGTATTCCAAGCATAGGTATGCCTACCTCAAAAATGGAACATATTTGTATATTGACTGATGATTGTTTGCAGCTTCTACCAGGTTCTCATACTCCAACACCCTTGCAATGAATAATTTGTAAAGTGTTTTGGCCATCGGTTTCTCTTTTGACCTCACACTTCAGGGGGAATCCGTTACACGCCAAAATGTCACACTTGAGTTTCACACCCCAAGTGTCGTAAATGTCACAAAGTGATGTATTCACTTTGTTAAGTGTTGCATGCACTATCGCAAGTGTCGTATGCACCTTACCAAGTGTCACATTAACTTTTCTGAGTTTTACAACCCCTTGACACCATGAAAGACATTTTCCATGACCCCTAAGTCATATTGGAGGAAGAAACCCATCATTACAAGGCCAAAAACACACATTTTCTTGGAAAATTGACCATGTTTTGGGCATTTATGAAGGGTGGCATCCACCTAGCCATGATGGGGTAGTTCCACTTCATAGGGTGGTTCCCCCCTTTCCATTTTAGAGGAATTCCACTTTATAGGGTGGCACTTTATCTTTAACTCAAGGGGAGCGCCACTGTTGGTTAGAGGAAATCAAGGGATCCTCCACCCCATATCCTAAACCATATCCTTCATTTTCTCTTGGTGGTTGTTCCTCTCAAGCATATATAATGAAGGTATTTCCAAGGTGAAGGGGGGACGATTTGAGGTATCAAAGGTAATTTTGATTCCAAGATTCATGCAAGGGACTGGATGAGGAGAGCTTGGTGAAGATACTGCATCGTCAATAATGCTTTGTAAGTGCCTTCTTTGGATTTCCAATTAATATCAACTTGGCTTATTCCCTTCAAGTTCATGTGTTCTAGATTTGCTTGTCTATTATCATTTTAGTCTTCATAGATAAATTTTCTTTATATAATCATCTAGAGTAGGAAGAAGAGTTCCTTTTCTAGTCTTTTCACGGTTTCATTTGTGTTGAGAAGCTTGGATATCGAGCCTATAGATTGTAGCAGTGAGGACGAACATCACAACAAGGTACGCCACATCATTCTTCTTCTCTCTTGCTTGATTGATCTAGTTAGATATATAGGGAAAGTAGTAAACACTTGTTCTCTTCGTTCTTTGGACCAAAGATAGGGGTCTTGGTCCAAATGGGAGCTTATCCTATCTGTAGGGTAAGATTTCTCAGAACAGATGGATAATTCAAGTTTTAGTTGAGGGATAGGGGATGGTGGGGAATTTGTATAGTCTAGGTTCAATTGATTAATGTACAATTCTTTGGATGTGGCCTGATATTTTAATGCGCAACAATCTGAAACAAAATGTGATTATATTTTATGGAAGTGACACCATTGATTTGGGTGAGAGGAGGAAGGGTCGAATAAACTTTCAAATAAAGTTAAATTGGAGAATAATTAACTAACTAACGCATGGAATAAATACTACACAATGTAACTGACTACTGTAACTAACTAATGATGCAAGATAAGTAAATGATTTGTACCTTATCAGAAATGCATTGTGGATCGTGGAGGTGTCTCCTTTCAAACCTACATTTGTCAAAGACAATAATAGGTTAAATGACTGAGTAATAACTGAATATCTATGAGTTTTCATTTGACAAAGATAATTAAATGTTATATGACCGAATAATAATTAAACATGTATGACGCTCTAGAAATACTAAAGAGGAATACCTCATGAATGAGATCCTTTTGGCTTCAAGAATAATTTGTTCTCTACTAAACATAACTAACCACGTGAAGGTGGAAGCTCGTTTGGCCCCTCCCCCCCTTCACATCACTCTCAATTCCCCATACCCAATCATGCATAACAAGTAGAAAAACAAGAATTAAAGGTAAATGAAAGAAAGAAGGTACATGCATACAAAACATATAAGGTTTACACACAACTAGCAAAACAAAAAATTGTACAGTCAATAATTTATATTAATAAAATTTGTCTTAAAAATATGTACAGTCACTTATTTTTGAAAAAAATCATGAAAAAATCATCATCACATTCCTCTTGATCTCGACCTTCATATATTGGGCCCTATTATGTTGTTGGAAGGTGATGGGTCATCTCAAGCATTGCACTACTTCTAGTAGCAGGATGTGGATGTTGATGCACTACAAGGGCATCCACTATGATGGGTAAACTATATGTCTTAATTTACCTCAATTAAATTATCGACCAGGGTAAGTAGACTTAGAGTTGTGACACAGTATGAGTCAAGGAAGAAAGGAAAACTAACAAAAATATTATCTAGCCAAGAGAATGGTTTACCCTAAGGATCAACACTCTATTTCAATCTACAATTATATTTTAAAAGATTATTTAAAAGACTCTAAACATGATAAAATCCATTTGAACAATATACTTTATTTTAGATGTACAGAGCAATCTTTAACTACAAACAATGAGCTTATTAATTTAAGTGAACAACTCTTCAAAATCAATCTCTAACTATGAACAATTGGTCTAAGAAAGAAACTCTTTGAATGAACAAGAAATCTTTGAATAAGTAAGCAATCCTTCAAAATCAATTCTTCAAAGTGAACTCTATTCTTAAAGCATATCTTCAAAAACTCACAATTACTCTTATCTTACAGGAAATAAACCATATCCTTACACTAATCTGTCTAATTGAAAGCAAAGAGTGTTGTGATGATATTCAAATGTAATGGTTATGTCTACGATGGATAGTTATGTCACGATGACATCTAATCACTACTGATAATTCAAGTGGAATTAATTCGATACTAACTTCTACAGAGAAATGTTGAGTATGAATAAGATAGTCTATGGAGAGTTTTTCCATTATGAAGATGTCAATGCATATTCTTGGAATTAATACAGTCTATAAACTTTGTGCAAAGAGATTTGAAATCAACTCCTATCCTATCACTCTGGTGTTGGAAATAAAGTTAACAATTTATGTAAATATACAAGAAGTAATTGAAATTCGCAACTTAAAAAAGTAGATGTAGCTGTTAAAGACACTGCCTAAACAACCAATCTGTGAAGTAATCTACAGTTTATAAAACATGGAAATAAATCTATGATTGCATAGTTATATGGATATGAACATATATCCATTAATAAAACACAACCTACATAAAAGATGTTAGATATCAGAGTATGGACAATTAGATATAAATAGTCACAAGTAACCTGTAAGCAATAATATATGAAGGTAAATACAATTTCAGCAAGTAACCCACACACAAGAGAGTTAAATACATATATATATAAATATACAACAAATTAAGATACCTAGACCACTGGTGCCCCCCCCAGATAGTCGTGGCACTACTCCAACTTGTTATACAATCACAAACTTAGCATATCATTCATATTAACATTAGAGTCGAGTTTTTACAGAGAGATTCAAGATAATAGATGTGTATATAAAAATCATGTGTGTTCGTCTCGAGAGACTCCAATACTTATAGAGTTTATAACATAGCTGAGAGGTCGACCACTGAAAGGGTCAACGCTCTCTTAAAACAAAAATACATTAAAATCTGACAACAAACAACATCTTCTCAACAACTTCGTGCGCTCAAAATAGAGGTCAACTCAACTACTCGAATTTAAATGTGATGAGTTCCATAATTGGAGAGCTTGAGAAGGTACAAAACCCATGTCTTGGATTTTCCAAGGAGAGCCTGCCGATATGCCAACCCACAACTGCACTATGCTTCGAGGGTCAGATCGAGGGTTGGATCACGTTTTTGACCTGTTTCAAGAAAATGAGAAATTTTGATAGATTGTATTCACTTAATTGAAGATAAACCATGATAAAATCATCACAAGTAGGGATTGATGATACCTTATGTTGACCTATGAAAAATTGATGGATGAAACCTGATAACACCTTCAAAAAGATCTAAACATGTGAAAAAAGGGATTTGTGCAAAGGAAAAATAGGCAAAACACAGAGTCATCACACTAGAATAACAAAAATCATTAAAAGGACATGGTTAGTTATTATTCATAACAGTTTTTCATTAGTATGAATATCATTGCTAAGTTTTTTTCTTGGAGGAGTAGTGGACACCATTGGTTGGATTGTCATCAATTCCTGTCCTCTCCAAGCACCCTCATCTACATGCTCTGTTATTGAAACAAGAAAAATGATAAGTACACCATCTGAAGGAAATATTTATAATCGTCATATTATACATTTTGTTTTAGAGACATACATACCGTGATGGGTTTGCGAACCACTCATATCACGGGGTTGTTTTCCATCACCGTCAAATGAATTTGTGTTGCTTTCCTTCTTAGAACAAATAGGAACATAATTAATTGATGGGTTAAATCAATCATCAATATATTTGACAAGTAATCAACAAATACAATATTGTCATTTTATTTATTAACTCATTTAAAGGGTTAGATTGTCTCTGTGATCCCTTCCTTTGTCAATTTTCCACCACAACTTGAAAGATGAACTTGAATCCGAGTATAGAGTCTTCTTTGGTGGCGATAGTGTTGAATGTATCCCCTTACATCACATGGCATAAGATATGGATTTATGCTTACTGGTTGCAATTAGATAAAATTTGCATGGTGATATGTATAATATGAATAAAGTATTTGGTACTTACAATTCTAGATTTTAATCTCAAGTAACCACCTTGGCCAAGTTTGTGTTGCCCATGTTTCTATAGTATTTCCTTGGTTTCTTTTGATGTGTTTGGAAGCCTACAAAAAGTTTCAATTAGATATCACGATTTTTTCGGTAGAACTAAAAAAAATTCAACATATTCAATTCAAAATATCATATATTACCTTCCAGGGCTAGGTGGTGCATTCCCTTCATTTCTCAATGCACTCTCCCTTGCGTTATCCTGCATACTTTTCTCTTCCATCTCAACAATGGCCATATGACAATTATAATTAGGGTTCTTTTTCAATTGAACCCTATATTGATCTTTGACATATTTCAAATATGTATTGGCCCTCAAGGTGATTTCAAACTTGTTGAATAAATCAGCAAACAGGTCGACCATATGGTCTATAAGATTCTTTTGAAAATATTTATTTTGGGCATTCCATCGAGTGAAAATGGTGGCCTCAAAAATATCTAAAGCCTTGTCGTGCAAAATCTTGTAAAAAATCTTGTTTTATGAAAAACAATATGATAATTAGATTAATATAATATGAAAGATGTAGGTTTCATTCAAATGGTAGGAAATATTTAACATATTTAAAAATACTTGGGATTTGTTGTATTTTCAAGGGAACCAAGTTTTCTTCCAACAAATATATGATGGAGAGTGTTTCCAATCTTTGACCAAATATTGACCCAGGATAACAATGCTTTGGCTGTGTAGAACCAATATCCTCATGAGATTCACCTTGTAGACCCTCACGTGCATGGTCTATCATGTGCGGTGGGGGCGTCACATGGGCATGAGGAGTTTCATTCCTCTGAGCTATAGATGAAGATGAAAATAACCCCACAAGTATGTGGCTGGTGCTAGGATGTTGTGGGGTTTGTGCATCACTACCATCAACAACGTCCCCATGACCAGGCTGTCTCGTCAGATTAAAATTTACTATAGAAAGAAAAAGTTAGAGTATTTGTCATATAACGATATTAGACAAAATTTCTTAAATCAATATATGTGAGAAATAGTTTTTTTTTTTTTAAATTGTGCTTACTCCAAATTGTTCTATATCCCGCCTTAAAAATTTCATCCTTTCTTTTCCCTCCTCTTTAAGTGGCTTAGACCTATCCAATTCAATGTATTCCTTATTTTCCTTTCTCGAGGCCTTTCAAATTGTTTCCGTCGGGTTGATGGAATCATATATTTCATTCCATACATCATCGTGCTCCGACACTACTACATATGACCAAATTTGCCACGGTTTTTCCTTGCTATTGCCACACATATCTGTCACACTTTCCACGAAAGAAAAGACTATTTTCCATGGAACGTTTTTCGTCGCTATATCCACAAACTAGTTACTCGTGGAAACAATGAAGAAATAATCCCTCCACGTGTCATCATCCTCAATATAGGTTTACCTTATAAAGCGTGGCAATAGCGACGAAACTTCGTCACAATAGGGATGAAAAACCGTGCCAAAGTAAAAAACTTGCCAACAGATTACGATGCAGATGCCATATGTGGGACACAAAAGTGTGGAAATTTGCGATGATAAAGCGTGGTAATAACGAAGACCACGTTTGGCAGAGAACAAATTTACAATGCAGATGCTATATGTGTGACGCAAAACCGTGCCAAAGTGCGACGAACTTTCGTCGATATTGCCACGCTTAATAAAACCTATTCATTCCCTTGCGACGAATGTTCGTTGATATTGCCACGCTTGATAAAACACATTCATTACCTTGCGATGAACTATCGTCGATATTTCCACGCTTCCTGTAGGTTTAAAAAAAAATAAATCTACATGAGAAGCTAGATGTTGGGATTCGTGATTGACCCATACTCAATATTTTCATGTGTGATTGACCCTTCAAAGGGTTTCTTATGTGAGAAGGGCTTATCAGAGGGGGTTTTGGGACTTATTAGGGGTATTTCTTAGTGGACCAAAAGGGAAACCCAAGGAACCTTGGGATGAAGGGGAATATAAAATACATTCCTTTGAATGAATGGTTTTAATTGAGATATTGGGGCTCTGAACTAGAGGTCAAAAACAATTTGGTAGGGGTATCCCAGGGGGACAATATGGGAGATGTGTTTTTTTTAAATCTATCACTATCCTTGTGAGAGTAGGCCAACCCTTTACTTATCCACTTCAATGCACTCACAACCATTAATTGATATTAATATAGACTAGTCACAATAATTACCTTGAATATCAAATTTAACCTATTAATGTGAAGGGGCAATCATAACATGAGGTTAAATGCATTCACACCCTTTCAACAACTATGTTTGTAGTTTTTTGGATGAGGAACTTGTAGCCTTGTGGTTGAGTCATTCCCTTACCAAAAAAAATGAAGGTTACTCACACTCATATGAATGAAAGAAATCAAAGTTGTTCCCACGAAAAAAGTTGTAACGCTTTGAAAGAATGGTAGATCACAACAATGGACCACTTGTTTAAACAAAGACACTTAAACCTATTCAAGTAAAGGTAACTTATCCTATTCAAATGAAGGTATATGATACCATATAAATGAAGATAAATGGAAATGTTTAACTCGAAGGGTATTTCACGCAAAATCAAGTTAGTGTGATCACAATGTTTTGAAACGAAGGGTGATCACACTAATCTAGGTGATAGTTTCTCACACCACCCTAAATGAAGGATGATTTCACTTGTTGAAGTCGAGGTACTCACATTAATGGCAACACATGGTAACACATACCACTATAAATGATTCGGAATCACACATGATGAAGGGGAGATAGAAAATATTTCACTTGGAGTAATGCAATTTGGTGGGAAGTAGAATAGCTAGTAGTATATGTTATAGTCTTAATTTCCACCCTACATGCCAGAAGGGAATCCAACAGAAGATGAAAGTCAAAACACATTTCTTGCTTAGGATTTAGGAATTTTTTTTAGGGTCTTCACATTTCTTTCTCAGAATATTTTGCAGAGTTATGATGTCCAATTATAGAGGTGCTTCTCCAGTCACAACGACCACAATCAAATTTCCTAGTCGGGTTCAGAAGTTGAGGAGGAATTAGGAGCAAGGAGAAAAGATAAACGATTTGACATCCAAGGTATTATGTTTGATGTGTTTCCTACATGTTAATGAATAGATCATTGGTTTCCCCTAAATGTGTTTTCATTTGATTTGTAAATGCTTAGATCTGGTCTCGTGTTAAATAGATCATGATAGATCTAGTGAATTGGATTTTCCTAACATTAGGAGAGAAAGTAGATTAATAGTTGTTTGTGTTCTCGTGTGTAGGAAGAAGATTATAGTAGTTGGATCTAGATCTCAGGATGTGCATCAGACAAATATGTGAGGAAATCATTGGTCATAAGGTATGCTTACTATTATTCTTGGTTAAAAAAATAATAATTTGTTGGCATCTAGGGAAACCATTAGAAGTCTATCCCCATTGTATGTCTAGGATAAATAGGCAGGGTCTAGGGAGATCTAAGTTACCATACTGGTGATATTTCTCCAATAACAGTCTAGGTAGATCAAATTTTTGGAATGTAGAAGGCCAAATGATTTGGCATTAAAAGAGTCTCCAAGGGGAATTAGAAGAGACATAATCTAGCATATAAATTTCCAAACAATGGATTCAACCATGGGAGTGTATGGGGGACATAATTAGAATTAGGGTAATAGGGATCTATGGAATTAAGTGGATCATCTCCCACCATGATTTTATAATTATTATGAAGTGGGGTATATTGAAAGAAATTACTTATATCCTCACCATCCTTGATGTGGGTACTATCAAAATACAACACATAATACACATGATTGTGTACAATTTATTAATAAATGGGAGGAACAATTCATGAGATATAATAGTGATAATATGGTGAATTTTGAGCTTTATATCCATGGTGAAAATATAGTAGGTTGTGCCTACATTGGGATCAATATCGTCACCTAGTTTGGAGCCAATTCTAGCACAAACATGAGAGATGCAAATCATGGACCCATATATCAAGCTTTATAGTGAGCACCAAGGTTTGATGTACTATGAAATAAAGGTTAATTTAAATATGTAATTAAGGTGATGTAGGAAGCTATTCATGCTAGAAACATAGTTACTATGAATGCAAGAAATAGAAAACCTTCTGTAATTTGGCCACTAAGCCAATGCATGATTCTACTAGTATATATAGTGGAAGATGA
>JZKD02S1216888.1:607603-624430 GCA_000966675.3 Picea glauca | reverse complement strand
ATATGTTGATGGAAAGGGTGATGATGGTAGCAATGCAGAAAAACAATCTGTTTTGGTAAAAAAAAAATATTTATTTTAATTGTAATAATGGGGAATATGCTTATCTTATTGTAATTAAAAAAGAAAAACAAATTATTATAATGGGGAATATGATTATATTATTGTAATTGTTATGTGATGCAGGAGCATCGTTGGCAAGCGCGCAGAGGTGGGACCACTCAACACATGAGAGTTCTCCCGAAACTTCAACGTGGCAGTTCAACTGATTTCAGGATCTGCCTCCACTCAGCGCCGAAATTCACCTTCGGAGACACGCTTGAACCAATGGCAGGTTTTCCCTTTGAAGCATGTTTTTGAAATTGTAAAACAGAGCAGAATTTCCATTTCGGCTCGGGAAAGCGACCGATCTAAGATAGCATAGGATAAGGTTTAGAATAGGCAAGTAGCCAGGGAAAACCCAAGGGATATTTTGAGTTATGTAAAAGTTTGTAAGCCCAGTTAGTAGAAGGAAGTAGGAAGAGAGAAGTCATCTGTGAGAGAACTGTGAGTGAGCAGAAAGATCTCAGTTTTTGAACTACTGAAATTTGTATGTGTTATGTAGCCAGTGGGCACTTATGAATAGAACATAATGGAAAATTGATCCAAATGTGTTGTGCTTGGACTGTGTGTATTTTTCTGTTAATTTCTATTTTATAAGCAAGTGAATGGAACAGTGATTTTTTCCAGTTTCAATTGTTTCTTTTCATTAGGAGCTCTACAAGGTGTGCATTGAGACAGAGAGAAACACTGGGGAATTGTTTTCTCTTCACCAGGAGCTCTGCAAGGTGTGCATCAAGCCAAGGAGAAAACACCGTGAATCTGAGTTATCAACATCTGAACCAGACAGAGATCAGAAGGGATAACACCTTGGAAGTGTTGTTGAAGTCCAAGAATTCATTCCTTGGAAGAATCGAAGACCGACTCTTCACAGACATAGAAATCTTCTAAGTCGAAATTGATTAAAGCTCAGAAGGAAGAACAACATTGAGCGTCAGATCGCGATGGAAATTCCTGCAGACCATCTGATTGAAAAAGAGGAGCGTAGGCTTTAACCCTGCATAGATCCAGGAGGAGAGTTCGGGGATCCGAATGGATGGTGGAGAATCCTCGAGGAGGAACACCGAAACCCCGCAGGCTGTTGGATTAGCTAGAGCTGTGAGGAGGCTAGCAGCGAGAGGTTCTCGATGTTCATTTCAGGACTTCGGGTACCGGGAGTTGGAAGGATGGAGGTTTTGTCCCCTATCGCGATTTGACGTGAACTGTCGATCACAGGAATTATTGTGAGCCGTTGACTGGACGTCAAAACATTTCGACGGTTTGGCATTCGACATTTTGGCTTTTTGGTGACCGAAGACTCCAAGGAGCAGTGATACTCCTTGTATTCTGATTTCTCTAAACATGAAATCCCAAAATCGACAGACACCATGCATTTCGAATTTCATCATTTTGGCTTTTCGGTGACTGGAAACTCCAAGGAGCAGGGACACTCCATGCATCTTGATTTCATGAAATGTGAAATCTCGAAAAGGAGTAGGCGCCTGGTCATTTTGGCTTTTTGGTGACCGGAACCTCCAAGGAGCAGAGACATCCCTCTGCATATTGATTTTTTGAATCGTGAAATCCTGAAAAGGAATAGGCACCAGGTATTTCATCTTTTCGACGACCGGAGACCCTAAGGTGTGAGGATATACCTTGCATCCAGATTTTGGGAAACACGAAATCCTGAAGGAGCGAGCGCTGGGCCATTTCGACATTTCGGCTACCGAGGGTTCGAGAGATCAGAAGATGAGACACTTGACCCATGAAGTCCCAGTCCCCGATAAACGCCTTTTTGACTTGGAACTTGGTCACAACCCTTGGTCATGCGCTGTGGGGAGCTCACGCTTGGCGCCCGAAAAAGCCAACTGATTTTTTGTTAGGGACCTGTCTATTCATCCGAAGGATTCCAGTTCAAAACCAAAAGAGACATTTTGGCTCTAGAATTAGAAGATCCTGACTGGGAGGTCGTGCAGCCCTTAGGAGGAATAGGGGGTCTGCATCAGGTGGTATCAGAGAACATTTTTCGTCTGTAGATTTCAGGTGAAGGAGGAAAAGGAAGGAGACAGAAAAACTCAGAGTTGTACTCTATGTGTGACAGACAGTCAACACCATGCCGCCAAGAAGATGAGATCCGCCTTTAGGAAACCGTGTTGTAGAAAGGGAAGTGAGAGAGCTTCACACTCGAATGGAGACAATGGAAGCACACAGAGAAGTGCACTTGACATTGGGGATGTCAGTGATGAAGAAAGTGAAGAATTTGAGGCTGAAGAAGCTACAAGAGAGGATGCTGCAGAAGAACGGTTGTTGAGAGCAGTTGCCAGATTGGGAGGCAGAGCTAAGATAGAGGTTCCCATGTATGAGGGAATCTAGATGCTGAGGAACTACTAGACTGGATAAGGTCCATGGACAAACACTTCGACTATGAAGATGTCAATGAGGAGAATAAGGTGAAGCAGGCAGTCACCAGGCTAAAAGGGCATGCAACATTATGGTGGGATGATTTGCAGGCTGAGAGGAGAAGTAAAGGCAAACAGAGGATAAATAATTGGGATAGGATGGTAGCCAAATTTAAGGCTAAGTTCATACCCAAGGACTACCAGATCAATCTGTTCAGGAAACTACAAAACCTGAAACATAAAGGAATGATGGTCAAGGAGTACATCGAGGAGTTCTATAGGTTGAACATTAGAACTGGACAAAGGGAGAGAGACAGAGAAAAAGTCACCAGATATGTAAATGGATTGAGATATGAAGTCTAGGACGCGCTGAGCATGATGTCAGTGAGGAATGTGGAGGATGCTTATCAGTTTTCTCTAAAGGCAGAGGAGAAGCTGGCCAGAAAGCAGAACGAGCGAGGAAGAGGTAAAATCTTGGTCCCAAGCAAGAGCAAGGGATGTAACCATGACAGGGCACACCAGTCTAAGGACGAGGCTGAGAAACCACACAATCACTCATAATGAGGAGGAAGTTCACGAGGAAGACAAGGTGGTGGAAGAAACTATTCTAGAGGAAGAGGCAGAGGAGGAGTTAGGTGCTATAACTGTGGAAAGATAGGGAACATGTCTTGGGAATGTCTCGAGAATAAGAATGAAGGAGGAGAAGCTCACATTTCAGAAGCAAAGAGAAGAGATGTTGAAGTAGAGGGAGAAGAGGATGGTGTGTCCTTGATGTTGAGAAAAGTTCTCCTGAAACCAGAGGCAGAAATTGAGAAGCCAGTGCAAAGGAACAATCTCTTCAGGACAGCTTGCAAGACCAAGGATAGAGTCTGCAAGGTGATCATTGATAGTGGGAGTACTGAAAATCTAGTGTCCATAGATATGGTGGAGAAATTGGAGCTGAAGAAAACTGCACATCCAAGGCCATACAAAGTCTCATGGCTGCAAAAAGGACACCTGGTAATGATTACTAAACAATGCCTGGTTGAAATTAAAATAGGAGGATATAAATATGAAATCACATGTGATGTAATTCCCATGGATGTATGCCACATTTTGTTGGGAAGGCCATGGTAGTATGACGTAAATGTTATTCACGATGGGAGGAAAAATACATACACATTGGAGAAGAATGGTAGAACACATATGTTGCTGCCAATGGAAGAGAAGAGAGCAAAGAAGGAAGCCAACACAAGCATACTTCTCATGAGTGGGAAGGAACTCCTGAAAGAATTCAAGGGAGAATAGGAGATGCAATTCGTTGTGGTGAGGAAGCCCAAAGTCATCCTCACGAGTAAATCAATGGACGATTTACCTGAAGAAGTCTAGGAGCTGCTGGATAATTTCGTGGATATAGTGGTGGATGAGCTGCCAAACTCATTTCCACCCATCAGGAGTATCAGTCATCATATCGACTTGATACGAGGAGCAAGCCTGCCAAAAAAGGCAGCGTACAGATTAACACCTCGAGAGAATGATAAGGTGAGAAACCAAGTCCAAGAGTTGCTCGATAAGGGTTTGGTCAGAGAAAGTTTGAGCGCATGCGCGGTACCAACTGTGTTAAGCCCAAAGAAAGATGGAGGATGGAGAATGTGTACAAACTCGAGAGCCATCAACAAGATCACCATCAGGTACAAATTTCCTTTACCAAGAATGGATGATTTAATGGATTGCTTAAGTGGAGCAAATTTCTTTTCTAAAATAGATCTGAAAAGTGGATATCACCATATCAGGATGAGAGAAGGTGATGAATGGAAAACAACGTTTAAGACGAATGAAGGCCTGTATGAGTGGTTGGTTATGCCATTTGTCTTAACAAATTCCCCAAGCACTTTTATGAGGTTGATGACCGAAATTCTGAAAGATTTCATTGGCAAGTTCGTGGTTTTATATCTGGACGATATACTGATTTTCAGCAAGACTAACGAGGAGCATTTGAGGCACCTAACGCTACTGATCTATCTGAAGAAGTCCTCTTTTATGAAGACATAGCTCATTTACTTAGGTTTTGTGATATCTTCGAATGAATTGAAGATGGATCCAGAGAAGGTGAAAGTGATCAGAGAATGGACATCACCAAGGAGCATGTTCGAGGTACGGAGATTTCATGGTTTAGAGTTTTTTTACAGAAAGTTCATTAGAGACTTTAGCAGAATTTGTGCACTGATGATGGATACAGTAAAGAAGTAGCACAAGTATTTTAAATGGACAGAGGAGGCTGAAAGGAGCTTCAATATACTGAAGGAGAAGATAACAGAATGACCAATTCTGATCTTGCCAAACTTTGGGAAGACATTTTAGGTAAGATGTGATGCAAGTGGAGTTTCAATAGGAGCTGTCTTGAGTCAGGATAACAGACCTGTTGCCTACTTTAGTGAGAAGCTGAATGAGACTAAGARGAAATACTCCACATATGACAAGGAGTTCTATGCCATCATTCAAGCATTGAAGAAATGGAGGCATTATCTTGTCCCGAAGGAGTTTGTCTTATATATCGATAACCAAGCTTTACAACTCATAAACTGAAAAGAGAAACTGAATCCGAGGCATGAAAAATGGGTTGAATTTATGCAAAATTTTATTTTTTTCATAAAACATATTGCTGGGAATGCTAACAAGGTTACTGATGCATTAAGCAGGAGATGTTTAATTTTGCAGGAATTCCAGGTGGAGACCTTGGGGTTTGAACACCTTAAGGATATGTATTGTGAGGATGCAGATTTCAAGGAGGCCTACGAAGCATGTACAAACCCTGTACTGAGAGATAGAAGTCAATGGACAAAGTATATAGTTTAGAAAGGATTTCTGTTCAAAGGAAACCAATTGTGCATTCCAAAATGTTCAATGAGGGACATTCTCCTGAAGGAGAAGCATAGTGGAGGATTGGCTGGACATTTCGGCCATGACAAAACATTTGCATAGTTGAGCAGTTCATACTATAGGCCAGGTATGAGAACATAGGTGATAAAATTTGTGAACAGATGTAGGATCTGTCAACATGCAAAGGGGAAAATACAGAACACTGGATTGTATCAACCATTGACAATACCAGAGAGGCCTTGGGATGTAATAAGCATGGATTTCATGTTGGGATTGCCAAGAACACAAAGGGGATTCGATTCCATATTTGTGGTGGTAGATAGGTTTTCAAAGATGGCACATTTCATCCCATGCCAGAAGTCCAGTGATGCAACACATGTTGCAAATCTATTTTTTAGAGAAGTTGTAAGACTTCACGGTCTACCCAAGAGAATTGTCTCAGACCGAGACACAAATTTTGTTGGTCACTTTTGGAGGAAGTTATGGAAGAATATGGGGACAAATTTTTCCTTCAGCTCAGCTTATCACCCTTAGACAGATGGGCAGACTGAGGTGGTAAATAGAAGTTTGGGAAATTTATTGAGAAGTTTGGTTACGGAACATCATAACTAGTGGGATTAGATTCTGCCACAAGTAGAATTTGCATATAATGACTCACAAAACAGGAGCACTGGAAGGAGCCCATTCCAAATACTCTATGGAATGCAACCCAGGGGAGTATCTGATTTAAGAGAGTTGGAACAAGGAGATATCAGAAATGCTGGAGCTGAGTATTTTTCTACTGAAATGAAGAACTTCCATAGCCTGATCAAAGAACAATTACAGAGTTCTAACCAGAAATAAAAGAACATAGTTGATCAACATCGCAGGGAACTTCAATTTGAAGTGGGAGATCAGGTTTTATCACATCTCAGGAAGGAAAGGTTCCCTAGGGGAGCATATAACAAATTGAATATGAAGAAGATAGGACCTTGTAAGATCTTGAGGAAGTTCGATGCAAACGCCTATGAGATCGAGCTGCTAGATGGTGTGGGCATTTCACCCATATTCAATGTCTCAGACCTATATCCTTACAGAAAAGACGACACAGAAGGATCAGAAGATCAAGGAAATATCCAGTGGGAGAAGCAGATGCCTGTGGCAGAAAAGCTACAGATGGAGAAGATTCTGGATCAGAGGATTGGCAAGAAGACTAGGAGAAAGACTTATTTTGAGTATCTGGTCAAATGGAAGGGATGCCCAATAGAAGATGCCAGCTGGGAAAATGAAGCTGCTATCCAGAAGAAGGGGAGGTCAGTAGAGGAGCTCATGGACATGAGTCCATGAATTTTTTGTCAAGGGGAGTATGATGCAGGAGCATCGTTGGCAAGCACGCAGAGGTGGGACCACTGAACACATGAGAGTTCTCTCAGAACTTCAACGTGGCAGTTCAACTAATTATAGAATCCACCTCCACTCAACACCTAAATTCACCTTCGGAGACACGCTTGAACCGATGTCAGGTTTTCCCTTTGAAGCAAGTTTTTGAAATTGTAAAACAGAGGAGAAGTTCCACTTCGGCTCTGAAAAGAGACCGATCTAAGATAGCGTAGGATAAGGTTTAGAGTAGGCAAGTAGCCAGGGAAAACCCTAGGGATATTTTGAGTTATGTAAAAGTTTGTAAGCTCATTTAGCAGAAGGAAGTAGGAAGATAGAAGTCAATTGTGAGAGAACTACGAGTGAGCAGAAAGATATCAGTTTTTGAACTACTAAAATTTGTATATGTTATGTAGCCAGTGGGCACATATGAATAGAACATAATGGAAAATTGATCCAAATGTGTTGTGCTTGGACTGTGTGTATTTTCCTGTTAATTTATGTTTTATAAGCAAGTGAATGGAACAATGAATTTTTCCAGTTTCAATTGTTTCTCTTCATTAGGATCTCTGCAAGGTGTGCATTGAGCCAGAGAGAAACGCTAGGGAATTGTTTTTTCTTCACCGGGAGCTCTTCAAGGTGTGCATCGAGCCAAGGAGAAAATGCCGTGAATCTGAGTTATCGACGTCTGAACCAAACAGATCTCAGAAGGGATAACACCTTGGAAGTGTTGTCGAAGTCCAAGAATTCATTGCTTGGAAGAATCGAAGACTGGCTCTTCGCAGACTTAGCAATATTCTAAGTCAAAATCGAGTAAAGCTCAGAAGGAAGAACACCGTCGAGCGTTGGATCACAGTGGAAATTCCCATAGACCATCCAATTGAAAAAAGAGGAGCGAAGGCTTTAACCCTGCATAGATCCAGGAGGAGATTTCGAGGATCCGAATGGATGGTGGAGAATCCCAGAGGAGGAAAACTGAAACCCGGCAGGCCGTTGGATCAGGTAGAGCTGCGAGGAGGCTAGCGGCGAGAGGTTCTCGACTTTCATTTCGGGAATTCGGGTATCGGGAGTTGGAAGGACGGAGGTTTTGTCCCCCAGAACCCCGAATCGTGAAACAGTGAAATCGCAATTCGACGTGAGCCATCGATCACAGGAATTATTGTGAGCCGTTGATCAGATGTCAAAACATTTTGGAATTTCTACATTCGACATTTCGGCTTTTCGGTGACTGGAGACTCCAAGGAGTAGTGATACTCCTTGTATCCTGATTTCGTGAAACGCAAAATCCAAAAATCAACAGACGCCAGGCATTTCGGCTTTTCGGTGACCGAAAAATCCAAGGATCAGGGACACTCCTTGCATCTTGGTTTCATGAAACACGAAATCCTGAAAAGGAGTAGGCGCTGGGTAATTTTGGATTTTCGGCGACTAGAACCTCCAAGGAGCAGAGACATCCCCTTGCATATTGATTTCGTGAACCACAAAATCCCAAAAAGGAATAGGCACTGAGTATTTCGGCTTTTCAGCGACTGGAGACCCTAAGGAGTGAGGATATCCCTTGCATCCATATTTCGCAAAACGTGAAATCCTGAAGGAGCGAGTGCTAGGCGATTTCAGCATTTCGGCTACCGGGGGTTCGAGAGGCCAGAAGACGGGACACTTGACCCGTGAGGTCCCAATCCCCGATAAACGCCTTTTCGACTTGGCACTTGGTCACAACCCTTGGTCGTGCGCTATGGGGATCTCACGCTTGGCACTTGAAAAAGCCAACTGAGCATTCATAAGGGACTTGTGTATTCGTCCGAAGGATTCCAGTTTGGAACCAGAAGAGCCATTTCATCTCTAGAATCAGAAGATCCTAACTGGTAGGTCGTGCAATCCTTAGGAGTAATAGGGGGTCTGCATCATGCGGTATCAGAGCGCATTTTTCGTCTATAGATTTTAGGCGAAGGAGGAAAAGGAAGGAGACAGAAAAACTCGGAGCTGTTCTTTGTGTGTGACAGACAGTCAACACCATGCCGCCAAGAAGATGAGATCTTCCTTTGGGAATCCATGCTGTAGAAAGGGAAGTACGAGAGCTTCGCGCTCGAATGGAGACAATGGAAGCAACACAGAGAAGAGCACCTGACGCTGGGGATGTCAATGATGCAGAAAGTGAATAATTTGAGGCTGAAGAAGCTGCAGGAGAGGATGTTGCAGAAGAACGGTTGTTGAGAGAAGTTGCGAGATTGGGAGGTAGAGCTAAGATAGAGGTTCCCATCTATGAGGGGAATCTAGATGCTGAGGAACTATTGGACTGGATAAGGTCCATGGACAAACACTTCGACTATGAAGATGTCAATGAGGAGAAGAAGGTGAAGCAGGCAATCACTAGGCTAAAAGGGCATGTAACATTATGGTGGGATGATTTGCAGGCTGAGAGGAGAAGTAAAGGCAAACAGAGGATAAAGAATTGGGACAGGATGGTAGCCAAATTGAAGGCTAAGTTCATACCCAAGGACTACTAGATCAATCTGTTTAGGAAACTACAAAACCTGATACAGAAAGGAATGACAGTCAAGGAGTACACCGAGGAGTTCTACAGGTTGAACATCAGAACTTGACAGAGGGAGAGAGACGAAGAAAAAGTTTCCAAATATGTAAATGGCTTGAGATATGAAGTCTAGGATGAGCTGGGCATGATGTCAGTGAGGACTGTGGAGGATGCTTATCAGTTTTCTCTAAAGGCAGAGGAGAAGCTGGCCAGAATGCAGAACCAGTGAGGAAGAGGTAAAAGATCAGTCCCAAGCAAGAGCAAGGGATGTAACCATGACAGGGCACATCAGTCTAAGGACGAGGCTGAGAAACCACACAATCACTCAGAGTGAGGAGGAATTTCATGAGGAAGACAAGGTGGTGGAAGAAACTATTCTAGAGGAAGAGGTAGAGGAGGAGTTAGGTGCTATAACCATGGAAAGATAGGGCACATGTCTTGGGAATGTCCTGAGAAGAAGAAGGAAGGAGGAGAAGCTCACATTTCAGAAACAAAGCGAAGGGATGTTGAAGCAGAGGGAGCAGAGGATGGAGCATCCCTGATGTTGAGAAAATTTCTCCTGAAACCAGAGGCAGAAATTGAGAAGCCAGTGCAGAGGAACAATCTCTTCAGAACAACTTGCAAGACCAAGGATAGAGTCTGCAAGGTGATCATTGACAGTGGGAGTGCTGACAATCTAGTGTCCACAGAGACAGTGGATAAATTGGAGCTGAAGATAACTGCACATCCAAGGCCATACAAAGTCTCATGGCTGCAAAAAGGACACTAGGTAATGATTACTAAACAATGCCTGGTTGAAATTAAAATAGGATGATATAAAGATGAAATCACATGTGATTTAATTCCCATGGATGTATGTCACATTTTGTTGGGAATGCCATGGCAGTATGAAAGAAATGTCATTCACGATGGGAGGAAAAATACATACGCATTGGAGAAGAATGGTAGAACGCATATGTTGCTGCCAATGGAGGAGAAGAGAGCAAATGAGGAAGACAACACAAGCATACTTCTCATGAGTGGGAAGGAACTCCTGAAAGAAGTCAAGGGAGAACAGGAGATGTAGTTCACTATGGTCAGGAAGCCCAAAGTCATCCTCATGAGTACATCAATGGAAGATTTACCTGAAGATGTCCAGGAATTGCTGGATAATTTTGTGTATATAGTGGTGGATGAGCTGGGAACTCATTGCCGCCCATCAAGAGTATCAATCATCACACCAGATTGATACAAGGACTAAGACTGCCAAACAAGGCAACGTATAGATTAACACCTCGAGAGAATGAGGAGGTGAGAATCCAAGTCCAAAAGTTGCTGGATAAGGGTTTGGTAAGATAAAGTTTGAGCCCATGCGCAGTACCAACTGTGTTAAGCGCAAAGAAAGATTAAGGATTGAGAATGTGTACAGAATCGAGAGCCATCAACAAGATCACCATCATGTACAGATTTCCTTTACCGAGAATGGATGATTTAATTGATTGCTTAAGTGGAGCAAATTTCTTTTCTAAAATAGATCTGAAAAGTGGATATCACCAGATCAGGATGAGAGAAGGCGATGAATGGAAAACAACCTTTAATACAAATGAAGGCCTGTATGAGTGGTTGGTTATGCCATTTGGCTTAAAAAATGACCCAAGCACTTTTATGAGGCTGACGAACGAAATTCTGAAAGATTTCATTGGCAAGTTCATGGTTGTATATCTGGACGATATACTGATTTTCAGCAAGACTAACGAGGAGCATTTGAGGCAACAAACGCTAGTGATGAGGAGGCTATAGTAGGAGAAACTGATGATCAATCTGAAGAAGTCCTCTTTTATGAAGACAGATCTCATTTACTTAGGTTTTGTGATATATTCGAATGAATTGAAGATGGATCCAGAGAAGGTGAAAGCGATTAGAGAATGGCCATCACCAAGGAGCATGTTTGAGGTAAGGAGCTTTCATGGTTTAGCAAGTTTTTATAGAAAGTTCATTAGAGACTTCAGCAGAATTTGTGCACCGGTGATGGATACAGTAAAGAAGCGGCACAAGTATTTTAAATGGACAGAGGAGGTTGAAAGGAGCTTCAATATACCGAAGGAGAAGATAACAGAACGACCAATTCTGATCTTGCCGAACTTTGGGAAGACATTTCAGGTAAGATGTGATGCAAGTGGAGTTGCAATAGGAGCTTTCTTGAGTTAGGACAACAAACCTATGGATTTCATGTTGGGATTGCCAAGAAAACAAAGGGGATTCGATTCCATATTTGTGGTGGTAGATACGTTTTCAAAGATGGCACATTTCATCCCATGCCAGAAGACCAGTGATGCAACACATGTTTCAGATCTTTTTTTCAGAGAAGTTGTAAGACTTCACGGTCTACCCAGGAGAATTGTCTCAGACCGAGACACAAATTTTGTTGGTCACTTTTGGAGGATGTTGTGGAAGAAGACGTGGACAGATTTTTCCTTCAACTCAACTTATCACCCTCAGACAGATGGGCAGACTGAGGTGGTAAATAGAAGTTTGGGAAATTTATTGAGAAGTCTGGTTACGGAACATCATAATCAGTGGGATCAGATTCTGCCAAAAGCATAATTTGCATACAATGAATCACCAAATTGGAGCACTAGAAGGAACCCATTCCAAATACACTATGGAATGCAACCCAAGGGAGTATCTGAGTTAAGAGACTTGGAACATGGAGAGATCAGAAGCACTGGAGCAGAGGATTTTGGTGCTGAAATGCAGAAACTCCATAGTCGGATCAAAGAACAATTACAGAGTTCTAACCATAAATACAAGCATAGAGTTGATCAACATCACAGGGAACTTCAATTTGAAGTGGGAGATCAGGTTTTAGCACATCTCAGGAAGGAAAGGTTCTCTAGGGGAACATATAAAAAATTGAAGATGAAGAAGATAGGTCCTTGTAGGATCTTGAGGAAGTTTGATGAAAATGCCTATGAGATCGAGCTGCCAGATGGTGTGGTAATTTCACCCATATTCAATGTCTCAAACCTGTATCCTTGCAAGAAAGACGACACAGAAGGATCAGAAGATCAAGGAAAGATCCAATTGGAGAAGCAGATGCATGTGGCAGAAAAGATACAGATGGAGAAGTTTCTGGATCAGAGGATTGGCAAGAAGACCAGGAGAAGGACTTATTTTGAGTATCTGGTCAAATGGAAGGGATGCCGAATAGAAGATGCCAATTGGGAAAATGAAGCTGCTATCCAGAAGCAGGGGAGGTCAGTAGAGGAGCTCATGGATAGGAGTCCATGAATTTTTTGTCAAGGGGAGTATGATGTAGAAGCATCATTGACAAGTGCGCAGAGGTGGGACCACTCAACACGTGAGATTTCTCCTGGAACTTCAACATGGCAGTTCAACTGATTTCAGGATCCACCTCCACTCAGTGCCTAAATTCACCTTCGGAGACACGCTTGAACCGGTGTCGGGTTTTCCCTTTGAAGCAAGTTTTTGAAATTGTAAAACAGAGCAGAAGTTCCACTTCGGCTCTGGAAAGTGACCGATCTAAGATAGCGTAGGATAAGGTTTAGGGTAGGCAAGTACCTAGGGAAAACCCTAGGGATATTTTGAGTTATGTAAAAGTTTGTAAGCCCAGTTAGCAGAAGGAAGTAGGAAGAGAGAAGTCATCTGTGACAGAATTGCGAGTGAGCAGAAAGATCTCAGTTTTTGAACTACTGAAATTTGTATGTGTTATGTAGCTAGTGGGCACTTATGAATAGAATTGAATGGAAAATTGATCCAAATGTGTTGTGCTTGGACTGTGTGTATTTTCCTATTAATTTCTGTTTTATAAGCAAGTGAATGGAACGGTGATTTTTTCCAGTTTCGATTGTTTCTCTTCATTAGGAGCTCTGCAAGGTGTGTATTGAGCCAGAGAGAAATGTTGGGGAATTGTTTTATCTTCACCAGGAGATCTGCAAGGTGTGCATCGAGCCAAGGAGAAAACGCTGTGAATCTGAGTTATCGACGTCTGAACCAGACAGAGCTCAGAAGGGATAACACCTTGGAAGTGTTGTTGAAGTCCAGGAATTCATTCCTTGGAAGAATTGAAGACCGACTCTTTGCAGACTTAGAAAAATTCTAAGTCGAAATCAAGTAAAGCTTAGAAGGAAGAACACCGTCGAGCGTCGGATCGCGGTGGAAATTCCCACAGATCGTTCGATTGAAAAAGAGGAGCGCATGCTTTAACCCTGCATAGATCTAGGAGGAGAGTTCGGGGATCCGAACGGATGGTGGAGAATCCTCGAGGAGGAACACCGAAACCCTGCAGGCCGTTGGATCAGGTAGAGCTCTAAGGAGGCTAGCGGCGATAGGTTCTCGATGTTCATTTCAGGACTTCAGGTACCAGGAGTTGGAAGGATGTAGGTTTTGTCCCCCAGAACCTCGAATCGTGAAACAACGAAATCATGATTCACTGTGAGCCGTCGATCACATGAATTATTGTGAGTCGTTGATTGGACGTCAAAACATTTCAGTGTTTCAGCATTCGACATTTCGGCTTTTCGGTGACCGAAGACTCCAAGGATTAGTGATATTCCTTGTATCCTGATTTTGTGAAACGCGAAATCCCGAAATCGACAGACACCAGGAATTTTGGCTTTTCGTCGACCGAAAACTCCAAGGAGTAGGGACACTCCTTTCATCTTGATTTATTGAAACATGAAATCTCGAAAAGGAGTAGGCACTAGGTCATTTCAGCTTTTTGGAAACCAGAACCTCCAAGGAGCAGAGACATCCCCTTACATCTTGATTTCGTAAACTGCGAAATCTCGAAAAGGAATAGGCACCGGGTATTTTGGCTTTTCGGCGACCAAAGATCCTAAGGAGGGAGAATATCCCTTGTATCCAGATTTGGCAAAATGAAAAATCCCGAAGGAGTGAGCACCGGGCCATTTCGACATTTTGGCTACCGGGGGTTCGAGAGGCCAGAAGACGAGACACTTGACCCGTGAAGTCCCAGTCCCCTATAAATGCCTTTTCGAATTGGCACTTGTTCATAGCCCTTGGTCGTGCGCTGTGGGGAGCTCACGCTTGGTGCCCGAAAAATCCAACTGAGCATTCGTAAGGGACCTGTGTATTCATCTAAAGGATTCTAGTTCGGAACCAGGAGAGCCATTTCGGCTCCAGAATTAGAAGATCCTGACCAGGAGGTCGTGCAACCCTTAGCAGGAATATGGGGTTTGCATCATTATGTAAAAAAAATTGAATGCACATTATGCACCACATCACTCAAAATGTCAATATTATTTTTATCAATAAAATCATCCTAATCATCCTTCTACTAATGATGAATATGATTCTAATGAGTATTTCCCAAAAACAACATTGCAAATGATCATCAACACTATTTTATATTAAAAAACATGGTACCTTTAAGATGGTAAGTGCATGTATAATTTCTCTTTTTCCCCTCTTTTACTTTTTCATGTCACCGCAATAAGGTAATTGTTATTCGCTTGATTGTGTGGTAGTTAATTAGATAAGGGGTAACTTCACATTGAAGGGTGATGACTAAGACTAGGGGAAAATTTCAATTCAAGGCTAGGAATGACCAGGCCCACATCAAGTGAAGGAAGAAAATTAAGAAGGTACATGTGTTGTCCCATTTCATGTCAACAACAACGCATCCATTCACTGGGAAGACTAAAACCCGACAAATTGATGACTCCATTAAATTAGGGTTTATGGTTTACATGATGAATTGATGATGGAATAAAGTGGGTGTGTGAGTCAAATTTGAGTCCAGAAACCCTCCCATATCGTTAAGGCATGTGAATAGTCTATCCATGTCAAAATTCAATGCATATAGAAACAGTTTGAAAAAAATTCAACGTTGGCCCCATTCACAGGTCACTGTTTCCCGTGTCTAGTCCTAGTACAGTTTCCTTGTAAAATTTGTATAATATATTTGGAGAATGATAATTTTGAAGGTGTTGGGCCTCTTCCTACACACCACATCCATATCACCTCTCATTGACAGTCAGTGTATTGATCCCTTTTAGTATTGGGTTGTTAGTATTTTCAATTGCAAGCACCTTTCAATCTAGAAAAAGTTCAATTAATGCCTCTTGTTACTGTAGGGTTATAAATCCTCATGATCCCAATGCCCATATTCCTCCAACCTTGTGATCTAATGATCATTGGGTGACAAGTGTCATGAAGGGTGATGACTAAGACTAGGGGAAACTTTCAATTCAAGGCTAGGAATGACCAGGCCCACATCAAGTGAAGRAAGAAAATTAAGAAGGTACATGTGTTGTCCCATTCCATCTCAACAACAATGCATCAATTCATTGGGAAAACTAGAACCCGACAAATCAATGACTCCACTAAATTAGGGTTTATGGTTTACATGATGAATTGATGATGGCAGAAAGTGGGCCCGTGAGTCAAATTTGAGTCCAGAAACCCTCCCATATCGTTAAGGCATGAGAATAGTCTATCCATGTCAAATTTCAATGCATATATAAACAATTTGAAAAAATTTCAACGTTGGCCCCATTCACAGGTCATTTTTACTCATGTCTAGTCCTAGTACAATTTACTTGTAAAATTTGTATAAGATATTTGGAGAATGATAATTTTGAAGGTGCTGGGCCTCTTCCTACACACCATGGACAGATCACCTCTCATTGACAGTCTGTGTATTGATCCCTTTTAGTTTTGGGTTGTTAGTATTTTCAATTGCACACACCTTTCAATCTAGTCAAAGTTCAATTAATGTCTCTTGTTACTGTAGGGTTATAAAGCCTCATGATCCCAATGCCCACATGCCTCCAATCTTGTGATATAGTGATCGTTGGGTGACAAGTGTCATGAAGGGTGATGACTAAGACTAGTGGCAAATTTCAATTCAAGGATAGGAATGACCAGGCCCACATCAAGTGAAGGAAGGAAATTAAGAAGGTACATGTGTTTCCCCATTCCATGTCAACGAAAACACATCCATTCACTGGGAAGACTAAAACCTGACAAATCGATGACTCCACTAAATTAGGGTTTATGGTTTACATGATGAATTGATGGTGGTAGAAAGTGGGTGCGTGAGTCAAATTTGAGTCCAAACACCCTCCCATATCATTAAGGCATGCAAATAGTCTATCCATGTCAAATTTCAATGCATACAGAAACTGTTTGAAAAAATTTCAACGTTGGCCCCATTCACAGGTCATTGTTGCCCGTGTCTAGTCCTAGTACAATTTCCTTGTAAAATTTTTATAATATATTTGGAGAATAATAATTTTGAAGGTGCTGGGCCTCTTCCTACACACCACAGCCAGATCACCTCTCATTGACAATTTGTGTATTGATCCCTTTTAGATTTGGGTTGTTAGTATTTTCAATTGCACACACCTTTCAATATAGTCAAAGTTCAATTAATGTCTCTTGTTATTGTAGGGTTATAAATCCTCATGATCCCAATGCCCATATTCCTCCAACCTTATGATCTAATGATCATTGGGTGACAAGTTTCATGAAGGGTGATGACTAAGACTAGGGGAAAATTTCAATTCAAGGCTAGGAATGACCAGGCCCACATGAAGTGAAGGAAGAAAATTAAGAAGGTACATGTGTTGTCCCATTCCA
>JZKD02S1216888.1:556916-578105 GCA_000966675.3 Picea glauca | reverse complement strand
GTCAATCACATCATAATCAAATATAAAAGGTCTAACATAAAAAGGGTCCAGATCACTTGCGAGCAAGTGTCCTCAAATAATAAGTGTTCTCAGTGTGCCAGAGAGGGATGTTACAATATTCGAACTTCCATAGGTGAGGTGTCATTCTTCATTGTTTTATTCCAGTCTCTTCTTTCAAATAGAAAAGATTTTTTATGTAGTTTGATACCTATGGTTCTTAGGGAGGAAGTGCCAATACTCATCAAATACCTCCTTTCCTAGACTTCTTGAATGACGCAATTTCATCCCAGGACCACAAAATGGACATGAAAATTTACTCTTTGTTTGAAGACCTACAAGATATGGATTAATATCAATATTATTCATATAACAAGGAATTAATATTTAAGAAGCATGCATCATAGTTTCATAAAATTATCTGCTATTAAAGTGCAACAATATGTTACATACAAGAAAAATGTATTATCCCTGGGGCATCATGAATTATCCATGTAATTATTCCATGGAATTGAAATTTCTTTTTCCATATTGGTCTAGAGATGTCGTACATAGTGATTGATGCCAACCCATAAATTTGGTAGCTCGTCGACAAGAGGCTCAATATATACATTCATATCTTTCACTTGGTACTTACCTAATTGGGTGAAAGTACACATAATTACTACCACACACACACACACACACACACACACACACACACACAAGTATCTATGCAAAAAATAAGACAAACGAAATGCAACGTTCAAACCAATTTTGTAAACAAATGCCTAGAGAAATCATTGCCAACATTGTGTGCTCCCTCTTACTTGACATCCAAGGAGGAAGGTTATTGTTTATAACAAAAATAGGCCACACTGAGTAAATAGACCCGAGCTCACCAAATGGATTGACACCATCAACTTCCAATGAAAGCCTAACATTACAAGGTTCTTCTTTAAATATTGGTCATATTTATTCAATGTTTCTAAATGCAAAACCATTTGCAGGAATTCGAAGAACACCATATTCACTTATGTGTTGTGAATGGTAATCCATAAGCTGTGCAATGCTTTGGAACATGAAAAATCACTGCAAACGTGGAATTATCATAATATGACGAAGAACCTTGTGAGGCACCTTTTGTTTTACTTGATCGGTTCGATATCTACTGATTTGACATTATGTGCATTTTTTCTCCAATGCATATTGTCCATAATATATAATATGATCATTCAGACATGCATCAATAGTTTGCTACTCCATTCCAATATCTTTCATAATGGCACACAAATCTCAGTATGTGCGAGGTAAATTATCTGACGGTGGTAAGAAAAAATCACCTAACAATCTACAACATAAAAAATAACTAGTTAATGTAAATAATAGAAATAAAAAATATTGCATCCTTAATTTATAGATTAATTGACACTAAAAATAGAGAAAAATAAGGTGGACCTTTACGTATAATATGTGACGAATTATATTATGTACCTTAGGATATGTGTGAGACAAGTATTTGACAAACCATTCAATACCTTCAAGTTCACCAAAAAACTTATAGCAGAGAGAATATTTATTCTTGAGTCTTCATAAAGGGGTTGTTCTACCTTCTCAAGCAGAGGTATATCAAATATCATCAAAGTTTTCCTCACTGATAGGAGCAAAGATGTCCTGGATCAATTTATTTTTCCCATCATCCAACTCAACAATATTATTGGTGTCATGTTCTTCCATAGGATTGACATGATCTTCAATATCCATACCATCTTCCACATCTTGTACAATAGTATTTCTACTACTACTTGACATATATTTATCCGGCGATAGACACCTAGGAGGATTTATCTTTACAATTACAAACAATTAATAACATTAGTGTATATAATAAATATTAAAACGAATGAGAATCTTATAAATACAATCAATTCAAAGACATATATAATGCCTAACTTACCATGGGACGATATGTATTCCCCCCTTCACAATTCCCATATGCCCAAAAATGTCTTTCAACTGTTTTCCTTACAAGTTTTCTTCTTTTCAATCCCCTGCATTGATTGCAAGGGAAATAACATTTCCCACTAGTATCAACATGTGCCTCCAATGAAACCCTTAACCTAGAAATCGTCCTTTCACTCTCTTTAGGTGTTTGCATTGGGACTTCCTATATTTACAACAAAATCCACTGAAGCAATATAAGTACATTAATATACGAATAAACTCTTATGGTACAAATGTCATCAAATTATATTGACCCCATATTTACTAGATAATTAATCCATTTTTGTCATAGATTTATTAAAGGTTTATAACATTAGTCAACAATTAATCAACAAATCAAAACTATACATTCTTACCACATAAGTTCCAAAGCTTGACTATAAGCAAGTATTAAAATCGAACAATAAAAGAGAACTAGACCAAGAAAAATTGTATAGTAATTAAATGGAATTGAGTATAGATGTTCGTACCTATTTCCTAGGGAACAATTTGTGTCCCCAAATGAAAGAGGGTCTAAGGGTTAGGGATCCAATCTGGGTATTTAAAAAAAGAATAAAATAATATAAAAAAATTGTAACCTTCAAAGTACAAAATCTGAGCTATGTTGATCAAGAATTGGATTGGAGGCAAGTAGCACATAACAAAAAGACTAATAAATCATGCAACAAATAATGAGCATAAAAATAATTTATAACTGTTGCACTTACAAAAAAAAATCGAAAATACTCACCTTCGTCGAAATTCTAACGAATGTTGACTATGTCAAAGTTGACCAAGTCAATGACGGTTAAACTGTTTTCAAATGGGTAGTTGGCATTCTCTACGTTCGTCGATCGATAGACAAACTATTGTTGAAATACCGATGGATATATAAGTTCGTCGGAAGTCTGATTTTCATCGGGGTGCCCAGAAAAAAATTGATTAAAAGTTTAATATTATGTCATAATTTGCGATGATATGATGAAATTTATCCTTATAGTCGAAATTTTTTGTCGAATTTTCACCCCATATGTAGTAGTGTTTTATAAGAATTGACATTAGGATATTTTAAGATAGTTTGCTTAGGTACAATTATTAAATGGTTCTCCATGTGAAGGGCATTTAGTCATTTAGAGTTTTATGCAAGGACTTAATGCCTCTATGTAGATGTTGAATGTTGAGTGGAGATATTAAGGTGGGATCTGCTTTGCGAATTCATGGTATTTAGACAATATGGGTACTTTAATTCTCAATCCATATTTTTTATTTTTAGTTTTTAGGTGAATAGGCAAGGCCCTTTTTATATATTTGGAGTTTGAAATTTATCCTTATTAAACAATTAATGCTGAAGGTGATTAAACACTTCTTTGCCAAGTATGTTTATTACAAAAAAGGTTTAAAATCCCTTATACCTATTTGTGATTATACATATAATTTAAAAAGTTGTATGGGTGGTAAAGGATTTGTAAGTGGTTGTGAAAATGGTTCTATGTATGTAAGGAGTTTTTTATTGTTGTTTTGCATATAATTATATGTTATGATCAATCACAGACGCCATAAGATTTTATGCTGTGATTAATTGTGGATTCTATTTACAATGGAGCAATGTCGATATTTTGATCATCATGTTTCCTTGGTTGTTTTATTGTTTGTGTTGTATCCTTGTGTGCATATTGGTGTTGCTTAGAGTCCATGGATCAACATTGGATGTATATAGATTATACTTCCCTATGCCAACTTTGTTGATCAGAGGGGCATGCAAGATTCGTTGGGTTTGTGGTTATATAGTATCCTTTTTTTCTCGTTAATGTCACGTGTGTAGTGTTTCCAATGCTAGAGATATGGATATATTCCTTTCTTTATTCATCTACCTCACTTGAGAACAATTGGTGCCTAGGGGAAAGGGATGGCACCTTGAGGATATTTGTCTTGGTATTTGAACTCTTGGTGTAATATTTTGGTCCATTTGTATGATATTTGGATGGATTAATTAGTTTGTTAATTGACAAATCATTATCCTAAAGTACTTCACCTTCAAACTTGGTGATTGTTAGCCTTAGAGCCTTTATCTGTTTGAAATAAAGTAGACTGTGAGCTTTGTCTACATGTGGTAATGTATTCCAATTTTCATTACTAATAGTTTTTAGATTTGAGATTTCTTGCTTTGGATAAACCTTATTTGGGAAAGGGAAAGTGGTAAAAAAATTTCATGTCACTTGTGCATGTACATTCCAATTTTGGGACTCCATTGATCTTTATTAACATTTAATGGAATATAGTATATAGAGGTGTATAGTTAAGCAATTCGGAGTTTGAGTGTCTATTCATTTATTTTTCTTTCCCTATTTTTCTATATTTTAAGTCTCATTACTATATGAGTTATTACAATACCTATAACTTTTGTTCATAGTTTAAGTTGATATCAGAGCTAAGTTGGATCTTAGAGGAACAATATTAACTGTTGTTGAGAGAAAATTGTGATTTTCTTGATCATTTGGAGAATAAATCAAGGGTAAGAGAGGCACACGTTTGAGGTTTGTTTGTCACTAAGAGATTATTGTGATAGCTACTATGGATATCTAAATGGGAAAAGTGGCAAGAGCAATGAATCTCTTTGACGATAAGGGTTTTCCATCTAGACAATGAGAATGGAGTTTGCATTGAAATGGGAAAGAATATTCGTTGTAGTTTATGATGACTATTTTGAGCCATGCATTGTTATTTCTAGCAAAAATGAGGTTTAAGAGTCGCAGAAGAAGGAGGATACAATACTATCTATGATAAGACTTTCACTTTCTAATCATATTTTAATGCACACCATCAATTAAGTACGATAAAAAAGATGAGGGACTATGCAATCCAAAATATGAGAGGATGACAAGCTCAAAGGTAATGAACCTTCATAAAAAAATATCCAACATTAAGCATGTGGAGGGAAAACATGATCACATATTTTCACCCAAAGATAAAATAATATCTATGAAAGGACTTGTAATTTCTAATCATATGTTAATGGGCACCATCAATTGGAAGACCAACAAAGAGATGTGGGACTATCTAGTTCAAAAATATGAGAAGACAAGCTTAGAGGTAATGGAACTCTATAGAAAATTCTTTAAGATGAAGTATGCAGAGGGAGACAATTTGTGTGATCACATGTTTCACCAAAATATTCACTTTCTCAATGTCTTTTTGTTGGGACTAATCATAAATTCCCAAAATCCCAACAAATTATTGTTTTATTTAGGTTTTTTCCACCATCATTTTATACTTTGAAGGAAAATCTGTTGAATAAAGAAAATCTGAATTTTCAGATAGTTGTTGATGCATTATTGGAAGAAACTCATAGAGTGAATGTTGGCACCAATTTTGATGGATAAGTTTATTTTTATGGCAAGAGAAAGGGAAAACAAAAGGTTTTCAAACAAAATGTAGGTTGCAAGTCAAAAACAAAAGTGGACGTAGAAGAAACAAAATGATGAAAGCCTTGAAGTGTTGCAAGTTCAAACTATAGGATAGGAATAAAGTGGAAAGGAGTCACAAAAATACAAAAAAAAGAAAATTATAACGCATAATTATTTCCATTATCCAAAGACATTGTTGGAAGCAAAACATTGCACAAAGCCATGTTTCTATCTTTGGAGATTGATGCAGCCCCCTACTTCCCCGTAGGGATGCGTGACCTCCCAGTCTTGGATCCTCCGATTCTCGAGTCGAAAGACTCTCTGGAAACTTAAAGGTCCCCTTCTATATATAAACATAGGCCCCCTCGGCTTCTTGGTGTAGGTCTGACAACAACCCGCGACCTTCCCCCTTCCGCTCTGTGCAAAAACTCAGAGTGCTGGCGTTAGCTCCCTTTCGGATAAGCCCTCACTTTATGTGATCTAGGGATATGACCACATGATTGTGTGCGCAGTCACAAGTGGTATGGAATTAAACCACTTTTGGGCCCACAATTCTTCTCCAGCCTCCACGCGTCCCCTTGGTGAAACCATGGTTCAAATTGCAGCCTGCCTTCGATTCCTTAACCCCCTTGCAACGTCTGGCCCTGCAATGACATGGGATGGTTGATCTCATGATCTTGATGATGATGTCCAAATCGACGTTCAGATATGTGTCCTTCTTATCTACAGACCATATCAACTCTCTCTAAATCAATGGTCGAGGTTCTTTTCACAGTTTCGGACTCTGGGATTTTGAAATATCAAACTCAGCTTCCTTCCGTACCTCACTCTTCCAGAGTTAGTGATCTTCAGACACCTTTTCTTCTGACCAATGACCCTGCCTTCACCTGGGTGTTTGAACTTTCAGCTTAGATCAACGGTCCAACGAATCCTTCTCGATCAATAGTCAAGATCTCTTTCGGGGCTCCAGACTTCTGAGATTTCAAATATCAAACCCCTCTTTCTCAATGACTTTCACCCATAGTCTAAGATCCACTGACGCGTGTCCCTCCTAGTCCAAAGATCGAGGGTTACTTCAGGAGTTTACCCGGAGTTAAAATATATGCGCCACGTCTACTCTGAATCCAACGGTCCAGATATTATTCCGGGGCTTCGGGTCTTCACACTCCGATGATCTCAATTCTCAAACTGGAAATCCACTTTGGATTTTCCCTAGAGTACGAGATCTTTTGAAAAGTGTCTCCTCCTAGATGAACAACTCACAACTCTTAGAATATCTGTGCTTCGGGAGTTTCAAGTCTCAAACTTGACTCTTTATGAGGTTGCGATATCTGACGGCCCACTCTCCTCTGGATCTAACGGTCTAGATCTCATTGAGATTTCATGTATCAGGATTTCACATATCATGGAGTCAAAAGACTCTTTACCTTCATTTTCCCAATCCCCGAAATTCCATATTTCTCCTTGGACAATTAAAAATCTAGATCTCTCCTCAATCAACGACTGAGATATTCTTGCGATTTCACATTTCGTGAGCTTCACAAATTTATCTTTTGACTTCTTTGAGTCGTGAGTCAGCGAAATGTTGATCGTTTGCCATGCTTCCCTTCCGATGGACGGTTCTAATGATGTCGAGATTTTGCGACTTTGAAAAACCCTCTCTCCTGTGCAACTCCAAAGAGTTAAAACTCATGCACATTCCTTTGGATCCAATGGCTATCAGTCCATGTGTTCATATCTGATGGTTGATATTTGATTTCCCTGTGCTCATTCCTCCTCTGCCTAGACGTAGATTTAATGGTCTATTTTATTCTCCACAACTAATCAGATAATTACTATCACTCCTCCTCTTGAGATTCTGATATCTCTCCGCCTGGAAGATTTATTTGTTTCAAAGGTTCCCAACCTTTGTTCTCCCGATGAATCCACCTATGGGATTTCGTCAACACTCGTGAAAAGTGTTATCCTTTTTGAGATTCTATCCTTAAAAAGGATTTTTATCTCCCACGTACACCTTGCGTTCTTAGGATTTCAAATAACTCAGTTCAAAGGATTTTCTTGAAAATAAAATGCTTCTCGCCCACCTGGCGTTCTTCTGCGCTGGTCCTTCGAAGCTTGTTGGCTTCTTGACGCTATGCACACCTTGCACCTGGTCTGAGTTTCTATGATTCTCTATGAACTTCTCTGATTCAATATGAGACTTAGTCAACACACTCCTTGCGTTCAAGATGCACACCTTGCATACAAGTATCATAAGAGAAATGATTGAAACTCAACCAACTTCGTCACGAACCCATACAGTTAATATCTCGAACAATCATACATGAATGAATTGGAACAAATCATACACACAGAATAACATTCATTCAATATCACATGAAATGAACACAGTCCAAGGATTTGGGACAATTTCTGTATGTTCTATTCATTCATGAAAAACAAAATACATAGTGTTTCTGCTACTCTACCCTGCTCTATTGATCTCTCTATTCTTGTCTATATGTTCTATATGTTACAATACAATACTAAAAAAATATCTAAGGACCTCTCCACGAGCTCTCTCATCTTGTTCTGAAATCTATCATTTCAAATTCAAAGCTATTACCTACTCTGTCCTATTACAATAACTACTAGTTATTGCCAGATAGAGTCGACACTCCATATCTATAATTTCTTACAGTCGTTCAAGACTTTACAAACAAGTTAAATTTTAAAATGTTGTCTACAAAAATATCTCAACAACCTATTAAATTCTGAGTTAAATGCTTGATTTGAAACTCTGTCATTGCTGAGATGCCATTCATCTGCCTCCACGTGTGCGTTGTTGACTTTGAAGGCGATGCTTCTACATCATACTCCTCTGGTTAAAAAATTTCATGGACTCCTGTCCATGAGATCCTACATTGTCTTTCCATGCTTCAAAATATCTGATTCTGTGACCCAACTTGCATCTTCCATTGGATGATATTTCCACTTCACCAAATATTTAGGATATGTCTTTCTCCTGGTTTTCTTTCCATCCCTTTGTTCAATAATTTTCTCCATTTGAGGTTTTTTTGCTGTGGGCAATTGCTTTTCCCACTGAATTTCTTTCTGATCATCTGATTCTCCTGCTTCATCTCTCCTATAAGGATGCAGGTCTGCAACATTGAATATCGATGATATCCCAACATTGTCTGGCAACTCAATCTCATAAGAATTGGCTGCAAATTTTCTGAGAATCCTGCATGGTCCTATCTTTTTCATCTTCAATTTGTTATACGTTCCCCTTGGAAACCTCTCTTTTCTTAAATGAGCTAAAACTTCATCTCCAACTTCGAATTGAACTTCACTTCTCTTTTGATCAATTATGCTCTTGTATTTCTGACTATTGTCCTGTAGCTGCTCTTTGACTCTGTCATGGAGTTTCTTCATTTCTGTTGCAAAATCCTCTGCTCCAACACTTCTGAACTGATCTTGGTTTAAATCTCTCAACTCTGTAACCCCTCTTGGCTATACACCATACAAAATTTCAAATGGATTTTTCCTGTGCTCCTATTCACTGAATTATTGAATGCAAATTCTGCTTGTGCCAGAATCTGATCCCATTGTCGACCTTTCTCAGTGACTAAAATTCTCAATACATTTCTGAGACTTCTGTTTACTACTTCAGTTTGTCCATCTGTTTGAGGGTGATATGCTAAATTGAAGGATAAGTTCGTCCCTATTCTATTCCATAAAGTCCTCCAAAAGTGTCCTACAAATTTGGTGTCCTTGTTAGAAAATATGCTCCTCGACAATCCATGTAGTCTTAGTACTTCTCTAAAAAACAAATTTGCAATGTGTGTGGCATCGCTTGTCTTCTGGCATGGTATGAAATGTGCCATTTTCAATAATTTATCCACGACAAAAAATATGGAATCGCTCCCTTTTGAGTTTTAGGCAATCCCAAAACAAAATCCATACTGATTGCATCCCACGACATTTCTGGAATTAGTAATGGTTGATACAAACCAGTTTTTTGTTGTCTTCCTTTTTCATATTGAAAAATCCTACATTTGTTCACAAACATTTGCACTTCTTCTCTCATACTCGACCAATAATACAAATTGCTCAGTTGTGCAAATGTCTTATCATGACCAAAATGTCCAGCTAAACCTCCGTTGTGTTTCTCTTTCAGTAGATTGTCTCTCATTGATCATTTCAAAATGCATAATTGGATTCCCTTGAACAGTAATCCATCTTGGATCAAATATTCAGTCCACAGGATTCTGTCTCCCAACAAAGGATTCTTGCATGCCTCATAAGCTTCTTTAAAATCTGCATCTTCTTTATACATCTCCTTGAGGTGTTCGAACCCTAAGGTCTCCACCTAGAATTCCTGTCCAATCAAACTCCTCCTGCTCAAAGCATTTGCAACCTTGTTGGAAGTTCCAACAATGTGTTTAATAACAAAAGTAAAATTCTGCATAAATTCTACCCATTTTGCATGTTTCTGATTCAACTTTTCTTGCCAAGTAATAAACTGCAAAGCATGATTATCACTGTACAAGACAAATTCCTTAGGGATTAGATAATGTCTCCACTTTTTCAAAGCTTGAATCACTGCATAAAATTCCTTGTCATACGTGGAATAATTTTTCTTGGCGTCATTCAATTTCTCACTGAAATAAGCAACCAACCTATTGTCCTAACTCAAGACTACTCCAATAGCTAATCCACTTGTGTCACATCTCACCTGAAATGTTTTTCCAAAATTTGGTAAGACCAGAATTGGCTGCTCTATGATCTTCGCTTTCAACACTTTGAAACTTGTTTCAGCTTCCTCTGTCCAACTGAAGGACTTGTGCTTCTTCTTCACAATGTCCAGCATGGGTGCACATATGCCACCGAAATTTCTGATAAATTTCCTATAAAATCTTTCTAACCCATGAAAACTTCTTCCTTCAAATATGTTGATTGGCGACGACCATTCTCTGATTGCTCTCACTTTTTATGGGTCCATATTCAATTCATTTGAAGAGATTACGAAACCCAAATATATAAGCTCCTTCTTCATAAAATAACTCTTCTTCAAATTTATCAACAATTTCTCTTGCTGCAACCTTTCCATCACTAAGGTCAAATGTCTTAAGTGTTCTTCCTTCGTCTTGCTGAAGATGAGTATGTCATCCAGATATACTATGACAAATTTTCCTATGAAGTATTTCAACAATTCATTCATTAACCTCATAAATGTGCTTGGTGCATTTGTCAATCCAAATGACATGACCAACCATTCAAACAATCCTTCGTTTGTCTTGAATGTTGTTTTCCATTCATCTCCCTCTCTCATCCTTATTTGATGATATCCACACTTCAAGTCTATCTTGGAAAAGTAGCTTGCTCCACTCAAACACTCCATCAAATCATCCATCCTTGGTAAAGGGAATCTGTATCTAATTGTTATCTTGTTGATGGCTCGAGAATCCATACAAATTCTCCATCCTCCATCCTTCTTTGGACTTACCACAGTTGGTACCACACATGGGCTGAGGATTTCCCTGACTAACCCTTTATCCAACAAATCCTGGACTTGATTCTTGACCTCCTCATTCTCTTTAGGTGTCAACCTATAAGATTCTTTGTTTGGTAAACTATCTCCTGGAATAAGGTCAATATGATGGCTTATTCTCCTGATGGGTGGCAATGAGTGTGGTAACCCATACATGACTATATCAACAAATTTTTCTAATAGTTCCTAGATTTCTACAGGCAAGTATTCTACATAAGTATTTGTAAGGATAAATCTAGGCTTCCTCACTACAAAAAACCACATTTCTTTCTCCTTCTTTACTTCTTTTAAGAGCTCCTTCCCACTCATGAGAAGTATGCTTGAACTAGCTTCTGTCCTTTGCTCTTTGTCTTCTGTGGGTAAAAACACATGTGTCCTGCCATTCTTTTCTAGGGTATAGGTATTCTTTCTTCCATCATGAATAAATTTTCGGTCATACTGCCATGACCTCCCCAATAAAATATGACAGACATCAATAGGAATTACATCACTTAATATTTCATCTTTGTAACCCCCTGTCTTAAATTCAACTTGGCATTGTTGACACACCATGACTTGATGTCCTTTTTTCAGCCACGATACCTTGTATGGATTTGGATGTGGAGCCGTCTTTAGCTCTAGATTATCCACCATATCTGTGGATACTAGATTGTCAGTGCTCCCACTATCTATGATCACCTTGCAAACTCTTTCTTTCGACTTACAAGCAGTTCTGAACAAGCTTGTTCGTTGAACTTGTTCATCTGGCTCATTTTCTGGTTTAAGAAGGATCTTCCTCATCATGAGGTTTCTTCCTCCTACTGCTGCTTCTGCTTCCACATGCTTCTGTGCTTCAAGAATATGTGCTTCTCCGCCTTCCCTCTTTCTATCGGGACATTCCCAAGATTTATGTCCTTCTTTTCCACAGGTATATCATTTAACCACGCCTCCTCTGGCTCTTCCTCTTCCTCTACCTATGGAAAAAGAACTTCTTCCTCCATGATGTCCTTCTTTAGAACTTCCACCCTTCTCATAGTGACTATTCTTTTTTTCAGCTATAGGATTCAACTTCTGGAACTTCTCTCTGTTGGTTCCTTTGCCTCTGCTTGAATTTCCGCCTCTGCTTCGTTGGCTTTGCTTCCTGGCTAATGTTTCTTTAGCTTTCAAGGATTTTTGATAATCATCCTCAACTTTAATGAAAAAAACCATGCTTATATCCTCTTGGATGTCATATCTCAGCCTGTGTTTAGTATGAGCTAAAAATTCATCTCCAACTTCGAATTGAACTTCTCTTCTCTTTTGATCAATTATGCTCTTGTATTTCTGACTGCTCTCATGTAGCTTCTCTCTGACTCTGTCATGGAGTTTCTTCATTTCTGTTGCAAAATCCTCTGCTCGAGCACTTCTGAACGCATCTTGATTTAAATCTCTCAACTCTATAACCCCTCTTGGCTGTACACCATACACAATTTCAAATGGACTTTTCCTGTGCTCCTATTCACTGAATTATTGAATGCAAATTCTGCTTGTGCCAAAATCTAATCCCATTGTCAACCTTGCTCAGTGACTAAACTTCTCAATAAGTTTCTGAGACTTTTGTTTAATACTTTAGTCTATCCATCTGTTTGAGGGTGATATGATGAACTGAAGGACAAGTTTGTCCCCAGTCTCTTCCATAGAGTCCTCCAAAAGTGTCCTACAAATTTGGTGTCCCTGTCATAAACTATGCTCCTCGACAATCCATGTAGTCTTACTACTTCTCTGGAAAACAAATTTTCGATGTGTGTGGCATCGCTTGTCTTCCGCCATGGTATGAAATGTGCCATTTTTGAGAATATGTCCACGAAAACAAATAAGGAATCTCTCCCTTTTTGAATTTTAGGCAATCCCAAAACAAAATCCATACTGATTGCATCCCATGACCTTTCTGGAATTGGTAATGGTTGATACAAGCTAGTGTTTTGTTGTATTCCTTTTGCATATTGACAAATTCTACATTTTTTCACAAACTTTTTCACTTCTACTCTCATACTCGGCCAATAATACGAATTGCTCAGTTGTGCAAATGTCTTATCGTGACCAAAATGTCCAGCTAAACCTCCACTGTGTTTCTCTTTTAGTAGATTGTCTCTCATTGATCATTTCATAATGCATAATTGGCTTCCCTTGAACAATAATCCATCCTGGATCAAATATTCAGTCCATGGGATTCTATCTCCCAACAAAGGATTCTTGCATGCCTCATAATCTTCTTTAAAATCTACATCTTCTTTATACATATCCTTGACGTGTTCGAACCCCAAGGTCTCCACCTGGAATTCTTGTACAATCAAACTCCTCCTGCTCAAAGCATCTGCAACCTTGTTAGAAGTTCCAACAATGTGTTTAATAACAAAAGTAAAATTCTGCATAAATTCTATCCATTTTTCATGTTTTTTATTCAAATTTTCTTGCATAGTAATAAACTACAAAGCATTATTATCATTGTATAAGACAAATTCATTAGGGATTAGATAATGTATCCATTTTTTCAAATCTTGAATCACTACATAAAATTCCTTGTCATACATGCAATACTTTTGCTTGGCGTCATTCAGTTTCTCACTGAAATAAGAAACTGACCTATTGTCTTGACTCAATACTTCTCCAATAGATAATCCACTTGAGTCACATCTCACTTGAAATGTTTTTCCAAAATCTGGTAAGACCAAAATTGGCTGCTCTATGATCTTCTCTTTCAACACTTTGAAACTTTTTTTAGCTTCCTCTGTCCAACTGAAGGACTTGTGCTTCTTCTTCATAGTGTCCAGCATGGGTGCACATATGCCATTGAAATTTTTGATAAATTTCCTATAAAATCTTGCTAACCCATGAAAACTTCTTACTTCAAATATGTTGCTCGACGACGACCATTCTCCGATCTCTCTTACTTTTTCTGGGTCCATCTTCAATTCATTTGAAGAGATTACGAAACCCAAATATATGAGCTCCTTCTTCATAAAAGAACTCTTCTTTAGATTTATCAACAATTTCTCTTGCTGCAACCTTTCCATCACTAAGGTCAAATGTCTTAAGTGTTCTTCCTTTGTCTTGTTGAAGATGAGTATGTCATCTAGATATACTATGACAAATTTTCCTATGAATTCTTTCAACACTTCATTCATTAACCTCATAAATGTGCTTGGTGCATTTTTCAATCCAAACGACATGACCAACCATTCAAACAATCCTTCGTTTGTCTTGAATGTTGTTTTCCATTCATCTCCCTCTCTCATCCTTATTTGATAATATCCACTCTTCAAGTCTATCTTGGAAAAGTAGCTTGCTCCACTCAAACACTCCATCAAATCATCCATCCTTGGTAAAGGGAATTTGTATCTAATGGTTATCTTGTTGATGGCTCGGGAATCCGTACACATTCTCCATCCTCCATCCTTCTTTGGAATTAGCATAGTCGGTACTGCACATGGTCTTAGGATTTCCCTGACTAACCCTTTATCTAATAACTCTTGGACTTGATTCTTGACCTCCTCATTCTCTCTAGGTGTCAACCTATAAGCTTCTTTGTTTGGTAAAATAGGTCCTGGAATAAGGTCAATATGATGGATTATGTTCCTGATGGGTGGCAATGAGTGTGGTAACTAATCCACGACTATATCATTAAAGTTTTCTAACAGTTCCTGGATTTCTATAGGCAAGTCTTCTACATAAGTATTTGTAAAGATAACTCTAGGATTCCTCACTGCAACAAACTGCATTTCTTTCTCCTTCTTGACTTCTTTTAAGAGCTCCTTCCCACTCATGAGAAGTATGCTTGAACTAGATTCTATCCTTTGGTCTTTGTATTCTATGGGTAACAACATATGTGTTCTGCCATTCTTTTCTAGGGTATAGGTATTCTTTCTTCCATCATGAATAAATTTTCGGTCATACTTCCACGACCTCCCCAATAAAATATGACAGACATCCATAGGAATTAAATCACATAATATTTCATCTTTGTAACATCCTATTTTAAATTCAACTTGGCATTGTTGAATTACCATGACTTGATGTCCCTTTTGCAACCATGATACCTTGTATGGATTTGGATGTGTAGTTTTCTTTATCTCTACCTTCTCCACCATCTCCATGGATACTAGATTTTCAGTGCTCCCACTATATATGATCACCTTGCAAACTTCGTCTTTCAACTTGCAAGCAATTCTGAACAGGCTTGTTCATTGAATTGGTTCCTCTTGCTCCTTTTCTGGTTTAAGAAGGATCTTCCAAATCATGAGGTTTCTTCCTCCTTCTGATGATTCTACTTCCACATTCTTCTGTTCTTCAACAATATGTGCTTCTCCGCCTTCCCTTTTTCTGTCGGGACATTCCCAAGATTTATGTCCTTCTTTTCCACAGGCATAGCATTTAACCACGCCTCCTTTGGCTCTTTCTCTTCCTCTACCTCTAGAAAAAGAAATTCTTCCTTCATTTTTTCCTTATTTAGAACTTCCACTCTTCTCATGGTGACTATGTTGTTTGTCAGCTTTAGGATTCGACTTTTGGAACTTCTCTCTACTGGTTCCCTTGCCTCTGCTTGAATTTCCACCTTTGCTTCATTGGCTTTGCTTCCTGGCTAATTTTTCTTTATCTTTCAAGGATGCTTGATAAGCATCCTTGAATTTGATGATAGACATCATGTTGAAAAAAAATATCTCAACAACCTATTAAATTATGAGTTAAATGCTTGATTTGAAACTCTGTCATTGTTGAGATGTCATTCGTCTGCCTCCACGCATGCGTTGTTGACTTTGAAAGTGATGCTCCTACATCAGAGATCAACAAGATCAAGTTATTAATGTTGATATTAGAACTCCAATGTTTCAAATGAATATGGTTTAACTATAGGTTCTAGAGCGATGCAACAGATCATGATAAAAAAAACATGCTAATGATTTATTTCCCTTTGCAAATGAAAAACATTATCTAGTTCAAATACAAAGTCAACATAAAATAAAAGGTTTAATAGCATTGCAAGTCCTTGCTAATGGAGAAGGAGTTATATTGAAAATTTGGTCAGAGATTTGATATCTATCACAAAAACCACAAAGTTGGGTTGGAAGGTTGATTTTGATTGGCAAAATAGCATTGCGAAAAACTAGAAAGGAATTTTTATTTACAAGCTCCTAGAAAAAGGCATTTGTAGTTTGTTAGGTAGCTAGAGAGGTAGTGGGGGGTCCCAGAGGGCCCATAGTGATAATATTGGAGGCCATTCAATGTAATGTGGACTAAGTCCACTATATTATTAAATAAGGCCCACTATGGTAATTAGAGATAATAAATGTAAGAGGACTTACTAGAAGGTTATACTTCTAGAAGGTTCCTCCTCTAGAATGTTCTTAGGTGGTTGGTAGCAGTATATAAAGGGGTTCAAGCAATGTAATGGGACATGAAGAGAAGTATTGTATTTGGAGATGAATCTCATTAGGAGGAAATAATGAATACAAAATACACCAGAATAGATCTAAGAAAACCACACTTTATTATATCAAAACCCTTGAGGTAGGGCAACACCATACAATGGATCTTATTATGGAAGATATCCTTTCATGTTCACTTGCCTCTTCGAGGGGGAAGACTCCTATAGAGATTCAACTCCAAATACAATACTTTTCTTCATGTCCCATTACATTTCTTGAACCCCTTTATATAGTGCTACCAACCACCTAAGAACATTCTAGAGGAGGAACCTTCTAGAAGTATAACCTTCTAGTAAGTCCTCTTACATTTGTTATATCTAACTACCATAGTGGGTCTTATTTAATAGTATAGTGGACTTAGTCCCCCTTACATTGAATGGCCTCCCCTATTATCCCTATTGGTCCCCTGTGCCCCCCCCCCCCCCCCCCACTACCTCTCTAGCTACCTAACATAGTTAAGTTTAGAAGAAGTATTATTTGTTGTAGAAAATAGTTCAAGGTTTTGGTATCATAGGTTTAGGTATGTGAATGCCAAAACTCTTTTATAAGTGAAAATAAAAAATATTGTAGTTGACATGAACTTGAAAATTGATTATGGATTTGGAGTGTGTGAATCTTGTGCTATTGGAAAGAAAAGTAGAAATCCATTCTCACATGTTGGAACTAGAGCTATCGGGTTGTTAGATAATACATATTGATATTTGTGGCCCCATAAGTGTAGAATCTATCCATTGATGATTTCTGATTTATTTATTTCCTTAAGGAAAGGAGTGGTGCATTTACTTCTTTTCTATAATTCAACACAATGGCTAAAAATAAAATTGGTTTATAAATCTTTTTTCAAGCAAACCAACATATTGAGGCATTTGCAGCTCCATATTCCTCTAAAAAAATGATCTCTTTGAGAGGGAGAATAAAATGTTGGTGGAAGTAGCAAGATGTATGCTAGTCCAAAGTGGGATAGTTTATATAAAATATTGGGCACAAGTTGTTTTAACAACATATTTATAGAATATGGTGTTCAATTATGATACATACATTGGATGGTCCCAAAAGGATTAATGGGGATTTTTGTTGGGTACACTGATGAGGAAAAGGAATACAAATGGTGTTGTTCCTGAGATTGTTCTAGGCTCAAAGAACAATGTCAAGGCATGTCATAATAATAATTCAATTGATTAAAATGACCTTTTAATTCCCTAATTAATACAAGTCTTCAATGAATATAAACTAGAAATACAAAGGCCTTATCTCATTCATAAAGTTCATCAAAATATTAAAGCATGGAAGGTAGAATGAAAGAAAACAAATTTGAAACATGGAGCAAGGTAATCAATACAAATAAATCTTACTCCTTCAATAGAGGAAATAACAACACATTTATCTCTATCATGAAATTACTTGAAATTATAAGCAAGAATGTCAAAGGACAAGTCTTATTTTACTTATAGTAAAACAAAGGAAATTTTGTACTTCAAACAATGCTTTTAAATATTAATGCAGTGGAGGTTGTACCAAGTTGCAACAACTATGACATAAATAAATTGGACATAAGAAAATGGTTTATGAAAACATAGAGATCATGTAACAGGAAAACACAAAAATCCAGAAATGAAACTCATAATCTCTCTATCTTTTGTAAAAATAATTTTATTTAAAGCTATGAATAATTCAGAGCCCAAAAAGTCCCCTTGAAATCTCTTTGAATCGATTTTTATACAAAAATTACAACAAGAAATGTTATTCGATCCTGGAGATATATAAACATGGATTGATTAGATCAAATAATTCCCAGATATCTTCAAGCGCTGAAGAGAAACCTCCTCGGTCTGTTGATTAGATGCCCAGTTTAAATCTGTAGCAAACATGAGAAACGATATACGTTGGATCAACCCTGATAAGATATCATGACCATTGATATCAACTTCATTAATCCCACATTTATCATGGAATTATATTTTCTTAGATTTATATAGAATACGCATTTCCAAATGTTTTGAAATAAATTAAACATGCTACAGAACCTTGTGCATAGTGTAACCTTTTAGATTGCGGGACCCAAACTTTACCGGATCGACCTTTCCTCGACACACATACAACTTCAACAATCAAACCCAGTTTTTGGTGACCTGATTTGACGTGGCATGTTGACATCACTATGAACATGTGATAACCCCTCATCGGTCCATGTTGTCATTGATGTGGCAGAAAGACATGCCATGTGTTAATGTTGAGTTGTCCACTGTACCAAAAGATATATTGTCCCAGTGATATTACTGTATATCTGTGTTTATGGTTGCATCTCTGATACATTTTTGTTATATTATTGAATATCTGCAATATCTCTGTGCATTTCTTTATTATATCTTCGCTCTCATTTCATGCCGAAAATAACCCAGATCAGTGGTATCAGAGCAGGCTTCTCTTGATCATTTTTTCAGTGCATGTCCCAGACGAGGTCCGAGTATAGCAAGTTGGGTCTCGAGCTTGTATCTCTTGAATACAATCACTCTCTCACACCCAATAAACCCTCAATGGAAGAAGAAAATAAAAACGACGGAGCAGATAATCCTATCAATCTATTGCTTGAGAAAGCTCTCACGCGACAGAGGGACGAAATGATGGAGAATTTTGCCCACATTCTTCAACGCCTGCCGATAGCATCAAACACATCTTCATCAAGTGACCACTTTGGAGGCACCTCACCTTTCAAGGTACAAGTTAACTTTGATATTCCTGTATTTGAAGGGAAGATAGATGCATAAGCCCTAGAAAAATGGTTAACTCTACTAGAAGGTTATTTCTCTGTTCACAATTTTTTCGACAAAGAAAAGATCACCTTCACACTCCTTAAAGCTCTCCCTCATGTCAAACATTGGCGGGAAACTTATTGGGAGCAAAGTTCCAAAGAGGATTCTGGAATATATGGGGTTGATCCCACTTGGGAATTTTTTGTGGATGCGGTAAAGGAACAGTATTACCCTGTTGGCAACTATGAGGACCAGTACATGAGATGGACCACAATGTGGCAAGAGAGGGGCCAAGCAGTTCCAGAGTTCACCAATACCTTCCATACCTTGCGCACCAAGCTGGGTATCAAAGACTCTGAGTGACATTTGGTTTTGAAATATCGTGGGGCTCTACATAGATACATCCAGACTGAAATTGATTTTTTGGACATCTCATCACTCAGTGCTGCTTATCGATATGCTGTTAAAATTGAGCAGAAATTTAAGCACCAGAACAAATGGGAGTTCAGGTCTACAAATCCACAACAACTAAAGTATGACAAAGACGACCCTAACAAACAGTTTCCCAAAAACCAGTCCAAGACACAGGAAAAGAAGGGTCACGAGAAGACAAAGAAGGACACTGGAAAATGGTGCAATTTCCACAAAATCCCCTGGCACAACATCGATGAATGTCGCTGAAAACAGTCATTGGTGGCTGATATCAAAGACAAGGAACCGAACCCTGATTCAGAATCCAATTCTGAAAACACTGGTAAAGGACAGATCATTGACGTAGACCCCATTTCTATTGTTGCAACCACATCAATTCAACTAGAAGAACCAATAGATCCCGAAGAGGGGGAACGCCTTTTTCATTCACAGATGTGGGTGAAGGGGACCCTGCTGCATTTTATTGTTGATAGCGGAAGCCAGAAGAACCTCATCTCAGCAGAGGTCGTCAAACAATAGGGATTGTCGACAACACCACACCCCCAACCATACAACATCGGGTGGCTTCACCAAGGTCGAGATCTTCGTGTCATCCAACAATATCGATTGTCATACGACATCCAGCCCATCAAGGATGAGGTATTATGTGATGTTGCCCCACTGGATGTCTGTGATGTTCTCTTGGGCCAACCATATATGTGGAAGCGCCATGTTGTTTATGAGTCTCGACCCCGTAGTCTCATTGTTACTTTGGGGGGTCATCTCTATAGAATACCAGAGGTAGTTCCAACTATTGTTCCACCTAAAAAGTGCCACAAGGTAGTATCTCATACTGCAAAATGTAGCTTCTTCACAATTTGTTCAAAAGGGGAACAAAAGGACATTGCAACCACTACAGTTTCGCCCCCTGCACCTTCTATCCAACAGAAGCAGGTCGACAAGGTTGCAGCAAAGCACAAATATTCCTTATGCACACCTTCCTCTCATGTAGCTCGACTTTTTGAACAACCTCAACTTCAACAGGTTCATGACAGACTTCCACAAACTAAGCAACGCGACGTCTCCAACAATACAAGCAGCTCACCTAGATGCAGATCCAACAAACACTTTTCCCTCTCCCCTGGGAACTCAACGCAATGGAGAAAATTGATTCCTAAGGAGGGAGGATTGATCTAGGTGGATATCGGTGGCCACCCACCTTTTCTTACTAGCTCACAACAATTTTCTGGCAATTTTGGCAATTTACTATTTTTGGTAGGTTTTAACTTTCGGGGCCATTTTGAGGGCCTAAATGAAGGTTTTTCGAGATCGAGGTCCTAAATGATAGTCGAAGTCATACTTTATCCCCCAAAATGAATCTCCTTGGAGATACCTTTCCAATGAGCTATCATACGCCTAAAACGAAGATCGTATGCAAAAGTTACAACCACGGGAAGTTGATGTACTAACTTACCCAAACGGGGCCCACATGACCTTTGGTGCTTCATCTCCTAGGGTTAGGTTTTTGGATGTCTATGACTTTTGGAATTCCCGTTTATTATAAAAATGCCTCTAGAGCCTCATTGTAATCATCTTCTTGCGGATGCGAGTAGCCGTCACATCTCTTCTCAGAGATAAGCTACCACCATTCTAGCGAGTCTTTCACTCTGTATTTTTACAGTCTCTGTACA
>JZKD02S1216888.1:539562-552145 GCA_000966675.3 Picea glauca | reverse complement strand
CCGTCACATCTCTTCTCAGAGATAAGCTGCCACCATTCTAGCGAGTCTTTCACTCTGTATTTTTACAGTCTTTGTACATTTATTTGATTAATAGAAATCATGTATTACTGTATATTTGTGTTTATGGTTGCATCTCTGATACATTTCTGTTATCTTATTGAATATCTGCAATATCTCTGTGCATTTCTTTATTATATCTCCACTCTCATTTCGTGTCGAAAATAATCCGGATCATCCACCTAGATGACTGGCGTGGCCTCTGGTAAGATTAGAGATCTATGACGGATCAAGAGTGTTTATTAGAGTATATTTGAGAAATTTGGACCATTTGTTTTCACTTGGGATGTCTATCAGAAATCACTCATAGTAGCTGCAAAATATTTTGGATTCCGACAGGAAACTCCGAGGTCTAATCTCATTCATTGATCTGATTCACTTAACAGGAGTTTGAGATTCTCATCCGACCGTCCATCGGTGAGCGCTTTCCGTAGTGTATAAAGATGTGAAGCTAAGGAAGTTATGAAACTATGAATTCCAAATCAATTCTGAGCATTGATATTGCGTGCACCAATCAGAGTTTCAAATGAATCTCAACCGTTCGACGGTGAGGCCATTTCGGAGATGCTGAGCAATTTTCCTCTGACAAGGAATTCTGAAATCGATTAACCCATTCATTTGAAGCTGGGATAGAGTTCAATGATTGGATTGTAGGATCATGAATAAACCTAAAATCCATATACACTAAATTTAAAGTCAAATAAATCATAAAAAATAAAATTAATCCTAACACTATCCGAAACTAAACTATTTCTAAAATTTATTCAAATAAAAGATGAAATTGTGAATTTTTATTTTGAATTTTAACTTATGTTACGACAAATTGTATGATCCCAAAACTAAATAGATATACATCAATAGAGACATGATCATTTATGAAATTAAACTACTCAATATGGATGTTAAGTCAAATGGTGATCTTGTTGATGTGAATAAGTTTGTATTGCTTGAAGAATCCAACAATAATCAATAATTTGTTTTTGAAACTGTTCAACAAAATGAATTTAAAAATGAACGAGGATGTTGAAGATTTTAGAGATGAGTACACATTGGTTGTTGGGGATTTCATCTTGTTGAAACATCTAAAAATTATGTACAATAACATCCCAACATGGTACAACATCAACCTAGTACCTCAAACATCGAGATTCTTCCCAAACAAAATATAAATTCCACTTGGAAGGTAGAGGAGAATGTTGATCCATTGGTAGATAAACCCAAAATGTGGAACATCCATGAAGGTGAGGAAGCCTATTTTGATTTTATCGTATTCAACATATTGTGATTTAGCAAATGTCACAAAGCCTAAAAATGATTGAGAAGATATTGCTGATAAAAATGTAGGAAATGGAAAAAGGATAAAGAAGAATGTGCTTTTCTCTTATAAAATCATACATGAGGCTTGGCTCCACTTTTGAGGGGAGAGATACAATAAATTGTAGGTGTGTTTATAAAATAAAATCTAAGGAATATGGTATCATTTATAGGCACACACCCACATTTGTTGTGAAGGATACCTAAGTTGAGGGAATATACAATTTTGGAACATTTTCTCTAGTTGCATAAATAGCCAAATGTAAAGACATTATTGGAATATGCATCTATATATAGCCTTGAGGTATGTCAAATGGATGTCAAAGTATCCTTTCTCCATGTATATTTAAATGAATAATCTTATGTGTAGAAACCATAATGGTTTGAAGTTAAAGGTTTAGAACATTTGGTGTGTACATTGAAAAAGGGATTCTACAAGTTGAAACTGGGGTTCATGTGACAAAAAAATATTACAAATCATGTAAAATGGGAGTTTTCATCCAAGCTTGAGTTGGTAGATTATGGTGAGTCCAATTATTCTCTGGCTCTAAAAAATAACAGAGATGGAAAAAGTGGACTTAATTTTTTTGAGCCAAGAAAGACATATAAGAGCCAGTGAGTATTTTTCCAAAGTAGAGTACAAAATCATCAATACTCCAATAGAAAAGGTTTAATTTTGAAAATAATGATGACACATCCAAAGCTATCAAAATCTAATTGGAAGTGTCATGAACATCATGGTGCGTAGAAGACATAATATAGCCTTTTCTTTTATTAGCCTCAACGAATTTAATGCAAATCCAAGTAAGTGATTGTTAGATGTTAGCCAAATGAATATTGAGGTATTTGAAAGGAAATTCAAAGTATGTATTTGTGCATTATGAATAATATTTTAATCCCATAAGGCATGTAGATGCTAACTAGTGAGGTTACCCAGACACAGCTGTCCAAAAAGTGGTGTTGTTATATGTTCATTGGCATAGTGTTGGCATGGATTAGGGAGAGTCAAAAAATAGTTGTTTTATCCTCTATATAAATTGAATATGTTGCAACATACCAAGAAACACACGATTAGTGTGACTGATAATCTTGTTGGATGATAGGGATGGGACAAGATGATCCAACAATTTTGATGTTTGATAACCAATGTTACATCTCTCTGTGTAACAATCCAATATTTCATTCAAATACGACATATACATTTTCACTATCACTTTGTTTAGGAAAAATCCCATGATGGATAGTTTGAGGTCCATAATATGCTCACTTAGGAAATGGTTGCATACATAATTACCAAAGCATTACCTAAGTAATGGTTTTTGTATCATACATGAAAATTGGGATTAGACAAATTGTCACTTGAGGGGAAGTTCTTGGAATAAAGAAGAGTTTGAGTTTGGTAGAAAACACACTGACCAAAGCATTTCCTAAGTAATGGGTTTTGTATCATATAGGACAATTGGGATTAAAAAAATTGTCACTTGACAGGAAGTGCTTGGAATAAAGAATACTTTGAGTTTGAAAATATTATACATGTGGGTAATGCATTCCAACTGTATATTTGCTAATTGCTTTTATATTTTAGTTTTATTTTTCTTGGAGATTTCTTGCTTTGAATAAACTTTATTTGGAAAAAGGCCAAGTGGCAAAGGATTTGCATGTACCTTGTGATGATGTTTTGGTAGCTGCGGGAGGTATTAATCTCCATGGACAAACCTCTGACTAGAATAAAATATTCCAGAAGCAAGAGAAAACCCAAACACATGTGTGAAAACCATGGAAGACAAGTCATCTCATCATAATAAGTAATATTGAAGTATTATATCCAGAAAAGGACAGGACAACCCTGTTTGAAGAGACACATGTTCACCTGGCCAGATTAGTAAAAATAGGAGGCACTCCAACTCATTTATACACACACTCAATCATATAGAAGAAAGGATAAAGTTTTGAGGAGGAGATGCAGTAGCTACAAGTGTGCAATAATTCCTTGTTTAGTCTTTTGGTACTCTATCTTGTGCGCTACCTCTGGATAAGGTGCACTACCCTAGTTTATCTGTTGGTTCTAGTGAGGCTTCCCGGAATCATTCTTTCTATCAAAGGTTAATGTGCTTGGGGGTGTATTTGTGCCTATGGTTGGGTGAAAATGGTGTAGCACTGTCTATGGTGAAACAAGCACAAAATTCTAACAACTTGTGCATGTAAATTTCAATTTTGGGACTCTTATGTAGCTTTGTAAATACTTAATTAGATATAGAGTATATAGAGGTGTAAAATTGCAATTTAAAGTTTAATCATGATCTACCAAATATCATGTATATTCCATTGGAACAATTTGTCACAACAAATATTATAATATTATGAAATCTTAGATTATGAAATTTATTTCCTTAGATCCTAAATTAATTATTGTTAGCTTATTGCTTAGATTTATGAAAATAACTGAATACAAAAAATGAAATAAAATGAAAATATACACACCATCCACATAATTGAACACAATATATAACTTGGGAAACCTGATATGGTATAAAACCCATCTAGAAGGTGAGGCCTATGCTTTGTTCTATTTTCTTTGGTTATGAAAATGCAAATACAAAGAAAGGGGCACTCACTACATGGAGTTGCATATGAATCTGTGGCCTAAATGGATACTACAAACTATTCTTCCTACTTCTATTATGCTATCAAATCCCAATACTTGGATGCTCTGGTAATCTATGGAACAAGTACAGTACAAAATAATGGAACCTCTTGTCTTCCTAGTGACTCAATATTTAACACAGCCCGATAGCCATCTAGGGTTAGGGTTTTTGCATCCTCAACCCTAAATTAGTGATAAGGATTTAGACCTTCTACAATATTCTTGAAATTCCACACGTGGATAGACCCACATGTGTGAGTAATGGGGGTTGATGTGGCATCCACTTGTACTATGATGACCAACAAGGTAGGTCAACTTGCAGGAGGCATAACTTTGGCATACGAGCTCCGATTGGGGTGATGTTTTCATCGTTGGGAAGGTATCAATGTGTAGAACATCAACAAGGGGTTGGGATATGTTGTCAAAAATTTTGGACCCCCCAAAATGATATTTGATTGCTAAAATTGGTTTTAGAAGGTTCTCAACCCCAAATATCCAAACCAATACCTACCACTAAAATGGGCCCTAAAAGCCAATTTGTCCAAATTTTCCACCTAGAAAGTACTAATATAGATGAAAAATTATATAATGATCCATTTCAGATCAAATCTCCCCATTTAGGGAGGCATTTGGTCCCCAAAATATTTTATTGACTGAGGTGAGGAAAGTTTTCCTCTACGTTCTCCCTAGGGTACCATTTTTCCTTTCTTGGAAGTTGTCCTTCAACCCAATCTTCCAAAGTTCATGCTACCTTGTCTAGTATTTATGGACTTCTTCTGCAATATTGTATCTTTTTCCAATTATACTTTAGCTTTTGGTGGTAAGTCTTGTATGATAGGTAGGACCTACTCCTCAATTTATTGATCCAACATTGAAGGCTCATAGAGTTTCAGATTCTCCACATTCACTAATGAGTAAATGCACATGTATAAGGGTATACTGAGTATGTAGGCATTATCACCCACCTTCTCCAATACCTCAAAAAGGCCATACTGTAGATCCTTGATATTCGTTCCAGGACTTTGTAGTATTTCCTTGTTCAACTATAACCAAACTCTATCTTGTATATTTTAACCTTGTCTAATTAATTACTACAAAAAGATTCTTAATAAAACAAAAAGTATACAAAGGTACACACACACATTAAACATATATTTTTACACTGGAAATCCAAACCGGGAAAACCAACAAATTGTTTATTGCCGCACCTCTAATATTCTATTCATCATATATCTTCATTGTTTACAATACAATATACATATAGGATCCCACGAAATACAAACCCCTAATACATTAAACTAGATTAGTCAACAACCCTAATTCCTTAACCAAAATTAGAAAATGATCGGCAAAAACCATGTGCTGAAAAACCACAAAAAGTGGACGCAAAAATCGACAAAATTTTTATTTATTTATTCAGGGGATCCTCCCCTGAACCCCCTTACCCACACTTGCTCCCATATCAGTGTAAAATACATGGGACCAATCTTGCAAATAATATAACACATACCCAACATATCTCCCAATTTGAATGATTTTTCTGTTCTATGTTGATCATATTAGGCCTTGTACTTTTCCTGTGACTTCTTCAACATATCTTGTACTTGAAAATGGATTTGCATAACCTTTTCAATAAACTTATTTTCTTTGAATGATTCTCCCATGGTTTCTTCACTCACTCCTCCTTGCTATCCATAAACAACATCTAAGGGTGAAGGTGGAAAATGTCCAAGGTAAGTTTCAAAAGGTGACTTACTGGTAGAAGTATGGAATGCTATCTTATAAGAGTGTTGAATGTATATTATATTTCCATCCTAGGTCTTTGCATGTTTCTTATTATAACCTCTCAAAGGTTGTACCAACAAACTGTTGACTACTTTTGTCTACCCATCTATTTGTGGATGGAATGTTATAGATCTCTTACACTTTGTGTCCATCTTCTCCTAAATTATAGTCCAAAATTCATTGATAAATCTGATATCCATGTTTGAGATGATGATCTTTGGTATCCTAAAATGCACCCAAACTTGTTCAAAGAACATGCTTCTTGCTTATTATCCTTTAATGTTCTTTTTACAAGGCATAAGAATACACTTCTTGCTGAACTTGTCAACTACTACAAATAAATAGTCACGTTCCTTCCTGGATGTTGTTAAACCATCGACAAAATCCATGGAAATTCTTTCCAAAGGTCGAGTGGGTACAAGTAAGGGAATTTATAGACCTTGCTTCCTATTACTAGGCTTGTTTGTACAACAAAACATGCATCCTATAATAGACCAAGCTACATATTCTTTCATTCTGGGACAATACACATACCTTCGTAAGTTAGAAATTGTCTTCCCTACACAAAACTGTCTTGCAACCTTGGAGGTGTGAGCCTGTATGATAAAATAAAATATTTAACCTTTAGGAACACATAGCTTGTCTAGCTTGTATAGTCACCCATTCATGAGATGACAATCAACCTTACTGCCACCTTCTTCTACACGAATTTGGCTCTGTAGTCGTTGAAACACCTCTCTAAAGTCCTGATCCTTTGTATATGCCTCTTTGTATGCATCACGAGTAAAAGGATCCATGTGCATAGGATTATAATATTGTATGTGGGTGGCCTTGAAAGCATGTCTATCAACTTATTAGTGCTACCCTTCTTATATTCTTGATGACTAAATGAAACTATTGCAAACATTCCATCCACTTGTAACGTCTGGTTTGTTGAAGCATACTCTAGGCCTGTAATTACTGCAACGACTGGTGATCAATGTGAATAATCATTTCATTTCCCATTACATAGTGCTTCCACTGCTTAAGAACTTTAACCAGGGCATATAGTTCCTTATCATATGTAGGGTATTTTAAGACTCACCCATGAAACATCTTGGAATGACATCACACTAACTTACCTCCTTGCATGAAAACTACTCCCATAACATACCCACTTGCATTTGTCTCCACTTTGAAAGGTTTCTACAAATTAGGAAATGCAATAATTAGTTCTTGACTGATCTTTCATTTTATCTCGTCAAAACCTATTTGTTGATTCTTTCCCCATTGAAAAATCTTACAAGTAGTTGTTATGGCGTGGAGTGGCACGACTATCATAGAAAAGGATGCTTAGAAATTTTGTAGCTATTGTTCCGCCTCAAGAAAGCTCCTAAATTCAATGAAATTAGTAGGAATATGCCACTTGATGATGTCCTCCATCTTTATGGGATCCATCTTGAGTTCCCCTCGACTGATCACATACCCCCAAAACACCAATGATTGCTAAGAAAACTCACATTTCTCGATGTTTGCCAACATTTGATGTTTTTTCAGAGTCTCTAAAATCTGCATGAGATGTGAGATGTGCTCCTCCCAGGTAGAGATATAAAATAATATGTCATCCATGTAGACTATTACAAATGAATCTAAATAGAGATGCAATACATGATTAATCAAACACATAAATGTAGATGGTGCATTACATAAGCCAAAACTCATGAACAACTATTCATATAGACCTTGCCTTGTCTTAAAGGTAGTCTTCAAGGTGTCTTCTACTTTAACACATACTTGGTGGTATCCCGATTTTAGATCCAACTTGGCGAAGTACTTGGATTTTTGCAACTAGCCTAACAAATCATCAATCTTGGGAAGAGTGTATTGATTCTTGAGTGTGATATTGTTTAAAGCTTTGTAGTTGATACACATTCACTAAGTCACATTCTTCTTGGGTACAATGATGATAGGTGACCCATAATGTGAGGTGCTTGGTCAAATAACTCCTTTCTCTAACAATTTCTACAACTATTTCTTCACTTCGTTTGATTCCATAAAATACTATCTATACAATCTAATATTTGGTAATGGGGAGTTGGGAAACAACAATATCTCGAGCTCCACTTCTCTCTTAAGCACCAACTCTTTAGAATCTTGGAACACTCCCTTGTATTCTTGCAACAACTCCTCCAATTTTTTTTTTTCCTCTTTTTCACATTCATCAAAGGATTCCTTAACTCTAATTGATTCCTCCATTGACTGAGTCTCTCTTAAGAAAAGCAATACATATTTCTTACTATAACTGATCAACTTTTTGTCTTGGTTAGCACTTACTAGAGAGATATTTGACTTGCCCTTGTGTGCATTGACGATGTATGACTTCCCATCCTTTATCATATAGTATTGGTTTTCTCTTCACATGAAGATTTCATTCCGTATATACATGTAGGGGTTTCCAAACACTACACCACACACATCAAGGGGTACTACATCTAATTCTAGTTCATTAATAAAATTTGCACTTATAGTAAACTTTATCTTACACTTTTTAGTAATTCTTATTTTTGCATCCTTATTCACCCATACCAATGGATATGGGCTTGGATGATCATGAACCTCTAACCCAAGCTTGCTGACCAAATAATTTGCTATGAGATTGACCTATGAACTAGAATTGAATAAAGCATCTACCTTGGTCCTTTTGACCTGGATCTTAATATGGAATAATTTTGTCATATCATTCTCTTCCTTATGATGAAGGCTACTCAAATTCACCTCCTTCTGCATTGAAGTGTATACAACCTTCTCTTCCACATTCGAGCTTTCTCTACCTAGTTTCTTGAATCCTTGCCTAGTAGGTTCTTTTTCTTGGCATCCTTCTTACGGTTCTTTGGATTCAAATTTGGATGTAGGTTCGAATATTTGTCTTTGGTGTGACCATCAATATTTTAATTATTGCAGTGGTTGCTTGGATCCTTGAACTAATGTATACTGGTTGTTGTCTTCTTGTATTTCCATTTCCACTTCTTCTTCCCCTCCTTGGAAGCTTATATGTGCTCTTTCTATTTAGAACCACTTAGATGTCCTTTCTTATGGTCTGTGTTCTCCAGATACTATTCTTGCACAAAGGCCTCATCAACAATCCCACATTTGAAGAGAATCAATTTCTTTCACAAATCACTATGTAGAACCCCCAGATACTTGAGGAGTACATCTAGGTTATTTGGAGAGATACCCAACATGATCTCCATCTTCTTGAATTCAGTGGTGTACTCTTGCACACGTTTCCCTTGCCTCTACCTAAAGTGATGCCAAAGAATCCATTGGTCCTCTAAATACCCAATAAGGTAGAATTGAGAGTTGATGAGGGTTTTAAAATCCTCCCACTTAGTTACTAGTGGATCACCCTCTAGCCTAAGTGTCTATGTGTGGCTTTCCCACTAGGTTAGTGCATGGCCCTATAGTTTCAATCAGGAAAATGATTTTTTTTGCTCTTCATCTATATTATGTGTTGGAATACTGAGAGAGGGGTGAATCAATATTACACAATATTTTTTACCACAAATTTCCTTCTAATTAGAACTTGTTATTTACCAATAGTTAATTATGAATAGTTACACAATACATAGAGATTTACCATGGAAACCCAAATGGGAGCACAAAAATTTATTTATAAAAAATTGTAAGCACCAACTTATAATATACACCATTCTGCAATAAACTTTGTAGGCACCAACCTACAGGGGACACCAATCCACTTAATGGAAACCAACTAAGCCAATGGGAACCAACCCACATAATTATTGTTCATGGGCAACAACCTATAGGAGACACCAATCTCCTTTCTTGCTCCATCCTGCCACCCTAAATAGATTTGTTTGCTTCAAAAGACCTCTCCAACATTCTTCATTCTTTGCGTTATCAAGCCTCAAATCCTCTTCATTGATTCCATGCTTTCATATGGGCCTAAGGACCTCCATTCTCTTCAAAGTTCTTACTTTACACTCTTCCACACTTCCAAAACACATTTGAGCACTTTATTTATACAAATTATGTACTTATGGATTTTTCCAAAAAAATAAATCCATGGGGGTCGACTCTAACTTCTTCAAAATTAGGCTTCAAATATTCTTCAAATTGGGCTACAAGACCCTCCCATAAATCCGATCTATTCTCCTTATACTACACATGATCTCGTTCACTGGTCCTCGACACTCAGTTGTCGTCCGATCTATATCTTGATTCATTCTCCTCCGTTTATTTGCAATTGCATCCAATGGCACCATTGAAGTATCAATGAACTCAATAATCAACAATCGTATGATCATTTTTGTTGATCTATGATCGTATTTTTTTGGACCACTAGGCCTATCAGAGTTACCTCTATAAGAGTGTCTTCCTCTATTTTCTGTCATTGATTTGATCATAGGCTCCATATCCATCGTTTGTCACCGTTACTTAACATCATTGTTATCAACTTCTCTCCTGGTCCTTAGTCCAACGATATATTAGCCTCGATGATATTCTCAATTCCCATATGTTGGCACTAACACTCCAGAGGACCAGGCACTATGACCTGATGCTTATCGAGTCGTCATTGATGTTTTCTTCTGGGAGAAAATATAAGACTTCAATTGTTATGGTTTGACGATATTGGACCCCATATTAAACCTCCACTCCAATAGCGTCCTGCCATTAGTATTCTCCCAAAACCTTGATCTGGTCTCCATTCATTTAATCTCTTCCATGGGTTAACTTACTCTAACCATGGTTTGTTGGGCCCACTGTCGTCGACACATTGATTGAGACTGTGGTGGAATATTCTTCGATATCCTTTGTATTAGAGTACTAACATTTCTTTGGGTTGATTCACTCTTCTTTTCGAACTTTGAACACTAACCAACCTCTACCATTGATCATTTACGATCGACGGTCACCAATGGATCTTCCTCCGTTGTTGATATGTCTTAATCAACGGTCCAATTCCATTTCATAACTACAAGTTACCTGGAAGTTAACACTTGTCTCTTTCTATGTTAACTAATTAGGTGGGACCCACATAAATTTGTGGTTGTCATCTAATCTTGTTTACCCACCGATCGACGGTCCAGATTGCTCCTCAGAGCTAATTCATTGGAGTTCCTCCACTGTAGTCAACCAATATACCCCGATTAGAGCCTCTTCGATGGATGGTATATATCTCCTTGTTTTAGCTCCGATAGATCAATGGTTCTTGTTGATTTGGAGTTTCTGTGCAACCTTGCACTTAAATAGTCCGATGGCTCACACTTCGATACCAATATGCTTCATGATGTGCTGACTTGGCTTCTTGACATGGAAGATGATGTGGGCTTGTCCTTTATTCTTTCATGGTTCTGACATGCAAGTTGACATCATGCTGTCATCATCACAACTTTCGACTCTTCTTCGTACACTTTGTTGACTTGGTGCTTTGACACGTGGAATCATCCTTTCTGCTTTTGTGGATCTAACATGGTAGTTGATATGGTGTATATTGAGATGACTCACACTTATTCAGAGTCTCTCGTAATAATCCCAATGAAATTTTACATTTAAACACTTTGATGCAAGAGCATCGAGGAATATTCTTTTTTGATATCGTCATATCAGAGCGCAAATTACTCTATCAATGTTCCTCCACCGATAACTATGACTCTGATAGATCAATGATTCATATTATTTCTCTATTGCTCCATAGATCAATGGTCCCTGTTGATTTGGAGCTTCTTCCATCGGAGTGTCTCAGGATGGACTTAGCTAAATACTCTGAAAACTTGAACTCTGAAAGCCTTTCCCATCACATCGAATTCTGAATTTAGGACTCCCTCTGGCTGTGGATCTAAGATTTAATTTCAATCGTCCATTATTAACATAGAAATGGAAGTTATGACACTAAAATTTGGCTCCTTTCACACGGTCCCATGGTTCTTCCATTTACATTCAAACTAAGAGATTTCACTTGTTCATTATAAACATGTCAAATTCAATTTCGTTGGCGCATGTGGGATATTTTCTTTTTCCTTTGCTTCATTATATTCACGTCTGGATCATTGATCTTGTTGAATGATTGATGATCAATTAATTACTCTTTCTCTTCTCATAGAGCCTTCGCTAGAGATTCATGTGATTCTCTGCAACCTGGTCATGGAGCACCCTAGTAGATATCTGGTCGAAATTTATTCAACACACAGAGATACATGGTTTCACAAGGACCTTCTTGAATTTCTTTTTCTGGTTTGATTTGGTTTACAAGTTTTGATATTTGGATCTGTCATCACAATATGTATGCCTTCATATTCTCATGGAGTCAGTATCAATGATATCCATAACTTCCTCTGACATCAATGAAAATGCATTTTCCAACAATCTCCCCCTTTGTCATTGATGGAAACACATTCATAAATACTTCATTCTACTAGTCTATACAAGTCTCCCCCTGTCTCTTTTTTGTCCCCCTTTGACATCAATGGAAAATATATTTTTCTCCCTTTCTATTGTATTCTTTATTTTATGTTCTGTAACCAAAAATTTCCTTGTCTTCTGCAACTCCCCCGAACTCGATACTCTTCATTTTTTCTCTACACCGTGCAACCATATGCACTCTCCCCCTGAGCTTTTGGTTTTGCTGAGCTCCCAACATGATCCGGATTTTATGAGTAGAACGAAACGAATACTGATTATTAGCAGGTACTTAACACAAAAATAACAGAGATACAGTAAAACTGGTTTTCTATTAAATAACAAAATAAGCTGAAACTGTAAAATGCAGCGGAAACAAGCTTG
>JZKD02S1216888.1:487469-539512 GCA_000966675.3 Picea glauca | reverse complement strand
TCCAGAAGTTCAGGACCCGAAAAACTGCTAAAAATAGTAAATTGCCAAAAATGTCAGAACGCTGTTTTGAGCCAGTTGGAAAAGGTGGGTGGCCACCGATATCCATCTGGATCACAACATATTTCAGTTGAAGATTTCACTGAGAAATGGGAATGAATACTATATTTTTTTTTAGGTACTCAGATGTGTCTCTGGGTAGTGGTTTTGTAAATATGTCTGTTATTTGTTCCTTGGTAGGAAAATATTCCAACTTGATAATTTTATCATTTACCTATTCCCTCAGAAAATGATATTATTTTAGGATATGTTTTGTCTTTGAGTGCATCACTGGATTATTTGAAATGCTTATAGTGATGGTGTTGTTGCATAGTATTGAAATTGGCTTCTTGTATTCTATCTGAATGTCTTGCAATGTTTGTTTCATCCAAAGAATTTGTGTACAAGAAAATGTTTTTGCAATGTATTCTTCTTATGCTATGAACAATGAGATTGAAGATTGTTTTTTTCTTAGCAAGGATACTAAATAATTTCCCAAGAAGAATTATCCTCCACTTGTTCTCTTCCCATCATCAACACTACCTGCCCAATCTGCATTAGTATATGTTGTTAGAGTAAATACTTCTCCTTTTGGATACCATAGTCCACTGCCCAAAGTACCCTTTAAGTATCTAAATATTTGTTTGACAACCTGCACATGTGTTTCCTTGGGTGCAACTTGAAATCTTCCAACTAGCCCTACTGCCTACATTATGTCTGGCCTTGAAGCTGTCACATAAAGTAGGCTTCCTATCATTGACTTTTACATAGATTGATCAATTTCATTAGATTCGTCCTCCTTACTGAGCTTACATATAGTGAGCATGGGTGTGCTAATAGGTTTACAATCTTCCATCTCAAACTTCTTCAACATCTCTTTGATGTATTTGGTCTGAGCAATGAATATGCCTTTGCTGGTTTGAGTGATCTGCAGTCCCAAAAAGAATGACAATTCTCCAAGCATGGACATCTCAAATTACTTTTGCATTTCTTTTGAAAACTTTTGGCTCATTTTATCATCACTACTTCCAAAGATAATATCATCTAAATATACTACAATGATCAACATTTCTGCATTATCTATTTTGATGTAGAGATTGTTGTCTGTTGTTCACTTTTTGAAGCCTTGATGTTGCAGGTACTTGTCAAGTCTTCAGTACCATGCTCTAGGAGCTTTCTTTAAGCCATACAATGATTTCTTCAACGTGAAATCATAATATTCATCTTTTTATAGTAGGAACCCTTTAGGTTGTTCTATGTACACTTCTTCCTCTAGATCGCCATTTAGGAGTGCTGACTTGACATCCATTTGATATACTTTAAAATTATTAAAGATTGCAAATGCCAAAAAAATCCTAATGGATTCTAACCTTGCAACATGAGAAAATGTTTGTTCTAAATCAATTCCTTCTACTTGAACATTCCCTTTATATATCATTCCTTACCACTTTTCCATCTTCATTCAACTTATTCTTGAATACTCATTTAGTTCCGATCACATTTTTGTCCTTGGGTCTTGGAACAAGCTCCCAAGTCTCATTTTTCTCAATCTGATTTAACTCTTCTTCCATAGAATTCACCCAATGATAATCATTCTGAGGTTCTATAAATAATTTAGGTTCTACTAGGGACAATAGGAAGAGATTCATTTGTTCAAAGATGTTTTTCAATTTCCTCCTTGTCTGAGTTCTAGCATTTTTGTCACCAAGAATCACGTTTTCTAGGTGATTTTTTTGTACAAATCCTGATGGTTTTTGTGTATCTTGGTGTTCTGTTTATTCTTTCCTTTTTTATTCATTTTCTTTTTCTTATTCCTCCTTTTCTTATTCATTTTCTTGTTCCTCTTCATCCTGTTCTTCTTCTTCATGTTCATCTTCTTCTTATTTAGTGTACTTGATTTCTTCATCTATTTTGACACTAATACTTTCAACAATCTTTTGCAACCATTTATTGTAACACCTCTAGGATTTACTTCTTGATGAATATCCAAGAAAGATTCCTTCATCTCATCTGGAGTCAAATTTACCTAATTCCTCATCGTCTTGTTTGATGTAACACTTTCTCCCGAAAATTTTGAAGTGTTTAACACATGTTGGTCTCCCTTTCCATAGTTCATAGGGTGTGTTGTCACTATTGGTTTTGATTTTTCTTCTATTTAGGATATAGACAATTGTATAAACTACTTCTCTCCAAAAGCTGTATGATAGACCTACTTCATTTATCATCATTCTAGCAATTTCTTGTACAAGTCTATTTTTCCTTTCAACAACCCCATTTTGTTGAGGAGTTCTTGCTGCTACATATTATCTTTTTATTCCCTATGCTTCACAAAATTCCACAAACTCATTGGATGTGAATTCAGCTCCCTTGTCAGACCTTAAACACTTTATTTTCATCTCTGTCTTGTTCTCAACTAGAAATTTGAATGTCTTGAATTTGTCAAATGCTTCAGATTTATTTTTGAGGAAGGTAACCCAAGTCATTATTGTATAATCATCAATGAGTAACATGAAGTACATTTCTCCCTACAAGCTTTTAGTCCTTGTTTGTCCACAAATATCTGTATGCAGAAGTTCCAAAGGATTGGAAGTTGCATATTCCTTTCTTTTGAAGTTCACCCTTGACTATTTTCCATGCTGACATTGCTTACAAATAGTACTTGGGGGTTTTATTATTTTTAGTGTGTCTATTACTGCTTGTTTGGAACTGATTTTTACCATATTGTCAAACTTCATAGGACCCATTCTTTTTTCACACAACCAAATTTCGTTTGTCTGTCCTATAAATCACTTTTCTCCTTTGATTTCATTAATAACATATACATTATTTGTAGTTCTGATTCCCTTTTCTATCATCTTTCCCAATTCTTCTTTTATGATCTCACATTCTCGAGAGTTAAATATGAGACTATGTCCTTAATCACATATATGACTTACACCGGGAATATTATGTTTTATATATTCAACACAATACCTCTTCTATTTTTTCTTTTCCATTATCAAGGTTGCATGTGCCTTTTCCAACTATATTTGATTTTCCATTGTCTCCAAAGGTAACATTGCTCTCATTTTTCTTTGAGGTGATTAAATTTGTTCTATCTCCTGTCATATGACTAGAGAATCCATTGTCGATAATCCATTTATCCTTATTTTTATGAGCACGGAGAGTTGCTTGAAAAAATAGGGAATTTTCTTTCGTTTGTTCCCACATTCTTTTCATTATAGGTTAAACTTTCTTGAGATTGCTTCTATAATAATTTTCTATATGTCAATATTATTGCAGTTATAACAAATGAGATTGCAATTCATCAAGGGAGAAAATGAATTGTGATTTCTTCTTGAGAATCCCTGAGTATCCTTGTAGCTATTCCACATATAATTTCTTCTTATACTTGTTATACAATTTAATGATTTATGACCAAATTCATTACATTAATAACAATAGCGATATAAATAGTTTTCATACCTGGTTTTGTGATTCCATCTTGATGGGACAGTTTTCTAGATTTGGTGTTTGTGAGTAAAATTTGTCTCTTGTGGATCATATCATTCTTCCCTTCTGTGGTCTTGAACTTTGATTGGGTTTTTGAGAGTATCAACATAGTTCTTGGTTCTTTCTTCTCTTTGTTGTACTAAATATGTTGATGCTTCTTCATTGACAACTTCCTTCCTATTATTGTATCCAAGAATCGTCATGTCAGATGGTTCTCTTTGATGATTTAGTATTTCATCTAAGGATGTAGAGATTCTTGCTGATTTCTCCAAATTCTTTCTCAAGTGGACTATTTCAGATTCAAGAGTGTTTCATGTATCCTCTTTTTCTTTCAGTTGAGCCTTTAAAACATCTTCAATCTTCTTTTTTTATTCTACTTGAACCTTCATTGTAATTATTGTCTTCTCCATTTCCTTATCATCATATTCCTTCTCCTTATATTTCTGTAGTTCCCTCTTTTGGTTTCTATTCTTGTCCTTAAGTCTGTAATTTTCTTCTAGGGTACTAATGAGTTATACTTCAATATTTACTTCTGCATCTTTAACATAGTTTTTTTCTTCTATTGAGTTCATATCTTCTCCTGTTTGTGTTTTCAAACCCATAAAGAGAATCTCGTCTAGTTCATTGTCACTGTCATCTGATGAGTTGTTGTCTTAATTGGTATATAGATTATTCCTTTGTCTGTAAGGATTTTTTTTCTTTTCAATCTTCCTTTTTTTGGTTTTCTTAAAATTAAATTCTTCTTTTACATCAATATTTTCATAAGGAAATTTATGAGCAAAGTGTCATATTTTTCCACAATTAAAACATTTAGAAGGGAGCTTACCTTTGTATATGTTTTTGCGCTTCATGTCAAAGTTTGCTTCTTCCTAAAAGTTTTTTTCTTCCTCATCCAACTTGTTGTTTGAGCAATCACTTATCTTGCACTCTGCCCTCTTTGATGTTTTAAAGTTTTCCTCCTTCCTCAATGTTCTTGGTGGGTTATCCTATTATATTCTCATTTCATATGCAGTTGGTGTTCCATGCATCTCATCCACTGTTAGTTTGTCCAAATCATTCATTTCTTCAATACCTTATATTCTAGGATTAAATATTAAGGGAAGCGACATGAGCACCTTCTGTACAACAATATCTTCTTCAACATCTTCTCTTAATCCTTTGATGGAGTTGACAACCTCGCCCACTTGAAGAAGATATGCTGCAATGTTCTCTTCTTCATTCATTTTGAGAGTCTTAAATTGTCCTTTATAGACGTGTAACTTTTGTCTCTTAACCTTCTCATCTCCTTCATAAATCATTTGTAGTTAGTCCCACATCTCTTTAGTTGAGGCACAATACATGAATTAGGCATATACTGATTTTGTCAATCCATAAAGAATGGCATTCCTGGCCCTTGAATTATTGTTAGTGAGCCTAATGTAAGTCATATCAGTTGGAGGAGTGTTTGGAGATTTGTAACCATTTACCACTGAAGACCACACATCATATTCGAGATAGACACAAAATGTTTGCATTCTTAATTTCCAGAAGACATATTATGATCCATTAAATATTGGGGCTTTGTTTGTGGAGAACCCTTCTTGTCCCTCCATTGTGAGGATTCACCTTCCAACGGTTAGGTTGTTCCTGAAGGAATCGAATCTGATACCAATTGTTGGAATACTACGAGGGGGGTGAATCAATATTACATGATAATTTTTACCACAAATTTCCTTCTAATCAGAATTTTCTATTTACCAATAATTAATTATGAACAGTTAAACAATACACATAGATTTACCATGGAAACCCAAATGGGAGAAAAACATAAAACTTTATTTATAAAAAATTGTAAGCACCCACTTACAGCAGATACTGATATGCAATAATCTTTGCAGGCACCAAACTGCATGAGACACCAATCCCCTTGTTGAGCACCAACTCAACAAATGGGCACCGAACCACAAAATTATTGTTCATAGGCACCAACCTATAGGAGACACCAATATCCTTCCTTTCTCCACCCTACCACCCTGAACATATTTGTTTTCTTTAGAATACCTATACAACATGCTTCATCCTCTATGTCACCAACCCTCATATCCTATTCATTGCTTACACGCTTTTGTATGAGCCTCAGAGCCTCTATTCTCCTCACACTTCTTAATTTACACTCTTCCACAGTTCCAAAATATATTAAAGCACCTTATTTATACAACTCATGTACCTATGGATTTGTCCACAAAAATAAATCCATGGGGTTTGGCTCTAATTTCCTCAAAATCAGGATCCAAAGATTCTTCACCTTACCAAATTACACACTTAAGTGTCGTATGCACCTTAATAAGTTTCACATGCACTTTATCAAGTGTTGTATGCACCTTACCAAGTGTCTTTTGCACTTTATTAAGTGTTGCAACTTTTACACTATGGAAGAACATTTGTCATAATCCCTAGTCATTGTGGAGGATAAAAACTCATCATGAGAAATTTGAAGCAATTCCTTTTAGCTTGAGATTTTGACCATTTTTGAAGGTCAACGCTCTCCTTCCCATGTATAGGGAGCATTGTCAATGCCCTATGATTAGTGTTGGGGGAGCGTTGAAGAAGTTAGAGGGAGTTATGGCTAGCCCACCTTATTCTAAGGGTTAGTTCCGATACGATGAGGTCAAGGATTCAAGTCATATATCATGCCCCCATCTTAGGTAAACTCAATATCTATGAGATAAGATAAATCCCAACTTATGGAGCTACATCCTCAACCATTTCCCAAAATGCTCCATAATGGTTATGCCTCCAACTCCTATATAATGAGTGCATTCTAAGGTGAAGGGGGAAGAGAATTGATAGCATCATAATTTTGATCTTGAAGCATTCAAGATAGGGTTGGATAGGAGATCTTGGAGGAGTTTCTACAACGTCAATGTTGGATTGTAAGTGCTTCACTATGGATTTTTATTAATACATAACTTGAATTATTCCCTTCATGTTTTGTGTCATTGGCTCATGCATGTCTATTATTGTGAGAGTCAACATAGATATATATATTGTCACCTAGCAATATAGAGTAGAAGAAAGGAGATTCAACTTTGTTCATTGCAGGTCTTATCTTGCGCCTAGGAGCTTGGTCACCGACATCAAAGGATGGAGCAACAAGGAAAACCATCATGAAAAGGTGAGTCATATATCTCTTACTTGTTATTTTGTTTGTTGAAATAAGTCTAAAGGGAAAGTAGCTACCATTTGTTTTCCTTTTTTCTTGGATCAAATAAAAGGTCTTGATCCAAGGGGGCTTTCACATGTCCGCAACAGGAACTTAACCACAACATAAAATTGATGACTCCACTGGGGAGAGATTTTATTAGTCTTTCCTTGATTTCTTCTAGCATTTTGAATATTTATTGTTACTTGATCTTGTTTAATTAGATGCCTTTTTATTTATTCCCTTCCCTCATTAAGATTGGGAAGTTCACTGAGTCAAAAACCTGATTCCATTTGAATATGGGAAATTTTTTGTGCTTTTTCAATCATTTCCAGGCTTCAACACTCCCCTCTAGTGGCCTACAGAGCGTTGGAAACCCAATTCAATGTTGTTGGACTACTGAGAAGGGGGGTGAATTAGTAATGAAGAATTATACCAATTATTAATCCTTTAAACCACAAAGTATATTCTTTTACTTATTCAACCTTGTTCATATGTTCACCATTAATATCTTATTGTATCATAAGCATTAGTATTCATTAGTGCATAATAAACAATAAAAAAAACATCCACATAATTCATAGTACACCAATATTTACGTGGAAACCCAATGCGAGAGAAAACCACAAAATGCTTTTCTTATATGTCAAGAATTACATTCAAGGAAGCACCAACTTCCAATTCTCTAGCTACAACTAGAAGGAGGCTTCGACCCCCTAGTTTGTCAGGATACAACCTGAGGGAATCTACAACTCCCCAATTCTCCAGCTACAACCAGAAGGAGACTACAACCCCCTATGTTCTCCGGCTACAACAGGAAGGTGGCTACAACCACTTATCCTTTCCCCATCCAACCGCCCTGAAATATAAGTAGAATTATGGAACCATTGTCACACTATCACTGTGAGATTTACTGCTGTAAACCTGTACCAATCATCTTGCACCAAACAACCTATAACAACCTTTACCAAACAACATGTAATCAACTTGTACCAATAACTTGTACCAATAACCTATTCCAACATGTACCATGCATTAACCTGTACCTCAACCTGTACCATAAACAAGTGCATCAACCATCCACCAAGCCTGTACAAATAACATTTCACAACAACCTATCACACCAATCTATCTCATCAATCTTATCAACCAAGTCAGATCTACTCACCAAGATCAATCACCAAGACAACTCTCAACCATATGCACAATATCACCAATATGTGAATCAACCAAGCATATCATAACAACTCATAATTATCACTAAGATCAATATGTGCTTCTAATAATATACCAAGACAAGTATGCTACATCATTCATAAACCATGTGTCAGCAATACTACTAACAAGTGCCTCCAACCATGTACCAAGTATGTACCAATCATGCATCAACTACACATCAACTATGACTCATAAAGATGTACCAACATCATCAACTATGCATCTCATGTATGTGCCAACTCATCAAGTAATTGTCTCAACCATGTACCCAACATGTACCTCAACTATATACCAAATACATATACCAATATAACCATCAAAAGTTCTCTAGAAATACATCACACTATCCAATATAACCAAATACCATAAACCCTTACATCAAACCATGTGCCATAATATCACTTTTATGTAGCCTCAAGGATGTATCATTCATAAGCCAATCATATACCAAGACCACTAACAAGTGTATCTCACCATACACCACAAGATATGCCAATAAATCAAACTAAGTGCACTAACAATATACTTCAATAGATATACCTCAAAACCATTCTACAACAAGCCCTAAACTTCCAAGAGGGCATCCAACAGATTTACAAGGAAAACCCTCAACCAAATTCATAAGTTCAACACTACACATATGAAAACCATACCATTTTTCTTCTTGTAGCGTTCTGTTGCCACGGTTTTGCTGCCGCGAATCTGTTGCCGCAATTTTTCTACTGCACTTTTTCTGCCGCGATTGTTTTGCCACAATTTTTCTGCCACGATTTTCTTGCCGCGATTTTTCTGCCGCACTTTTTTCTGCTGCACTTTTCCTGCCGCAACTTTTCTGTCGCACTTTTTCTTCCGCAGTTTTCCTGCTGCACTTTTTCTACTGCACTTTTTTCTATCAATAATACCTGGCCAAATAAACTTTCACAAAATAGATATTCAATGATATTCAATCGATGTTAATGAGAGACCCTTTCTCTCTTATTTATACTCTCCAAGTAACTTCCTCTAGAAGCATCAACTTTTGTCCACTTAACCACTTTCCACAAATAGTAAGTTCTCTACTCCTAGTTGTAACTAACTTTATTATTTAATTATTTTCTTTTGCAACCACTTTGACTTATCCATAAATAATAAACTCACCACTTCTTGTTGCAACTAATTTATTTTTAATTATTTTCTTAATGCAACAACTATACCCATGATTAACTCCTAGTTACCCTCAATTTGACTAGCACACTTCTTCTAGGAGCTTCTAGAACAATTGACTTCTTTGACCTTCTAGGGGCTTCTATATAACTCATGAGGGTTCTCCAACTTCATATGGCTATAACTCTCTAACTGTGAGGAGTTATGTGATGTTCCACATATCACCGAAAATGGCATGACATATACTATCCATGTAGAATAGTATTACCTGCATATACACTGATATTCATTACATTATTACTCAACCAAAATTGGGTTCCTTACCCATACCTATAGAGCTACCAGACATACTCAAGGGTTGACATCAATCTCTAAGAGTTGACATCAATCTAAAATATCACTCTCCAAAGGTTGATATATATGACAACCAACAATCCAAACCAACTGTCCATCAATCTAAACCAAGTTTCTGACAAACTCTCCCTGTCAATCTTTTGGGAAGTGTCGACCTCTGTTCAATGTCCTGTCTACATTATTACAGGAGAGTTTATATCCTTTCTAGGTCAATTTTAATCTCATTTGTCTCTTGTTTCTCAAATTATTGATTCAAAGTTTTGTCTCATAGTCTTTTATGATTGGTTATGACCTTTTTTCGATTGAAAGAATTATGATTACCATCCTTTATTTCCGCTTTTGAGTTTGCAAATACTTCAAATTTGTGGAATGAACATGACTACCTTGGGCTAACCTTATACTTTGGTCAAATTATGTCTTACTAGCAGTTTGATCCTCATCACAAAGGTTCTCAAACTTCTGTTATCTTGATTTCAAAACTTTCTAAGTGTCTCACTTGATTGATTTTGAAGTCTTCTTCATCGATTTGGGGTTGCAGATGTTTCTTTGCGCATTTTTTTTTAGCCTTTTTTTCTTCTTTGGGAATATTTTGACCCTTTGAATGTTAGAATCTCTATAGTCTTATTGCAACTCAATTTTTTTTTTTATTCTTGCTACTCATTTTTGAGGTTTTTAAAAAGTGATTTCCTTTCTCTTTTACAATATTGATTCCTTGATTAAACAAGTTTTGAATCTTTTCTCACACTTGGATTCTTTCGGTTCTCATCAAAATTTTGAGTGCATTATTGTTTGGATTATTTTTTTCTTTGTTTTCCTTTGTGTTAGCATTGAATTCTTTCATTATCAATTGAAACTAAGGAAGTAGAAAAGTCTTACACTTGATGTGATTTTTATTGCATATACAACCAAACAAAAATAAAATTTTGCATTCTTAAAAGTTTTGTTTTGGTACATGTTTTGAAAGAGATAGTCTTGCATTTGCTTTAGGATTTCAGAAACATTTATTTGACAGGTTGGCATCATTCTTCTCTCTATTTAAGAATAAAATTAAAAGTTGAATTATATTGAGTACTTGTTTATATTAAGAAGAAAAAGATCTCTTCTCCTTTCATTAGATAAAATTCATTGAACAAAATATTTTGCAGTTCATTCTTTCTGCATGGTTTTAGAGTCGAGTCACAACATCATCAGTTTCATCTCCATGGAGATTTTTGAGTAAAAATGACCATTTAAATCAACCAATGTGGTAATAAAATAAATTAGACATATTTTTTATTTTTATCTCACCAACAATAGTCTAAGGATAGGGCCTTTGGATTAGGGTGAAGTGAGTTAATTATACAAGGCTAGTAAACAAGAATATAGAACATTAAAGAGTGAAAAAATCCAATTGTCGTATATTCATAGTCGGGAACCCCCTCTAACATAGGGGATAAACATGAGTTTGTGTGCAGAAGAGCAATGGATATTAACCCTCTAAATATTGACTAATCGTAGTGGAAAGAGTGTATAGTAGGGTTTTTTTTTAGTGTTACTAGTTCATTTGGTCTCGATGCTTCGTGAATCTTGAATCCACTCGAGGTCCTTAGGAGTATTACTGGTCCACTTGTCTTCAGTCCTTTGGAATAGCTTCAAAATTTGTTATCCTACCCAAATATTTGGTCCCGATTGTCGATTATACCCCTCGGAGTCCGACTACTAATTAGTAACCCTAGTAACATTTCCTAGGTATCTACAGAGGTGACTGTGGAGGGTTTCCCATGGTACCTTGGGCAGACGTCATATCACACTTTCAATAGACTTGAAGGGTGATCTCTTGAAGTGCGTGATCCAGATTTTATGAGCATAATGAAATGAATATAGATTATTAGAAGATTCTTAACACAAAATAATAGAGATACAGTAAAACTGGTTTTCTATTCATTAATAAATAAGCTGAAACTATAAAATGTAGCGGAAACAAGCTTGCTGGAATGGTGGCGGCTTATCTCTAAGAAGAGATGTGACGGCTGTGCTCATTCGCAAGAAGATCATTACAATGAGGCTCTCAAGGCCTTTTACAATAAACAAGAATTAAAAAAACCCTAGACATCCAAAAACCTAACCTTAGGAGATGAAGCGCCAAAAGTCACGTGGGCCTCGTTTGGGTAAGTTAGTACATTATCTTCCCGGGGTCGTAACTTTTGCATACGATCTCTGTTTTAGGCGTATGATAGCCTGTTGGAAAGGTATCATCAAGGATATTCATTTTGGAGACTCAATGATGCCATAGGCTATCATTGAGAATATCGATCCCGAAAAAACTTCATTTAGGCCCTCAAAATGGCCCTGGAAGTGAAAATTGCTAAAAATAGTAAATTGCCAAAATTTCCAGAAAACTGTTTTGAACCAGTTGGAAAAGGTGGGTGGCCACTGATATCCATATGGATCAATACTCCCTCCTTAGGAATAAATGGTCTCCATTGCGTTGAGTTCCCCCATAAGATGAGGAAATTTCTGTTGAATTTGGCCCCGGGTGAGCCACTTGCCTTGGTGCAGGAGCTGCCCTTCTTTGATGACTCGATAAATATGGATCTTTTGTTGTCAAGTTCCCTTGATATGTGTGTCCACAATATGATTGTTGGATTCCTGTTGGATGCAGTCAGGGTTGAGCTCTGTTGGTTTCAGATGTTCTGCTACGTCTGAGGTGTCCAATAATGGTGGGAAATAAGGGTGAAGGAGATCCACATTGAGCACTGGGTGCAGGCCAAGGAAAGGAGGAATGTTGAGCTCAAAATAATTATCCCCCACGGCCTTGGTGATGGTGTATGACCCATAACAGATTGGGCGAAGCTTCCGATGGGGTCTTGTAAGGCATTCTTTCTGCAAGTGCAACCAAACTTTATCTCCCACCTGAAACTTATGTGGCACCCGATGTTGATCATGGTGTTGTTTGTACTTGTCATTGGACTTTTGTAGGATATCCTGAACCTGTTGGTGGATGTGTTGGATCCACTCAATGAACCGGGTGGATTTTTCAGCTTCAGTTGGAACAAGAGGTGATTCGGTCGAGGTGACTGCAAGGGGAAGTGAAACATCTATGGGACCCAATGGTTGGAATCCCAACCCCACCTGAAAGGGGTTGTGGCCGGTTGAGCTATGAAGGGCTCAATTGTAGCTACGGTGGACATAGGGAAGGCTCTCATGCCATGTGCGAAGGTTCTTTGAATTATACATGCGAAGGATATGCACAACCATTCGATTTAGGAACTCTGTTTGGCCATCTGTCTGGGGGTGGAAGGCCGTGGATTTGGTTAGCTTGGTGTCCAGCAGTGACAAGAGGCTCAACCAAAATGTGTTGAGAAATCGACTGTCCCTATCTGAGACAATGGTTTGTGGGAGTCCAAAATGTACCCAGACCCATTCAAAGAAGATCTTGGCAGTGGCCTATGCTATGATGCTCTTCTTGCAGGCAACCAAAATCGCCATCTTAGAAAAGAGGTCAACAACCACAAAAACACAGTCATTTCCCCACTTGGTGGAAGGGAGGCCTGACATGTAGTCCATTGAGATGGATTCTCATGGCCTGTCAGGAGTAGGAAGAGGGGTGTACAGGCCCTGTTTCTTAGTGGTTGGTTTGGCAATAACACAGGCGGTGCAGGATCTGATATACTTGCTGACCTCTTGTCGGAGTTTTGGCCAGTAGAAATGTTTCTGTAGCATCGCCACTGTCTTTTCAATGCCGAAGTGTCCTGCCACCCAACTATAGTGGGCTTCCCAGATCATCTTCGCTCACTCGCTTGATGGAACATAGATATGGCCCAGACGACACAACAACCCATCCTGAAGATATAAATTATCGACAACTATGTTTGCACGCAACATTTGGTAGGTGGTGGCGAAGTCCGAGTCTATCTCATAGAGTTGGGGCCATATAAAGGTCTCATGGCTGCAAGAGTATAGCACCGTGGCGAGTGCCATGACTGGTGGTATGCTAAGGCAATCGACGATGCGATTGGTACTTCCTGTTTTATACTTGATTTAGAGGTGGAATTGCTGCAAGTATGTGGACCACTTTTGATGGCGGTCATTTTGCAAGGACCACTTTTGATGGCGGTCATTTTGCAATTTTCCTTGTGTCTTCATAAACTGCAGTGGCTTATGATCAGTGTGGATGAATGTATCCTTCCCAAGAATGTAATGTCTCCACTGGCGGCATGCTTGCAAAATGGATTGCATTTCTTTATCGTAAGTAGGTTACTTACGGACAACATCAGATAGTGTCTCACTATGATAGGCCATGGGGTGGCCATGTTGAGTGAGAACAATTCCCACAACATAGTCTGAAGCATCTGTCTTAATCTCAAAGGGATGTTGCAGGTCTAGTAGTGAAAGTACCGAGGATGAGCACAAGAGATTCTTCAAATCATCGAATGCTTGTTGTTGGGACCAACCCCACGCAAATTTTTCCTTACCACCACCCCTGGTGATTTGGCTGAGGGCCCATGCAATATGGGAGAATCCCAACACAAACCTATGGTAGAAATTGGCAAGGCCCAAGAAGCTCTGAAGCTCAGTGAGTGTGGTTGGGGATGGCCAGTCATTGATGACTTGGATATTGGCTGGATCCACATGCACACCATGTTGATCAATGATGTATCCCAAGTAATGGACCCTGTCCATGCCGAAGGAGCATTTTTCCAAGTTGGCGTATAACTTGTGTTGTTGAAGGGTGTGTAGAACCTGCTGAATATGCTACAAGTGTTCGACCCAAGTCTTGTTGTAAATGAGAATGTCATCCAGATACACCACTACAAAATTATTGGTGAATGGTCGGAGGATGTCATCCATCATCCTCATGAAAGTGGCTGGAGCATTTGTCAAACCAAAGGGCATGACCAACCATTCAAAAAGGCCTTCCTTTGACTTGAAGGTGGTCCTCCATACATCTGTTTGTTCTATCGGGACCTGGTGGTAGCTAGAATTCAGATCAATCTTACTGAAGTATTTATCCCCCGTGAGTTGATCAAGGAGGTCATAGATTCCGGGAATCAGGTACCGATTTCTGACTGTGATTTTATTCATATCCCGATAATCAATGCAGAGTCACCAAGTTCCATCTTTATTCTGTACCAGCACGATTAGGCTCCCGCAAGGTGATGAGATGGGATGGATGTGCCCTTTGTGGAGAAGTTCTTGGATTTGTCTCTTGGTCTCATCATTCTCTAAAAGAGAGTGGCGATATACTGGTCCATTGGGAAGTGCTGCATCGGGGTTCAGATCGATGGGGTGCTTGACATGGCAGTGCAGAGGTACCTTGGTAGGTGAGGAGAAGATATCTGAGTATTCTTTCATGACCTTATCTACTTGCTTCTGTTGTTTAGAGAGGTCGGTTGCAAAGACCCTGGATGTGGTTGTGATATTTCACTTATTCTGAGAGAGAATCATGAAGAAGAAAAACTTCCCTGCCTTAGAGATGACCTTCCTGCATTTCTTAGTAGAGATCAAGGAAATAACACTAGGTGGGACTGCCTCAGGTATCCTGTACAATTTTCTATTCAAAGTAATAATAACACTACGAGGCCTAGATTCATATACAACATGACGTTTCCATAAATAAGGTTGGCCCAAAAGAACATCACAAACTTTGAGAGGAGAAACATCACACAATACCTCGTCTTTGAAGGGCTTGATGTCGTATGACAATTGACATTGTTGGCTGACGCGAAGATTGCTTCCTTGGCAAAGCTATCCAATGGTGTAGGATTATGGGCAGGGCCAACCGCTTAATGACCTCTGCAGAGATGAGGTTATTTTGTCTACCACTATCAATGATGAAGTGTAGCAGGGTGCCTTTTACCCACATTTGTGAATGGAAGAGGCACTCTCCTTCTTCTAGCTCATCTGGTTCACCAGGCTAGAGCTTGGTGGTAGCAATGGTGGCACTGGGTTCCGCGTCAATGAACTGTCTTCCCCTTTATGGTTCTGGCTCATAGTTTGAATCTACATCTGATTCATAGGCTTTCACTTCGGCCACCATAGATTACTTTGAGCGAAAATCAACAGTGTTATGCCAAGGGCTCTTATGGAAGTCGCACCACCTCCCGGTATCTTTCTTTATCTTTCCAGTGTCCTTCTTTGCTTGCGGCTTGGACTGGTTATCCAGACACTGCACATATTTTCTTTGTCCTTTGTTCTATGGGTTGGGGCCTCCCTTTCTTGGCTTTTGTTGTGAGGGGTTCCCAGGCCCAAATTGTCGTGTCTTTTGTTTGAGCTTCTGCTCAATTTTGACGGCATATCGGTAGGCCGTGCCCAAGGATGAGATGTCTAGAAATTCCATTTCGGTTTGGTTGTATCTATGCAGAGCACCATGATACTTGAGCACCATATGTCGCTCCGAATCTTTGATACCCATCTTGGTGCGCAAGGTATGGAAGATATGTGTGAAATCTGGCACTACTTGGTCTCTTTCTTGCTGCAGTGTGGTCCATTTGGTATATAAGTCATCATAACTTCTGACAGGGTAGTATTGTTTCTTAATAGAATCCCTGAAGGAATCCCAGGTGGCTGTGACTGTAAATAATGATGGTTCCTCTGTTTCCTTTTGCTCACAGAACATTTCCCACCAATCTTTGACATGGGGGATGGCTTTGAGGAGCGCAAAAGTAATATTTTCTCTATTTGAGAAGTTATGGACAGAAAAATACCCTTCTAGCAGATTCAACCACTTGTCTACAACATCTGCATCTATCTGACCTTCAAATATAGGAATATCAAAGTTTATTTGTACCTTGAAGGGGGTGGCACCTCCGCTTGAAGAAGATGCCTCACCTGTTGGTAGCCGCCGAAGGATTTGCACAAAACTATCCATCATCTCATTCCTTTGTTGCGTGAGGGATTCCTCAATCAACAGTTTGAAAGGATCTCCTATCCTATCATCTTTCTTTTCTCCTTCCATGAGAGGTCTCTTGGGTGTGCGAGAGATTTTGTCCTCAAGAGAAACAAGCTCAAGACCCAACTCTTTGTACTCTGACCTTGTTGGGGACATGCATTAAGATGACAAGGAGTAGACCGCTTTGATACCACTGATCTGGATTTTATGAATAGAACAAAATAAATACAAATTATTAACAGCTTCTTAACACAAAATAATAGAGATACAGTAAAACTGGTTTTCTATTCATTAATAAATAAGCTAAAACTGTAAAATGTAGCGGAAACAAGCTTGCTGGAATGGTGGCGGCTTATCTTTGAGAAGAGATGTGACGGCTACGCTCATTCGAAATAATATCATTACAATGAGGTTCTCAAGGCCTTTTACAATAAATAGGAATGCCAAAAACCCTAGACATCCAAAAACCTAACCCTAGGAGATGAAGCACCAAAAGTAATGTGGGCCCCGTTTGGGTAAGTTAGTACATTAACTTCCCGAGGTCGTAACTTTTGCATACGATCTCCATTTTAGGTGTATGATAGCCCATTGGAAAGGTATCGTTGAGGATATTCATTTTGGGGCCTCAATCATGCCATAGGCTATCATTGAGAAGCTCGATCCTGAAAAACCTTCATTTGGTCCCTCAAAATGGCCCTAGAAGTGAAAACTGCTAAAAATAGTAAATTGCCAAAATTGCCAGAAAACTGTTTTGAACCAGTTGGAAAAGGTGGGTGGCCACCGATATCCATCTGCATCAGCGAGGGTTTCTTGCACCAAGAATGGATTTTACGTGGATTTCAGGGTAAGTACTTCCCATATTTTCGCTAACGACTTAACATGCCATCTTCAGAAGATCCTTTTACCTACTATTTGTTTGGTTGATTACCTGTAGGTATTTTTTAGGGGTTTTTTCTTTTAGAGCTCGTAGTTGGAATTAAGAATTGTTAAATTTTCACTGTGGCCAATCAAGAGCTTCAAAGATCTCGTAGAATGAAAGGTTTAGATCATAAAGTTCAACACAATCCTTCTAATGAAGGAATTATTGGTGAAGAAATGAATTTTGAGGTCGGGAGTGTATCTCTTGGAATTGACCAACTTGAAGAACCGACCATAAAATTCGTAGAAGGTGTTGTACCTTACGCAAATCGCCCTTTAAATGATCCACTTGGCCCAATACTCATTTAACTACCATCCACTAGATTTCTTGATGCTTATTCTTCTTACCATTTACCCACCAATTCAACCACTAGGAAATATTTTGTCATGAACACACCGACATTTGACTTTACAGAGGGATTGGGAGTTTCACCTCCACTCTCCATAACTCCTATAGTTGATCATGCAAGAGCGCATGCTGCTACTTCTTGTGCTTCTTCTTTACTAGGAATGTCTATGACCTAGGTTACTCTGACACAACCACTTGCAAATACATCTCTCTTCACACATGGGTCAGGTAATATTCATGCTTCGTTATTCCTACATATGCATACACCAAGTGATTTACTTGGTCATTCCATCAGTCAGATGGCCAACAATAAAGTCATTCACACAACCAAAATTACACAAGATACTCAAATTACATCTCCAACTTTACAAATGGGGAGTTCTTCTATACCCTTCATTGGAGGTCAATCCTCAATGGGAGGCCAACCTTTAGTTGAGGGGAAACATTTTGTTGGGGGTAAAACTTTTGCTAGGGGGAAACCCTCAGCCATGGGGAAAAATCCTATGTGGGGAAAACAACAACAAGCCTGGGGGGAATTCCTTCCATTCCTACTACTTCAGTCTTGTATCATGGACAACCATTTCCAGGAGTTGAAAATCCTTTATGGGGTCAACCTAATCTGATGGGAATTCCTCAGCAAAGAAATTTTCCCAATCAATCTGTGAACCCCATGATTCCAACAAAAAAAATCCCTCAAACACACTATAGGGGAGGTCCATCAGGTCAATCATAGTACATGAGAGGACCATCGTGTCAACTGTAGTACATGGGGGGACGATGAGGCCAACCAAAATACATAAGGGGACCCTCAGGCCAACCACAATACATGGGGGGACCATCAGGTGAACCGTAGTACATGGGAGGTCCATCGGGTGAGCCAAAATACATAGGGGGACCATTAGGTCAACCAAAGTACATGGGATTACCATTTGGTTTTTCCATGCATACACATGTATATGATCCTACTGGTGTTCCCATGCCACATGACTACTACTAGTATCCATAGGTCAATCGATAGATTCTGTTCTTGGCTATGTTATATCTTCCAGATTTTTTAGTATTTGACCAATGATCCTATATGTCATTCCTCTTTTTGGTCACCCATAACTTCCAAACTACCTTCCGATATCCCAAAATTTGACAAGAATCTCGGAGAAGATCCTAACAACCACGTAATGACCTTCCATCTTTGGTTTTCTTCAAAATCTTTGATGGATTATTCCATTCATTTGAGGTTTTTTCAGAGAACTCTCATAGGAAAAAAAACAAAATGGTACATTTAGTTGCTATGAAACTCTTTTGTTGATTTTAACTCTCTTTCCATGTCATTTTTGACACATTTACAACTGTCGATTTTTTTATGAAACTCGTACTGAGATTTTGACCTCGCTTAGGAAAACCAGCTCCACACATATATTTGATCATATTCATGAATGGAGATGTTGGTGATGACTTATTAAAACCCAAATTTTGGACCAAATCTTGGTATATTGGTTTACCAAGCCACTTTTTTCACCCATCGCTAGATATGTCTCCATGGGAGGTGTTGTCACTAAAGATCATATGATCATTCGTGCTCAATATTTGGACTTGGTGTATTCCCAGTCTGATACTCTTTACAATCTGATCCCTCATGCTCCCCTTCCAACTTATGATCCATCGAGACCAACCACAAAATCCCATGTCGATGGCATTATAGGTTCCGTCAAATCACAGTCTAGGAAACAAGGCCATCCAACCTCTAACTCAGTCTCATCTCAAACTTTTGAAAAACACAAAGATACTTCTGCTCCTTCCTAGTCCTCCATGGTGAATGAGGTCTCATACACTCCATCTCAACAACTTGGAGGCAAGAAAAAAGGTAAAGGTAAATCCAATAAATATTCTAACCAATAGGAAAACAAAAAAACCTAGACAAGTGTTGAAAACAAACAGAAAAGGAAAGTGAAGTTTCCATGCATGATTTGTATAGAGGACCACTACATGAAAGACTGTCCTCATTGTGAGGAAGTCAACAAATTTCTAAAAGGTACCTCCCAACCTGCAGTGTTAACTGACCCTTTCCCACCTCAACAATAACAAATGGTTGCTCAAACTCCTTCCCCTCTGCAAGGGGGAAACATAGGTCATTCCCACCATGGGAATGCTTCCTCAAGCATCTCTCAGGTTTTTATGTGTAAGGAGGTGGTTAGTCTAATGACCAAAGATAATACTTATGACACTCCTTCAGAAAATCATGCCAATGGAGTTGCTACCGATAATCCCTCCACTTACACCCTCCTCCATGTTCTGCCCCTCTTCATATTGCGAGGCTTGTTGCTGACTCAGTGTTGCACCCACCAAAGGGCACAATTCAAAATTCAATTTTTAATCCAAGTGCATGTGCTACTAAAAATACAACATTGTTGAAGATTTTGCACAAGCACCTTGTGTTATGTCGACACTTGAATTTCTAAAAAAATTCCCAAGTCAATGTAGAACCCTATTATCAACCATTGGAGTTGTGGATCTAGAAACGTAAAATGTGATTACGTTTCATTTGGACTATTTTAAACTGAGGCTCTCCCACCACCTGACATTCCAAATTCAAACTATGGTTCGTGGGAAGAACATTCATCGCATTGTTTTGGATGAAGGAGACTCCACCTGTGTCATTTCATTGTCCTGTTGGAGAGTTCTTAGTTCTCCCAAACTTAACCAATATCCCACTACCCTTAAAAATTGTGGGTTAATTTTTTCCAGGGTAGAGATGTATTTCGACGTCTTAAAGCTATAGAGATACGTCGTTACATGCATAAACCTGTGATCGGGGAGTCATATATGTAGGAAATACAAGTGGTACCTAAGCACACATTTGTTGGCCACCCTTGTAACACCTGTTGGTACCCCTTTGAGTGTTAGCGCATCAGACAACACTTGTATACAGATCGACATAGATCTACTGAAGCCCTCTATAGATAAACTGATTGGACACCTAACTGCTATAGTTCCACCAAGAATAACACTCAGGAAGATACTCTCTAGTACCTGGGTAGTCAGGTAGTACGGCTAAGGGAATGATCTAGCTTCCTTAGTTGGTGCCCTGAGATAATGGGACGAGTACTATTGTTGTACCCTGCATGTATATCAAAGAGATATAGCACATGGAAAACCCTTTTCAAGTATAGTGGTCCCACCAACACACATATTTTGGACCTATCCCATTGGATTCCCCTTTTCTCCCTGATTGCAGTCATACCTTTCATTTTTAATACTTTTTTTTTTCAGTGGACCCAGACCCTTATGACATTCCCTATTTTTCCACCTATTCCATTATATTTCCCTACTCTCCTTGATCGTCATGGTACCTATCACTTATAAGTCCTTTTTGTGGTACCACCCACCCAGTTTTCCTTACTCGCACTTCCCCTCTCTAAAAGGCCATCACTCACAACCAAGAACTGGAAGATTCCATCAATCACGTGACATCTGAGATTGCCTCTACCAATTCTCATATTGCATAATTTGAGACCCAAGTCGAGCACACATTTGACACCATGGAAGCCAACTTCATGAACTAATTTAACACCCTCCAGTCTGTTGTCAACCAGTTGTTGAACTGCCCTTCGAGTCCTTCCTCCTCGAACCAACTTGATGCTGATGATTCCTCTCATTCTCTAAATTTTCAATCCAAATCCTTTTAGCGTGACCCCCATCTTTCTCGCGTCGAGGTCAATAAATTTTATGGCTCTGATCCTATGGGTTGGGTCACTCAAATGGAGAATTTTTTTTCTCTGCATGGTATTACTGATGAGTTGGACAAACTTCACTATGTCGTCCTCTATCTAGATCCTGAACGATGGAAATGGTGGCATTGGCATAAAAATTCACGTCAAGGGTATATTTCCTAAACCCAGTTTATTGCAGAGCTCTATGACCACTTTGACACTGATACCCACTATCTCGATTGTTTGACCAAGTTGAAATAGTTAGGCACAATGGAAGACTTTATAACTGCTTTTGAGCATTTGGCCTTTCAAACTAAGGGTATGTCAGATTATTTTTTCCATGAATGCTTTATTAGTGGCCTAAAGGATGAAATCTGATCCTAGGTGCTCATGGCCCACCCTTAGACTTGGTTGGAATCTACTGAACATGCTAAAGAGGTCCAACAAGTTGTTTTTTACCAGAACAAAAAACCTTGATTTATTCCTCGCCCTCAACCCACTAATCCTAACCCCCCTATCACTCCCCCAAAGTCTAGAAATTAACTAGGGTTGAAATGGTTGAACGCCAACTGAAGGGTCTTTGCTATAATTGTGATGAAAAATATTTTCCGGGGCACAAGTGTAAGGAACAATTTTTTTTATGGCCATCTTTGAAGATGTTCCTGATGAAGATGTGACAGTTCCACTTGTTGAAGATCCCTCCCTTCCCGATGCTACCTAGGATCTCATTGACCCACCTGAAGTTGAACCACTCATTTCCTTGCATGCAATCATTGTCTTCTCTGCTCCACAAACCCTCAAGCTCATTCTCTATATTAAGAATAGGAAGGTCATCGTCCTTGTTGACGGTGGTAGCACCCACAATTTTATTCATCGTTGCATTGCCCAGGAAACCAATTGCTATATCCGTGCTCTCAATAATTTTCAAATCATGATAGCCAATGGTGGGTCCATGAAATTTGGTGGGCATTGTGAAAATGTACGTCTTCAAATTGGACATTACCACTTGAAATATCATATGTTTTCCATTGAAATGGGTGGTTGTGACATTGTGCTAGGTGTTGAATGGTTACGCACTTTGGGTGTCATTCTTATGGATTTTAAGGAATTAACCATGCAATTCCAATAGGAGGGACACAAGTATCACTTTCAATGTCTCACAACTAGTTCTCCGAAAATCATCAGTTCCCATCGTATGGAAAAGCTCTTCAAGAAAGGCCACTCTGATATTATTTCTCAATTCCATTCTATTCACGCGGTTGAGACACCCTCTGTGCAACCTAACCTCCAAGCTGTTCTCTTGAAACACCAAATTATTTTTTACACTCCTTAGGGAATTCCACATTCTTGTGGTGTTCATGATCATTTCATAACCCTTGTTCCTGACAATATTCCTCCCAATGTTCACCCTTATCATCATCCCTTTTCCCAAAAGAATGAAATTGAGAAAATAATGTAGGAATTGCTACAAGCGGGTGTCATCTGCCCTAGTACCAAACCTTATTCTTCTCTTGTGGTCATGATACTTAAGAAATAAGGTACTTGGTTCATGTGTCCTAACTTTCGTGCCCTCAATAAACTCGCCATCAAGGACAAGTTTCCCATTCCTATCATTGATGATCACTTCGATGAGTTGAGTGGTCCTTGTATTTCACTAAACTTGATATGTGTTCTGGCTACCATCAGATACGTATGCAAGACACTGACATCCCCAAGGATTCCTTTTGAGCTCATGAGGGCCACTATGAGTTCTTGGTCATGCCCTTTGGCATGTGTAATGCCCCCTCTACCTTCTAAATCCTCATGAATCATCTCCTCCATTCTTTTCTATGTAATTTTGTCTTAGTTTTCTTTGATGATAATCTCATCCATAGTAAAACTTGGCAATCCCATCTTTCCCATGTGGATCAAGTTCTTTATCTACTATCTCAGCATCGATTTTTCCTCAAACACTCTAAATGTTCCTTTGGTGCCTCAAAAGTTGAGTACTTGGGTCATATTGTTGGCAAGGCTGGTGTCTCGGTGGATCCTAAGAAGATTGAAGCAATGCAGGATTGGCCTCACCCCAACACTATCAAAATATTGTGTAGTTTTATGGGTTTAACAAGATATTATCACACGTTTGTTCAAAATTATGGCAAGATTGTGGCACCTCTCACTGCTCTACTTAAAAAAAATTCTTTCACTTGGACTCCCGCAGCTGATATGGCCTTTCAAGCATTGAAGGCAGCTATGTGCACTACTCTGGTCTTGGCCCTTCCTAATTTCACAAAGACCTTTGTCCTAGAATTTGATGCCTTTGAGAGAGGAATTGGAGTAATCCTTATGCAAGAGGGCAAACCTTTTTCCTTTAGCAACAAACAATTTTCAGAATGCCATTTGGGCCAATCCATCTATGAAAAAGAAATATTGGCTATTTTGCATGTAGTGGATCTCTAGCGCCCTTATCTCTTAAGGAAACACTTCCAAATTAATATAGAGCATCAAAGCCTCAAGTATTTTCTAGAGAAACGAACTTCCTCTTCAGAGAAACACAAATGGGTAACTAATCTCTTTGGATATGATTATAAGATCATTTACAAGAAAGGAAAATAAAATGTGATTGCTGACGCTCTTTCTTGAAACCATGAAGATGAAGGGTCCATGTTATCCCTATCCTTCATTGTATCTGATTGGCTCCAAGTTGTTCACCAGGAATGGCTACAAGATCCTAAAATTCCACATCTAATCCAACAATTGCAATACAATTCTCTAGTTTCCCAAGGGTACTCTTAGAACAATGATGAACTTTTCTACAAAGGTTGTTTGTATTTAAGTAAATAGTCACAACTTAAATCCACAGTGCTTTCTGAGCTTCATGCTACTCCCACAACTGGGCGTTCAAGGTTTACCAAAACCTATGACAGGGTCAAACGTTCTTTTTTCTAGGCTGGTATGAAAAAGGACATTCACACTTTTGTGGAAAAATGTGATGTTTTCCAACGTAACAAGGGAGAAACAATCAAATCCCCTGGCACACTCTAACCACTTCTGATTCCACCCGCTATTTGGAGGGACATCTCTATGGATTTCATTGTGGGATTACCTAAATCAAGAAATAAGTCAGTCATCATGGTGGTAGTTGATTTTCTTTCCAAGTATGCTCATTTTTGTGCTCTTAAACATCCATTTACTGCATCCACTGTGGCTCAACTTTTCATGGATCATATATTCAAGATTCATGGCATGCCTCATTCTATTGTTTATGATCAAGACCCCACTTTCACCAGCAATTTTTGGCAAGAACTGTTTAGGATACAGGGCACCCAATTACATCTCAACACTGCCTATCATCCCCAGACTAATGGTCCAACTAAAGTTGTCAACAAGTGTTTGGAGACTTATTTGAGGTTTTTTTCCTCTCAAAGGAAAAACCAATGGGATCAATGGTTACGATTAGCTGAATGGTGGTACAACACTTCTTACCATACAAATACTTGCATGACTCCTTTTGAAGTAGTATATGGACAAAAACCACCTTTCGTTCTCTCCTACATGCTAGGTGTCTCGAAGGTTCATGCGGTTGACCAAACACTTACAGTTAGAGAAGCTATTCTCCATACCATCAAAGAGAGTTTGGTCATGGCTCAGAATCGCATGAAGCAACAAGTCGATCAAGGACGAACATTGTCAAAAACTGGCGCCCAAATTTTATGGTCCTTATACAATTCTGAAGCGCATGGGACATGTGGCCTATCAGTTAGCTTTTCCTATTTCTTCTAAGCTCCATCTTGTTTTTCATGTCTCCTTCTTAAAGAAGTTGATTGGAACAAAGTGCCAAATTCAAACCATCCTTCCTGAGTTGGATATAGAAGGATCCATCTGGTTGTAACCACATACAGTTTTGGACCAGCGTGAGTTTCATATTCGTCAGCACACCATCAAGGAAGTGTTAGTCCATTGGAAAGATACAACTCCCACAGATGCCACCTGGGAGCCAACTACCATTCTGCAACAATTTCCTCATCTCAAGCCTTGAGGAGAAGGCTGATTTTAAGGGGGAGAGCATGTTAAGGACCTAACCTACCTAACCCCTCAAGTGGGTAGAATAATATATTTCCATATAATAAAGGTCAATATTAATAAGGCCTAGCAATAAGGAGGAATAATTCAATTGTAAGAAGACCTAATAGAAGATTCCACTTATAGAAGGATATTCCTCTAGATTGTTCTTTTGGATAGATAGATTTAGTATATATAAGAGTAGAGGGTATGAGAAGTTTTGTCTTGCATATTATTTTAATAGAGCGTTGCTCTGCTAGAGGTTTCCCCCTAGAAGAGGCAAGTGAACATTGCTATCATTAATCAAGGTGCTCTTTTTGGTGTTATTCTTGTATTATTTTGGTATTGTTCTGGTATTGTTCTGGTTATATCATTGTTGTTCTGCCACTTCTAGCTAAACTATTTCTATTATGCATGCTATTTTATATCTCTAATACTACACCAACCTCTAGGCATCATGTTGGGAAGAGGCCCATTCATAGCTATTATACCAAGCATATTTTATTCTCGGTTTCAAGCTCATTAAAAATGAAACCGATCTCGAGCACATTTTCACTATGTTTCAAACTTGTTAAAAAATGAAACATATATGAGCTTAGTTTTTTTCTTTCTCGTGCTCATAAATACATGATAATAGATTACCGTGCAAAATTCTAGTGTCTGTTTCAAGATCGTTAAAAAATTAAGAGTCTTCTTTTGAGTGGTAGTTTACCCCTTTTGGCCTCGTAAGACTAACTGCGAAAAAGGTATACTCTAGTCAATCATGACTAGAAGAGTTGTCCCTTGTATTGTTTTACACTTTTTCAGGCTTGGGTGACTAAATTTAAGAAAAATAAAACCCTTGGAGTCATCTTTAAGATATTTTTAGACTCTCTAAACATGAAAAGACCACCGAGCTTTCCTTCCTTGGGCTCGTAAAATTATGCATTGAAGGACCCATACAGGACCAAACCTTTGCTTCTTCAGGTTCGTTAAACATATGTTGAGGGACTCATCAAAGATGAGCTACACTGAGCATTTGTTATCATCCTAAATCTCATTAAAAAACAAAGAGGTACTCGCCAATCATGGTGGGGAAAAAATTGAAGGAAGTGGGTCAAGTTTTTGGAAAACATTATGGAACTTGTTTGTTGTCGCCCTTGAACATGGTACCTGTTTTCATCTCATCTTACAGTTGAATAATCTGCTTGTATCTAAGTCATACCAATCCCATGTGTCCTTATACTCCTTCAACTCACCTGAAGAGTTCCCCGGTGAACGTTGCGCTATGTTTTAATATATCCCTCAGTCGAGTCAACGTTTCCAAGTCATTTGTCGTGCCTCACAATTTTCAAGGTAATTTTCACCTCAAACCAACCATTCTACAGTATTACCAAATTTCATCCTTGTGTCAGTCCAAACTCATTTAATACACCATCTTACATCACTTTCTTGTGTCAGTTTCATGTCGATGATGAGGGATACACCATCTCCCTCCTTTGACGAGTTTTTTCCTTTTGACTTCAACACATTATATCTCAAGGAATTAGACTTAGAAACCAATTATTACCTTGGAACCTACATTCCTCAACGACATGTTTCCTCGCCTTCGATAGTAGGTTTACACCATTGACCTCTGATTGAATGATTCCACATATGTTTGACCTCAACTCATTTATTCACATTCGCTGGAATGTACTAGGGTACCTTCGGAGTCATTGTCATCATTGGTGATTTCCCTCCCATTTGTTAACGATATACATTAAATGACCGGTAATCAAGTGGTTTCTACCATGTTTGACATCAAGACATATATTCACATGAATATAATCATATTGTTTTGGGATCAGGATGAAGACCCTAGGTTGGGTGCTCACTCTGTTATATGATTTCCCCAGGCTATGTTGGAGATCATTTGAGTATGCAATATATTCAAGTGTAAACATCATATTGACAATCTCACTGATGTATATATTGTCACATATATCCACTTTGTATTGGGTCATGGCTTTGTTTTTGTCATATCATAGCTCCACTATGTATTCTTTCGTGGCTATAATTAGATCATGTCATGTAGGTATGGATCCACATTGTATCTTTGGTGGCCATATCCTTAGTCAATATTATCATGGATCCACAGTGTATTGGTCGATGACCATGCTTTAAGTCAGTTTATTCCGAGCATGGGTATGCCTTCCTCATGGATGATACATATTGTTGGGCACAATCCCATTTTGGGGAAAAGGAATGACGTGGAGGTGAGACAGTTGGCAGAAAAGCATGTGAGGTGTGCATGCAAGAAGAAGGGAAAGAAAGACAACTGACAGAAAAGAAGTGGAAGAAAGCGTGCATGCAGAGGAGAAAAGCGCACAAGGCCAGCATGCAAGAAGATCTAAGTAGATTAGGGTCTTGGTAAGAGAATGTAACGACTGATGAGCCAATAATAGATATAAATAGACACCTAGAAGGTCTAGGGGAGGGTTCAGTGTCTTAGATGATTGTTATGAGTTACTCTCATGAGATAGAGTGACAGGTGTGTGACAAAAATATGATCTGATACCTTTTTGTAAGTTGTTGAGCTATGGGAGGGAAAAGAGACTCAAACTTGAGGGTTAGATCATAGGCTGAGGATCCTGGTGCGATCTAGTCAGCCTCGTAAAGGTTGTGGAGTCTGGTTGATGAATGTATGAACATAGTTATAGTGCACATGACACCATGCATGGTAGGTCTATAATAAGAGAGCCTTAGAGCCAAATCTTTGTGGGCGTAGCCCAAGAGGGGGTGAACCACGATAATTCATGTTTTGTGTGGAATGATTATTGGTAGTATCTTTGTTGGTTAATGGTTAGATCTTATGTAAATGATTTGTTGAAATAGTTATATCTCTGGATTTGCATGCATGCATAAGTAACAACAGGATAACTAAGATCGATGAATGAAAAAATGTTGCTTAATATTGCTAAATAGAATCCACATCGCGCACTAATAGATCCCCAATCAATCCTGGACTACAAGCACTTGAGCATTGCAGTCACCCATTAAGACTATCTCGCGTGAGACTGCGTAGTGCACTCTATGTACTGCATTGCCTTTTGGTTTACCAGGAGGGCCGATAGTTTTAGAGGCTTTGTTGGAACCCTAGTAGACCTGAACCTGGGTCAACCATGTTAAAAGCATAGCTTAGAAAAGAAACCAAAAAATGGTTTCGTTTTCATTGGTTGAAACATCATAAGATGGAGGGGATGAGATCTGTTGAAGATATTTTAGAAGAATGGGTGCTATGTTGAAGATCTGTTAGAAGATTGTAAGATCTGTGGAAGCCGGGTCAAAGGGATACCAAATTAGAAGAAAATAAGGTGAGAAGAATTCACCGCTAGAAGGGGATGTTGAGATAGTGGAATCCCACAAAAGGAAATATCGAGAGCTAGCTGAAGACAAAGGAGATAACGTTTTCACAGAAAGATAACCAAAACCCTAGAGTAACACCGCGCAAATATCTTGAGAAGTATGTGTTTACTGATCTGCATGAAGTCTTTTTCTGTGAGTTCCCACACTTATTGCAGTAGTGGATATTGAGGTTGAAGGATAACCACGCAACAAATCAGATCCAACCATTAGAGTGGACCCTAGTTTAGATCGCACAACTACAAGAAGTGAACAACAAATTCACACGCGCAATAGATTTGTGTCTTGATAGTATTGTAGCAGGATTTATAACAAAATTTGCAATAGATATCACAAATTCGTACAATGAAATAGAGCAAGTGTTTCAAAATGAACCTCGAAGAAGGTATATTATATTGTTGTATACTTCTATTAATATCTTGTTGTATAACAAAGGTGTGTTGACAATGGAATCAGACAACTAAAATTCCCTACGTACATGGGGGACGGGGGGAAGAACTGACATAAAAAGGAGAAATGGAAGGAGAAGTGGATAAAGGAAGGAAGGAGGAAGCCTTGGACCCAATCATGATAGACAACGACCAGATCAAGAGGATCATGGTGACAACTGGAAAGATGTACAGTGGAGTACCCTACCAATACAAGGTGAATACAAAGAAGAGAGTCATAGCTATGAGGGAAGGCTTATCAAGTGATGAAGAAGAGGTATCGGATCTTTGGGATGTGGAGAAGATTGAGGAAATCATGCGTGCAACATATGAGAGGAAAACAAGAGGTCCAAGAGCAGGAATAGAAGGAAAAAATCCTATCCATGTTAATGTCAGTGTGGAATCCATGAACCCATGTGTGACTAATAGACCAACAAGAACACCACCATTTAGACAACTGAGTTTTGGGAGAAGGAGGACAACAAGAAGTACATCTACACAAGGAAAAACAACTAGGAAAGCTAGTTTAGGCAATGGAAAGTAGTAGTCTGACATAGTTTGCAATGGCAATGGAAAGTAGTAGTCTGACATAGTTTAGGCAATGGCAAGGAACAATAACTGGAAAGTAGTAGTCTGACATAGTCTGCAATGGCAAGACACGATCCCACCATTAGGTTACCAAAATTTTGAGGAGAGGCAACAAAAGACCTAGAGAAACACTTGTTCATTTGTGAAAAGATCTGGGAATAAAAACATATCATCGATGAAGATACTAAACTTGCACAGATAGCCATTACACTAAGAGACCACACACTAGACTGGTACATGAGTCTAGACGTAAACAGTGCATCTGGGATGACAAGGACACTGACAGACATTAAGAAGGTATTGATCAATGAATTCCAGAAGTTGAGCTTAAAGGATCAATACATGAACTAGATGATAGAAATCCGATAGAAACCAGGAGAATCTGTTTGAGAAATCGACCAACGATTTAAGCGTTTGGAAGGGAAATTGAGGTATGCCATGACATATATGCAACATAGTCATATATTTGTGAATTCTCTATTACCACACCTAAAATACCCACTCAGGAAACATAAATTCCGATCTCAAGCATAGTCTCTAAAGGAATCCTTGCAAATGGAGGAGAATTAGTACCACAAGATAGATCCAACTATAGAGGAGTTGAAAGAGGATCTGAAAAATATTACCGTTCAACTAAATCATAACAAGCACAAGGACAAGCAAGAAGATGTTTGGTGTAACACATGTAGAATAGAGGGGAACCATAAGAATGAATGTCCAACATTCACGCAGTGTATGGAAATAGGGATTCCAAACCCTCTGCCAACAAGAGGACCCTGGTGTGAAATTTGCAAGATGCATGGGCATGATCCATATCATTTTCCTATGATGAAGAAATACGAGACAATACCAAAGAATGCATACTGCACTTTTTTAAAGTCAGTAGGGAATGGTGACAAAGACTACAGAACAATGGATCTGATGAGGGAAAGGACATTATACACATATAGGGTGCAAGCCGAACTGATGACAAGGAAACCTGCACTGCAATTCAATCAGACATCACCGCAGTATAATACTGTGTTGCAACAATATAACAACGCACAATCACAACAGTATAACATTGCGCAGCCGTAGTATAACCCTATGTAATATAATGAGGTACCTCAATACAATACACTACATGAAGATCGATATGGGTACAAAGGAGGTGGAAGAGGCAGAGGAGGATTTGGACGTGGAAGAGGCCTAGTAGTGTGCCATAACTTCCAAAAACCAGAACACTATGCAAGAGAATGTCCACTTCCTCCAATAACTTGCATGTATTGTCATGCATCGGATCATGATAGGAAAAGAATGTCTGAAACTATTAGTAAAGATCCAGGAAAAGAGGAATCAGAACAATCAGAATGTTCAAAGGATTTCAGTAGAAGCAAGGGATGAAGGAAGAAACATCAACATAGTGATGCACAAAGGTGCTAAAATAGGAGATGATGCGGCCAAACAAGAACCCGTACATCAACAATGGATTAAGAATAATACTAAGCCACCTAAGCAATTTGACGCAGGAAAGGATAAGGAGACCTTTAAAGAGGCCATAAAAGAATTTCTCAAGTAGAATTTTGTGTCTACATATACCGCGCAAAAAAATCAAGACATCCCAACGTATGAAATGTCGTCAACATTGGACCATGCCAGTGAAGTCCACCTGGGAAACCAAGTAAGTTGTATTAAAACTTTCCCTCAATCCTGTATTCAAGTATTTAAGGATCCATCATCTATTTTAGTATTACAAAATCTGTTAGATAGATGCACCACAAAATTTGAGGGAAAGTTAGAATAGAGGATAATCAATCACCTCCATTCCAAAAGGAGAACCAACAAAGAGTTTAGATTGAATGCCAACATCAGAGACTTTAACATGGGTGATGTGATATTATATCTGGGATCTGAAGTGAACGTATTACCCAAAAGTACATGGAAATGCATGGGAGAACCTACCTTAGTCTACTCACCAGTCCAAATGAAGTTAGAAAACTAACACAAAGTTCTGCCAATAGGGAGGTTGAAAGGAGTGATAGTAGATCTGGATGAAGTGTGCACTAAGGCAGAATTCGAAGTGATCGAAATCATGGATGGCACAACACCATATCCAACATTACTGGGATTGGATTGGGCGTTTGACAATCAGGTGATAATCAACTTGAAGAATACGAAGATGACATTTGAGTAAGGAGAATACAGGGTTATCGTGCCTCTAGATCCATCAAAAACCAAAATATTGGTGGAACCAACATATTTAGACTTGGAAGAAATCAACCAGCTGTACTGAACCATCGCGTGCACCGAAGATTAAATCAATCCAACTGTCGATGGTGTACTTAGTTGGAGAAGTATCACATCATGTGCTTCCGACTAAGATATGGGTCTAGAGAATTGGTAGCAGTGCCTACATGAGGTCTCAACTAGAAGATGTGCACGAATAGACCACACAGTAAGGTGGGTTGGGACAGAAATCAGAGAACCTCCAAGTTTCCATGGAATCAACGACTTGGAAGAATTCCTAACAAGATATGAAGACGAAGTATTAGACAGTAATAGATTGTTGGATCTCGACATCGCACTTAGGGATACACCTGCAAGATGGTGAGGCACACACAAGGAAACAATCAAGGATTGGTACAAATGAAAAAGACTATTGTACATCAAATTCAACGCAGAACAAAAGAGGAGCGCAACTCATAAATACAATGGACAGGGGGCACCAGCGGAACATTTGGAGAAGTGCAGAGCACTGTGGAAAATGAAACCCCCAGAGGAATGGCCTCATCATTTTGTACACACATTAGAGGGCATCCCAACAAATTGGTACACAGACTAGGAACTGTGCAGAGGAACCGTGAATTGGATAACACTACAACAGAACTTTAGAGTCACTTTCTCATTTGAGCATGAGAACCCCAACATAGATACATCACTTAAACAAATAATAGGGGTGATATTAATTAAGGAACATGAAGTTGAACTCATAACAAAAGAACAACAACATAACAAACATAAAGTGAAAGAATTATTGTCATGCTACCATGTGCAGGAAGAAGGACCAGATGAAGACGAATCACGTGATATTCATATCGAGGAAGGTGAAGGCGAAAGATAAGTGGAAGGTCCACCCCTAGAATCAGAAGTAATTTCTATGTCGTTCAATGTGAAAAAAGTCAAAATTGGGACAATTGAGAATCCCAAAATGGCCAACATTGGGGACTACTGGGGTGAGAAAACAATGGAAAGGATAACACAGTTACTGCGTGAGTACAATGACCTATTCCCAACAACCTTCATGAAAATGAAGAGTATTGCAGGAAAACTTGGAGAGATAAATATCCCTCTCAAATCGGAGGCAAGACCTATCAGACAGAGGCCTTACAGATTGAACCCCATTTACAAGTAGAAAGTAAGAGCAGAAATCGACAGAATGATGGAAACAGGAATCATAGAATCTGTAGAAGAATCATAATGGATAAGCCCCATGGTAGTTCATGAGAATAAGAAAGGAGGCATAAGAATCTATGTAGACCTGAGAAAGCTCAATGATGCTTGCCTACATGACCCCTTCCCTACACCCTTCATAGATGAAGTCCTAGAAAATGTGGGAGGTTAGGAAGCATACTCATTCACCGATGGATTCTCAGGTTTCCACCAAATCAAGATAGCACCAGAAGATTGGTACAAGACTACCTTTGCAATAGAATGGGGATTATACCAATACAGAGTCATGCCTTTTGGACTGAATAATGCACCGACAATTTTTTCCAGAGTAGTCATTGTTACCTTCAAAGAATTCATCCACCAGTTTCTAGAGGTATACCTGGATGATTGGACAATGTACAACCTGCTGAAGGATCATGTAGAGGTGTTGAGGCCGACGTTAGAAAGATGCAGAAAATTCCAAATATCATTGACCATTAAGAAATGTATATTTGGAACACCCTTTGGAATTATGTTGGGTCACATAGTATGTAGACAAGGTTTGATCGTGGATCCTGCAAAGATTGCAGTCATTGTGAACTTACCACCACCGAAATCAGTGCGCCAGTTGAGGGCCACATTGGGACATACAGGATACTACAGAACATTTATAAAGGGGTATGCACGGATCACTGCGCCAATGGAGAAATTGCTCAAGAAGGATACTAAGTTTCAGTGGAATGAGGAATGTCAATGCGAATTGGACACTCTGAAGGAGAATATGGTCAGAACACCCATCTTAGTCTTTCCAGACTGGTATAAGAAATTCCATGTACACATAGATGCATCATCCATATACTTGGGAGCTATTTTGGTGCAGCGAGGAGAAGGTGAATTGGATCATCCTATAGCATTTGCTAGCAGAAAAATGCCAGAATCAGAGAAAAAATACAACACTACAGAGAGGGAAGGCCTAGCTATGGTATACTCACTTCAGAAGTTCACGCATTACCTACTTGGAAAACATTTTAAGTTGTTCATAGATCATTCAACCCTTAAGTACCTAGTCAACAATCCAATGTTGGGGGGCAGAATCTATCGATGGTTACTGTTGTTTCAAGAATTTGAATTTGAAGTCATAGTTAAACCAGGGAAGATGAATGCAGGACCTAATCACTTTTCAAGGGTCACCAATGGTGAGGAACCTACAAACTTAGATGATACCTTACCTGACGCGCATTTATTCTCAGTTCAGATCATGAATGATTATTTTGCTGACATTATTGAGTATTTAAGTACATGGACTACACCACAGGAGTTTAGCACCACACAGAGGAAAAATATGGTTGTCCGAGTGGCCGAATACTAGTTGATTGCCGGGCACTTATATAAAATGGGGGCAGACAACATCTTGAAAAGATGCACGCTAAAACACAAAAGGCATAGGATACTTGCAGAAGCCCATGAAGAGAGGACACTATGCAGGAAAAACTACTGCTCAGAAGGTACTGCACGAGGGATTATGGTGGCCAACTATTCATAGAGATGAAAAGAAGTATTGTCAACAATGTGATGTTTGTCAGAGGGTTGGCAAACCAAACAGATGGGATGAGCTGCCCTTACATAAACAAGTGACGCTACAAGTATTTGAAAAATTGCCTATCAATTTTGTTTGGCCAATTCACCCAGCCGCAAGAAGATCAGGAGTGTGATACATTATTACTGCGACGAAATACCTCTCAATATGGGCATAGGAAGCACCAGTTAAGGATTGCAGTGCAGAGACAACATCAAAATTCATATTTGAACATGTGCTCACTAGATTTGAATGTCTGAGGATTCTGATGAGTGACCAAGGCACTCACTTTATCAACATAACTATTAGAGCTCTAACTGAAGAATTTGAAGTCTACCATAAAAAAAAGTATGCCATACCATCCTCGGGCAAATGGAATAGTGGAAGCCTTCAACAAGATTCTAGAGAATGCCTTAACCAAGATTTGCAATGTCAATAGGGACAACTGTGATTCAAATATACTAGCAATATTATGGTCATATAAAACTACATGTACGAAGTTGTCAGGACAAACACCATTCAGATTGGTATATGGACAAGAAGCAGTGGTGCCACTAGAATTTTTTGTACCCAGTCTGCACATAGCAGCGATTATGAATATGACACAACGAGCCACAATGCATGAAAGTTTAAGTCAACTGATGAGCATGGAAGAAGATAGGATTCTAGCAGGGTTCCACGAAGAAGTACAGAAATCCAGGGACAAAACGTGGCACGACCAACATATCAAGAGAAAATGTTTCAAGGAAGGAGACCTAGTCCTATTGTATGACAACAAGTTCTTTCAACATCCGGGAAAGTTCAGAATGCATTGGTTGGGACCATATGAGGTCAAGACTGTCACAGACGGAGGAGTTTTATAGCTGAAGGACTTAGGTGGAACATAAGTCAGAGGAATGGTCAATGGGAGTCAAATGAAGATGTACAAGGACAGTCGACCACCAACAACTTGACAGTTAATACACAAAGATAAAAAATAAAAAATAAAAATAAAAACACGTTGAAATCTGTGCTCGTAGGAGAACAAATCAGTGCAACGAAAATAAAAAAGAGTTAGCACGCACAAGTCATTGAGTCAACGCAAAAAAATAAGAAATAATGCACCAGAAGGAAAGGGGATCGAAGCTAAGGACTCTGTGCACCCAAAAATCCTAGCACACTGGAAAAAGGACAGATAGTTGAAAAACACGACGATTCAGGAAATGACAGTTGTGGAAATCAGACGCCAACTGGCAGTGACGGTTGAAATTGTGACAACCCATACACAGAATTACAAACCATATCGTGACAGAAACGGAAAATGGTTGAAGACAAGATGCAAAGGATGACAGTTAATACATACAATGGTACCATGCGCTGGACATGCTGCCAAGAGTGAAAAAAGGGACAATTGTCAGTGCGGAACAATTGCCATTCAACCGACTCGCTATAAAGCTGAAAAAAGGGGGAAACTCCAGTTAGTGTATTAATCGCTAAAGAGAGAATGCAAATCCGAGTAGAAGAGAGCTAGAGCGTGAATTTGACCAAGCATTTTCCAAATTCATACATTTTGAGCCTAGACCCCATTGAAATTTCACCACCATGAGTTGGAGAACTAGGTAGGACCGATAGGAACACACGCAGTACTGGTCACGCGACATACGCAAGGGAGTAAGCGACACTTGTAGTGGTGGATGTCAACGAAATCCACACACTAGAGTATGGAACAAACCTGATGACAGTAGAAGAGGAGCATAATCTAGCACAGGAGGTCGGGCCGATGGAGGAGGACCCCGAGAGAACTGAGTCCGATAACTCAAGGGGGTAGGGACATCGACAGACCGAGCAGGCCATAGTTTCAACACCATAGATCCATGAACCATAGGTATCACAGGCCGAAATAAACAAGGGTGGACCAGAGGTGGGGGAATCATCCTCACCAGCCAAATGAAAGGGCCAGGTTGAGAGCAACGTGCACAAAGGGTCATAGCCGTAGGCAGAAGGGACCCTAATTTTTCCAAAGATCTAAAGTGTAGTGTGAGTGGATGACGACATGGTCAGCAGAGTCACTGCCATCAAATACTCTGACCATGACGTGACTGATGTCACTAAGTTCCTAGACTTAGCTTCACAGGTCTACCTAGAAAGAAAGGGAGTAGGCTCATCAGGCATGCCATTGATAGAGCCAACACAGTGAATTCTGGGGTTGTATAATACTGGCATCATGAATTTGTTGTATGCCCCACACTTTTGGAGGGGAAAACCTGTCAATTCCTACATCAAGAAATTTCTTTCACGCATCCATGGTGAAATTTTATGGATGGACAAGTCAATGCCCATCACTGTGGACCTCATCAAAGGAATAACATGGTTACCCACAGATGGAGAAAATTTGGAGAAGTACTTAGAGGAAAAAACACAAGCCAAGGCTATCTCATATGAGATCAAGGCTAAGTATGGCGTAGAGTGAGGCAACGTGGGAATCATGATTAGTGACATTAATGATCCTATGACACAGTTTGCTACCAGGCTACTCGGGTGCAAACTAATGCACAAGTACCGAAAAGAGGAAGTATCGGCTGGTGTGGTCGCCGCCGCCACGCAGTGTGCAAAGGGGAGCTCGATGAGTTGGGCCCCATATATCCTCAATTCATTCTTGGAGGATTTCAAAGACACACAGGACTGGGGCTCTGAGTTCCACTACTCGTGGTTACTCATCCTAATTGGCCTCATGGATTGGAAAGAACAGGTCTACAACACATACTTGGAGATACTAGGAAAGTGTGGCACAACGCACTACACATCATTACGCAACAACACATACCCAAAGAGAAAAAAGATGAATATGGACACATTTTCATGGTATTTCACAAAGATGTAGGAGCTTATTATAGATACATGGCACATTACACCAGAGATTGTCCAGGATTTTGGACAGGTTTCCAACTTTAGGGAAACACGCCACAACTTATGGATGCAAGCCAAGCGCAACAAAGCCAAGGAATGACTACAACTTAATTATTGCATCATGCAGGAGGAAATCCAAAGAGAGGTCCAGGAGTGGCCTGAAGAATGGAAGGTACCCCAGATTCCAACTAAGGTACAAAGCGCATGACCTCAGATGCAGTACAAACCAGCCTCAATGCACCAAATAGGCACCAATGGGGCAGGAACCAAGAAGAGAAATGCCCAAGGCTAAGAGGGGGGAAGAACCATAGTCAAGAAGAAATCGCACACACATAATAGACCACCAAGGGGGGCTACACAGGCTCCAGTGTGAACAAAACAACCACCCATACACTCAGCGGGAGAAGTGCGGACAGAAGAGATAGGTGCAGGGACCCAGGAAATCCCTGAGGCAGAAGAGATAGGCGCAGGGACCCAGGAAATGCATGAGGAGGAAGAAACAGGCACAGGGACACATGAAATCCATGAGGAGGGAGAGCAAGGGATAGGAACCCAGGAGATTCCTGAGGCGGGAGAAAGAAGGAAAACTACTGCGGGGGATACCCAAAGAAATCCTAGTCCCAACCCATCAGCTACCTAGGAGAAGTAGCCAAGGGAGCACATTAGTGGAGGCCGAAAGAAGACAAAGGCCCACAAGCCATAGAGCCACATTTCACTAACCTTGGATGATGGGAGAATGCAGAGAAGCAAAGGGCTTCAATCATCGATCAAGTGCAAGAGGTAAAAACTGCACTGGAGCAGTTAAGGATTGGGGCAGGATAGACACCAAAGGAAATACCGATGCATGTGAAGGAAGGAGTGCCAGTGCCTGAGACAATACAGTTTGCAAGAAAACCCAATGCCAATTTCATCATCACGACGGAGATGATGTTCATTGACGAAGAAACAATGCAAAAACCTCTGAAAGACATCGAGACATTGGGTGTGGCATTGGCCAAGATTCCTACAAAAGTGTTGTACAAACTTCAGGTGAGAATCGCGCAGGAGATTCAGTCCATAGCAAGAGTAGACTCCACAAAATTAGAGACAACCCAGACATAGACTATCTCACTGAAGGAATCCCTCAACCTTGAGGTGCAATGGAAAGAGAAAGAAAAGAAAAAAGTGGAGGAGATGGAGCAACAAATCCACAAGTTGTTTCAAACAATTCCTGAAAGCACAAGCGACGAGGCAGGGTCATTAGGAGAGAAGTTGCGTTGGATAGAGAAAACTATCCAGGAGTACAAGGAGAAAATCAAAGATCTAGAGGAGCATGTCACACCCACTACTCCTCTAGACGTCAGAGCGCAGTAGGAGTAGAAGGCAACAACAGATGCGGAGAGCATTGGCCAAAGTATTCAGACAGTCACGACACTGTTAGAGAAGAGCTTGCAAATCTGGACTTACCTACTAGAGGACGGGAGCCTCCAGGACCTACAAGAGAAGGAATCCAAAACCAATGGAACAATGGTGGAAGTGAAGAAACGACCAAAAACAGTGTCACTGCTAGAGAAGATCAAGACCGCCATAGAATTAAAGGCTCTGTAGTTGGAAGAGAAAGCACTACAAGCACAAAATATAGCAAGACAGGTGTTGTTGGAGCCCTTGCAAGAAAAGGTGGAGCAACTGGTCATGGAGAGTGACACAGCTAAGAAGCAAATTGAGAAGATCGGGGTCGAAGGCGGAGATATTTTACAGTTTCCCATCACGGAGCAGGAGGTCAACAACATGGTTGACAAGAGCAGTCAAGATCAACAACAATGCCAATGCATAACATAGATGTATGAAACACTGCAACAGGTAGTGTCTGACGCATGAGAAAAGCAATGATAGTGGAATAAGTCAATGTTGGGGGCCTAATGGGCACAATCCCATTTTGGGGAAAAGGCATGGCGTGGAGGCGAGATAGTTGGCAGAAAATCTTGCGGGGCGTTCATGCAAGAAGAAGGGAAAGAAAGATATCTGGCAGAAAAGAAGCGAAAGAAAGCACGCATGCAGAGGAGAAAAGTGCGTAAGGCCAACATGCAATAAGACCTAAGTAGATTAGGGTTTTGGTAAGAGAATGTAACGACTGATGAGCCAATAATAGATATAAATAGAGACCTAGAAGGTCTAGGGGGGGGTTCAGTGTCTTATATGATTGTTATGACTTACTCGCATGAGATAGAGTAACAGGTCTATGCCAAAAATATGATTTGATACCTTTTTGTAAGTTGTTGAGCTATGGGAGGGAAAAGGGACTTGACCTTGAGGGTTAGATCACAGGCTAAGGATCCTAGTGTGATATAGTCAACCTCATAAAGGTTGTGGAGTCTGGTTGATGAATGTATGAACATAGTTATAGTGCGTGTGGCACCATGCATGATAGACCTATAATAAGAGAGCCTTAGAGCCAAATCTTTGTGGACATAGCCCAGGAAGGGGTGAACCACGATAATTCATGTGTTGTGTGGAATGATTATCGGTTGTATCTTTGTTGGTTAATGGTTTGATATTATATAAATTCTTTGTTGAAATAGTTAGATCTCTGGATTTGCATGCATGCATAAGGAACAACGGGATAACTAAGATCAGTGAATGACAAAATGTTTCTTAATATTTCTAAATAGAATCCATAATGCGCACTAACATATCCCCACTCAATCCTGGAATGCAAGCACTTGAGCATTGCAGTCACCCATTAAGACTATCTCGAGTGAGACTGCGCAATGCACTATGTGTATTGCGTTGCCTTCAGGTTTACCAGGAGGGTCGATAGTTTTAGAGGCTTTGTTGGAACCCTAGTAGACCTGAACTTGGGTCAACCATGTTAAAAGCATAACTTAGAAAAGAAACCAACACATATATATTGTTTGATGTTTGTTTTCAGCTTCCACCATTCTTTCCTACTCCAATGCCCTTACATTAATATTTTTGTAAAGTGTTTCGACCATTAGTTTCTCCTCTGACTTCACACTTTAGGGGGCATCTGTTACACACCTAAATGTCACACTTAAGCGCCATAAGTACCGTATACACCTTATTGAGTGTCACATGCACTTTATCAAGCATCGTATGCACCTTATTAAGTGTCACATGCACTTTATTAAGTGTCTCAACTTTGACACTATGGAAGAACATTTTTCATAATCCCTAGTCATTGTGGAGGAGGAAAACTCATCATGATAAGGTCGAAACAATGCCTTTTACCTTGATATTTTGACCATTTTTGAAGGTCAACACTCCCCTACCCATGTATAGGGATCTTTGAACTCTTGTCAACGCTCCCCTGCCCATGTAAAGGGAGCATTGCCAATGCCCTGTGCTCAGTGTTGGGGGAGAATTGAAGTGGTCAGAGGGAGTTATGGTTATCCCACCTTATTCTAAGGGTTAGTTTCGAGAACATGATTTCAAGGATTTTAGTCATATCTCATGGCACTTAGGTAAACTCAATATCCATGAGATAATATAAATCCCAACTTATGGAGATAAATCCTCAACGATTTCTCAAAATACTCCATGATGGTTAAGCCTCCAACTTGTATATAATAAGTGCATTCCAAGGTGAAGGGGGAAGAGAATTGAGAGCATCATACTTTTTATCTTGAAGCATTCAAGAGAGGGCTAGATAGGATATCTTGGAGGAGTTGTTGCAATGTCAATGTTGGATTGTAAGTGCTTCACTATGGATTTCTATTAATACATAACTTCACCTATTCCCTTCATGTTTTGTGTCATTGGCACACGCATGTCTATTATTGTGAGAGTAATTATGGATAGATCTATTCTAACCTAACAGTACAAAGTATAATAAAGGATATTCCTCGTTTTTCACTGTAGGTCCTATCTTGTGCCTAGGATCTTGGTCAACAAGGTCAAAGGATGGAGCAACAAGGATAACCATTGTGAAAAGGTGAGTCATATATCTCTTACTTCTTATTATATTTGTTGAAATAGGTCTAAATGGAAAGTAGTTACCATTTGTTTTCCTTCATTCTTGGATGAAAGAAGGGGTCTTGATCCAAGGGGGGTTTCAACTGTCCGCAGGGGGAACTTAACCACAACAAATACCCTCCATGAAATCTGGTCTTTGTTCCTTCTATTGCATGTGATCTAGTTCACTGGTCCTCAAAACTCAGCCACCATCCGATCTATTGACGCAGCACGTGCTCGCAAGCACGTCCGCTCATAGGATCTTCTCTTTCTCACGGCCCAAAGAACTTTAATGTTCCTCTATTTCCCTATCGGGAAATCTGCACCCACAACAATCCTCGTGGGATCCCCCTCTTTACAAATCGGAGGATTGGAATTCGCAACTTCACGAATTCAAAGGTTGAGCGTTTGGTATTCGAATCCCCGAAAACCCGATACAAGTCAACGCTGACCTTTTCCCTCTCCTATCAGGACTTCTTCTATCGCGATTTCGCCACTCGTGATGTCAAGCAACTTGATTTACCAACTCCCTAACCCCGATATGCTGAAACTCCGATGCGCTCGCGAGTTGACCTTTCAATGGTCCTTCATTCCATCGGCATTTCGGAGTTCGCAATATCGCGAATCCTGATGCGATGTTTTCGGCACTTCACCCTGCGAAGTTCCGAAAGTCATGCCACCTGTCCACCTACCGAATCCTCTGTGGCCCCACACTATCTTTTGCCTGTCGGGATATCGCGATTCCTGTTGCTATATTCATGGGACTTCAACCCACGAAACCCCGATGAACGATTTCACGTGTGAATCTGATGGTCCTTGTGGCTCGGATCTACGGTCCTGCCCTCCTGAGCTTTGAACCTTTTGATACCTTCGTTGTATCTCCCCTGCACCTTTGAGAGATCTAATGGTCCATGGGATATCACGAATTCCCCTCGGAGAATTCTGACTGTCTGTTCCTCTTGAGGAAATCTACGAAATGACTGAGTGTTCCTCCGCGGAACTCGTCTACTTGCGTGCAAACTTGCAACGCCTGTTTAAACACTTCACGGCACAAACTTCTTGTGCTTCTCTTGACGATTACTTGAAGGTCATATACCTCCTGAGATTTTTTATGACCCTGCGCACCCTTGCAGCAACAGTCCTTAAATATCTCACTCAGGTTTGCAACCCTGAGACTTTTCTTGGCCTACGCACTCCTTGCATGACTCCTGTGTCTGTCTGCACTTTTGAGAGAATGAGAACAAAAGAAACCCTATCTAAACCCTCTGTCAACGCACTCCTTGCGGAAAATTCGACTGCACTCCTTGCAGGAATCCTTGCTCAGTTAGAGAAACAATTGAAACTCATTCCTACTTTCTTTCAGACTTCAATTCAAACATGAAATCATATACACAACACATAAAGCAAATGTATAACAGGAAGCAAACATTCATGAGAATATCAACATCAATATACAGAGAACAACACAAAACCATGAATTTGAATCAAACTCTTCTATTAATCCAAATATCTTTACATGGGTGTTCTTACACAACTCTCTGCATGCTCTTGCTCAAATGATTCATCAATCTAATGATACAATACACAATGAGGGTGTCTATATCTCGTTTCCCTCTTGCGCTCTAAAACTGTCTAATCTACACATTCAATTCTACCTACTTGCATTAACTACTTTAAATGCCTTCATCTACTAAGGACGAGAGCAATCTTCTCAAGGTCCATTTACATTTTACAAGTGTGCCTTCTTTTAATGGTTCATTTAAGATCGCGCAACAACTTCCAAGGTGATTTTTCAAAATTTGTGCTGGCGCTCGTCTAGCTGTCTGATTGTCTCCACGCTGGCTTGCTTGATGTGGGAGATGCTCCTCCATCATACTCCCTCACTTGAAAAATTTCATGGGCTCCTATCCATGAGCTCCTGCACAGTCTATCCATGCTTCTGTATCTCTTCTTCGCTCTCCCAGCTGGCATCTTCAACTGGATGGTTCTTCCACTTGACCAGATACTCAAAGTATTTCTTTCACCTGGTCCTCTTGCTTACTCTTTTATCCAGTATGCACTCCATCTGCAGCTTATCTGCAACTGACATTTGTTTTCGCCACTAGATCATTGGCTGCTCATTTCCAGTCTCTGTTTCTTCAGCTCTATATGGGTACAAATCAGAGATATTGAATATCGAAGAAATTCCGAACCCATCAGGTAATTCAATCTCGTAATCATTTGTCTCAAACTTGTTCAAGACCCTACATGGCCCGATTTTCTTCATCTTCAACTTATTATATGTTCCTCTCGGGAACCTTTCTTTCCTCAAATGTGCAAGAACCAGATCACCAACCTCAAACTGAAGTTGTCTTCTATGATGATCTTCTCTGTGCTTATATTCCTGACTTGAATTCTGCAATCGCTGCTTCACCTGGCTGTGAAGTTATTTCATCGCCTCTGCGAATTCGTCTGCACTAGCACTCTAGTCGTAGTCTGTTCTGAATCCCTCAATTCAGAAATTCCTCTTGACCGCATGCCATAGACAACCTGAAATGGACTTTGCCCTGTGCTCCTGTTGACTGAGTCGTTATACGCAAACTCTGCCTGCGGTAATATGTGGTCCCACTGGGTATGGTGCTCTTTCACCAAGCTTCTCAGCAAGTGTCCCAGACTTCTGTTTACCAATTCTGTTTGTCCATCCGTCTGAGGATGATAAGCCAAACTAAACGACAAGTTATTTCCCAACTTTTTCCATAAGGTCCTCCAAAAATGCCCTATGAACTTTGTATCTCGATCTGAAACTATACTCCTCGACAACCCATGAAGTCGAATGACCTCTTTGAAAAATAGATTAGCAATGTGAGTTGCGTCACTGGTTTTCTGACATGGAATGAAGTGTGCCATCTTGGAAAATCTATCCACTACCACAAAGATTGAATCAACACCTCTTTGTGTTCTTGGCAACCCCAATACAAAATCCATACTAATCGCATCCCACAGCCTCTCTGGTATGGGAAATGGTTGATAGAATCCCGCATTCTGCTTCCTTCCCTTCGAATGCTGGAAAATTCTGCATCTGTCGACGAATCTCTTGACATCTTCTCGCATTCCTGGCCAAAAATATGACTCATTCAACTTCGCGGATGTTTTGTCATGACCTAAATGTCCGGCCAATCCTCCACTGTGTTTCTCCTTCAGCAAATTCTCCCTCATGGAGCATTTCAGAATACACAGTTGATTACCTCTAAACAGTAATCCCTCCCGGATCATATAGTCTTTCCAAGGGCTTCTATCTCTGAGAACTGGATTCTCAGCTGCTTCATACGCTTCCCCAAAATCCTGATCCTCGGTGTACATGTCCCTGAGATCATCAAAACCCAACGTTTTGACTCTGAACTCCTACAACAGCAAACACTTCCTGCTCAAAGCATCAACAACCTTGTTAGCAGTACCGGAAATATGTTTAATCACAAAAGTGAAATTCTGCATATACTCAACCCATTTGACATGTTTCTGATTCAACTTCTCTTGTTGAGTCACAAAATGAAATGCATGATTGTCACTGTACAAGAAAAACTCCTTCGGGATCAAGTAATTCCTCCATTTCTTCAATGCCTGTATGATAGCATAAAACTCCTTGTCATAAGTGGAGTACTTCACTTTTTCTTCATTTAGCTTCTCGCTGAAGTATGCTATAGGCCTGTCTTCCTGACTCAAGACTGCCCCGATTGCAAATATGCTTGGATCGTATTTCACCTGAAATGTTTTCTAAAAATCCGGTAACACCAAAACTGGTTGTTCTGTAATCTTCCTTTTCAACAGATTAAAACTTTTCTCAGCCTCCTCTGTCCAGTGAAAAGATTTGTGTCTTTTCTTCACTGTATCCATCATCGCTGTGCTAATTCCACTGAAATTTCTGATGAACTTCCGGTAGAAACTAGCCAATCCGTGAAAACTTCTCACCTCAAAAATATTTTTCGGTGATGGCCAATTCTTGATTACCTCCACCTTCTCTAGATCCATCCTCAACTCATTTTCCGAAATAAAAAATCCCAAATAAATGAGTTATGTCTTCATAAATGAGGATTTTTTCATATTTATCAACAACTTCTCCTGCTATAGTTTCTGCATCACTGTAGCCAAATGCTTCATATGCTCGACCACTGTTTTACTGTAAACCAGTATGTCATCCAAATACACAATGACAAATTTTCCTATGAACTCCCTCAGGACTTCTTTCATCAACCTCATGAAGGTACTTGGCGCATTTGTTAATCCAAACGGCATAACAAGCCATTCATACAACCCTTCGTTGGTTTTGAATGCTGTCTTCCATTCATCACCTTCTCTCATGCGAATCTGGTGATAACCGCTTTTCAAATCAATATTTGAAAAATACTTTGCTCCACTTAAGCAATCCATCAGATCATCCATCCTTGGCAATGGAAATCTGTACCTGATGGTTATCTTATTAATCGCCCTCGAGTCATTACACATCCTCCAACCTCCATCTTTCTTCGGACTGAGTACTGTTGGAACAACACACAGACTCAAGGTTTCTTTGACCAAGCCTTTGTTCAATAAATCCTAGACTTGCCTCTTAACCTCCTCATTCTCTTGCGGCGTCAATCTATACGCGGCTTTGTTTGGAAAACTGGCTCCTGGTATGAGATCAATATGATGACTCACACTTCTAATCGGTGGTAACGGACGAGGTAATTCGTCCACAATTTTTTCAGCGAGCTCTTCCAGCAGTTCCTAAACTTCTTTTGGTAAATCATCCACTCTTGTGCTAGTCAGAATAATATTCGGTTTTCTGACCATAATGAACTGTGGATCCTACTTCTTCTTGACCTCTGTCAGAAGTTCCTTCCCACTCATGAGAAGTACAGTGTTTCTTACTTCCGGCTTCACCTCCTTATCCTTAATTGGAAGTAACATGTGTGTCCTCCCATTCTTCTCCAGGGTGTATGTGTTCATTCACCCATCATGAATGACATTCCTGTCGTATTTCCATGGCCTACCCAGCAATAGATGACAAACATCCATAGGAATGACATCACATAATATCTTATCATTATATCCTCCTATCTTAAACTCAACTAAACATTGTTTAGTGACAGTTACCTGGTGTCCTTTTTGTAGCCACAAAACTCTATATGGGCTTGGATGATCAGTCGTCTCCAGCTCCAGCTTCTCTACCATCTCTATCGAAACGAGATTATCCGTGCTACCACTATCTACAATGACCTCACATACCCTATCCTTGGTCTTGCAAGAAGTCCTAAAAAGTCTGGTCCTTTGGACTGAACTCTCCACCTCCTTCTCGGGTGTCAAAAGCAATTTTCGCATCATCAACGATCTTCTGCCTTCAACGTCTTCTGCCTCAACATCCCACCTCTGTGCTTCGGCGATGTGAGCTTCTCCAATGTCCTTCTTTTTGTCTAGACACTCGTAATACTTGTGCCCATTCTTCCCGCATGTGAATCATGTGATTACTCCACCTCTTCCTCTTTCTCTACCTCTAGTATGAGGAAAAGTGTTGTTGTCAGCATAATCTCCTCTCTGTTCAGTATGCTGCCCTCTCTGTGAGGTTCCACCTTTTTTAGTTTGAGTCTGAGGCTTCTTCCAGTCCTCTTTGGGCTTCTGGTACTTATCCTAGGAAACTGATTTGCCTCTGGGATGACTTCTACCTCGGCCCCTCTGACTCTGCTTTCGGCTCAGCTTCTCTTCAGCTTTTAGAGCCATCTGATAAGCATCTTCCACCATTCGGATGGTTACCATGCTCATCTCATCCTGGATATCATATCTCAGTCCATTCATATATCTGACAACTTTCTCATCATCTCTCTCCTGATGACCTGCCCTGATGTTCAGCTTGTAGAATTCCTTAGTGTATTCTTTCACTGTCATCAGCTTCCGTCTCAGGTTCTGCATCCTCCTGAACAGAGTAATTTGATAATCCCTGGGGATGAATTTCGCCTTCATCTTCACGATCATTCGATCCCAGCTCTTAATCTTTTGCTTGCCCTTGCAGCATCTATCAGCTTGTAGTTCATCCCACCACAATGTTGCATGTCCCTTCAATATTGTGATAGCATGCTTGACTTTCTTGTCTTCTTCGACATCCTCATAGTCTAAGTATGTGTCTAGAGCTCTAATCCAATCTAGAATCTCCTCTGCATCCAAGTTTCCCTCATAAAATGGAATGTCCATCTTTTCTCTTGCACCCATCCTTGCAATAGCTCTGATCAAATGCTCATTTGATGCATCTTCGGCTGCAACTTCTTCTTCCCGTTCAACCTCAATCTCACTCTCGGAATCACTCAGATCCCCTGCACTGGTTGTGCGTCTTTGCGCTGTCTCCATGTCTTCGAGTCTATCTCGGAGATCATGCATTTGTCTCTCCACAACTGGATCTGTCATCTTCCTGCCTCTTCTTCTTGACATTTCCCTATCCTCTGGATCAGGTGATTGTCTATCTCTCCTTGGTGGCATGGTGAATTCTTTTCTTCTCTGCTACAAAAAGCAAAGAATCTTTCTGTGCTCTGATACCAAATTGACGTAGCACGCACTCACAAGCACGCCTGCTCACAGGATCTTCTCTTTCTCACAACCCGAAGAACTTTAATGTTCCTCTATTTCCCTATCGGGAAATCTGCACCCACAACAATCCTCGTGGGATCCCCCTCTTTACAAATCAGAGGATGGGAATTCGCGACTTTGCGAATTCAAAGGTCAAGCGTTCGGTATTTGAATCCCCGAAAACCCGATACAAGTCAATGCTGACCTTTTCCCTCTCCTATCGGGACTTCTTCTATCGCAATTTCACCACTTGTGATGTCAATCAACTTTCTTTACCGACTCTCGAACCCCGATACGCTAAAAATCCGATGCGCTCGTGAGTTGAACTTTCAACGGTCCTTCATTCCATCGGCATTTCGGAGTTCGCAATATCGCGAATCCTGATGCGATGTTTTCAGCACTTCACCCTACGAAGTTTCGAAAGTCATGCCACATGTCCACCTATCGACTCCTCTGTGGCCCCACACTATCTTTTGACTGTCGGGACTTCAACCCACGAAACCCCGATGCATGATTTCACGTGTGAATCCGACGTTCCTTGTGGCTCGGATCTACGGTCTTGCCCTCCTGAGCTTTGAACCTTTGTATACCTTCATTGTATCTCCCCTGCACCTCTACGAGATCTAACGACCCATGGGATATCGCGAATTCCCCTCAGATAATTCTGACTGTCCGTTCCTCCTGAGGAAATCTACGAAATGACTAAGTGTTCCTCCGTGGAACTCGTCCACTTGCGTGAAAACTTGCAACGCCTATTTAAACACTTCACGACAAAAATTCATGTGCTTCTCTTGATGATTACTCGAAGGTCCTATACCTCCTGAGCTTTGTTATGACCCTGCGCACCCCTGCAGTAGCAGTCCTTAAATATCTCACTCAGGTTTGCAACCTTGAGACTTTTCTTGGCCTGCGCACTCCTTGCACGGCTCCAGTGCCTGTCTGCACTTTTGAGAGAATGAGAACAAAATCAACCCTATCTGAACCCTCTATCAACGCACTCCTTGCGAACAATTTGACTGCACTCCTTGCAGGAATCCTTGCTCAGTTAGAGAAACAATTGAAACTCATTCCTACTTCCTTTCAGACTTCAATTCAAACATGAAATCATATACACAACACATAAAGAAAATGTATAACAGGAAGAAAACATTCATGAGCATATCAACATCAATATACAGAGAACAACACAAAACCATGAATTTGAATCAAACTCTTCTATTAATCCAAATATTTGTACATGGGTGTTCTTACACAGCTCTCTGCATGCTCTTGCTCAAATGCTTCATCAATCTAATGATATAATACACAATGAGGGTGTCTATATCTCGTTTCCCTCTTGCACTATAAAACTGTCTAATCTACACATTCAATTCTACCTACTTGCATTAACTACTTTAAATGCCTTCATCTACTAAGGATGAGAGAAATCCGCTCAAGGTCTATTTACATTTTACAAGTGCGCCTTCTCTTAATGGCTCATTTAAGATCGTGCAACAACTTCCAAGGTGATTTTTCAAAATTTGTGTTGGCGCTCGTCCAGCTGTCCGATTGTCTCCGCGCTGGCTTGCTTGATGTGGGAGATGCTCTTGTATCATCTATGTATCGATTCATTCTCCTTCGTTGATTTGTAATTGCATCCAATGGCACCATTGAAGTACCTAGGCACTCAATACTCAATAACCGTCCGACAAATTTTCGTTGATCTGTGATTGTATTTGTTGGGACCACTAGGCCTATCAGCTTCGCCTCTATTGGAGACCCTTTCTCTATTTTCTGTCGTTGATTTGATTGAAGGCTCCATATCCACTGTTCCTCGCCGTTACTTAATGTCATCGTCCCCAACTTCTCTCTTGGTCCTTAGTCCCACAATATATTATCCTCGATGAGATTCTCGGCTCCCATATGTTGTCACTAACACTCCAGAGGACTAGGCGCTATGACCTGATGCTTATCGCGTTGTCGTCGGTGTTTTCTTCTAGAAGCAAATACACAACTTCAGTTCTTCTGATCTGATAATATTGGACCCCATATTAAACCTTCTCTCCAATAGCGTGTTGCCACGAGTCTTCTCCCAGAACACTTGATCCGGTCTCTGTTCATTTAATCTTCGTTGTGGGTTAACTTACTCTAACCATTGGTTGCTAGGCCCGCTATCATCGACACCTTGATTGAGACTATGGTGGAATATTCTTCGATATCCTTTGTATCATAGTACTAACATTTCTCTAGGTTGAGTCACTCTGTTGGTCAGACTTTGAACACTAACTAACCTATAGTGTTGATAATTTATGATCGACGATCACCAATGGATCATCCTCCATTGTTGATCTGTTGTAATCAATGGTTAAATTCCATGTTGTCACTCCAATTTAATCAACGGTTAACACTTGTCTCTTTCTACGTTAATTGATCAGGTGGGACCCACATAAATTTGTGGTTGTCATCACATCTTGTTTCCACATCGACCGACAGTCCAGATTGCTCCTCAGAGCTCCTTTGTCAGAGTTCCTCCACTGCAGTGAACCAATCTACTCTGATCATAGCTTCTTCGATGGACTATCCAGATATCCTTGTTGTAGCTCTGATAGATGAACGATTCTTTTTTATTTGGAGTTTCTATGTAGCCTTGCACTCAAACACTTTGATGGCTCGCACTTCAACACCAATATGCTTCATGATGTGATGACTTGGTTACCTGACATGGAAAATGAAATGGCCTCATTATTTTTTCTTTCATGGTTCTGACATGGCAGTTGACATCATGTTGACATCATCACAACTTCCAGCTCTTCTTCGTACACTTTGTTGACTTGACGCTTTGACATGTGGCCTCATCGTTTATGCTTTCATGGATTTGACATCGCATTTGATGTGGAATATGAGATGACTCTCACTCATTTAGAGTCTCTCATCAGAATACCAATGCATTCGTACATTTAAACACTCCAATGCAAGAGCATTGAGGAATATTATTTTTTGATATCGTCATATCAGAGCATAGATTACTCTGTCAACATTCCTCCACCAATATCTAAGACTCTAATATATCAACAATTCATATTAATTTGCTATTTCCCCGATAGATCAAAGGTCCCTGTTGATTAATAGCTTCTTCCATCAGAGTGTCTTGGGATGGCCTTAGCTAAATACTCTGAAAAATCGAACTCTGAAAGCCTTTCCTATCGCATCATATTCCAAATTCAGGACTCCTTCTGGTCATGGATATGATTAGATCTGGAACTAGGATTTAATTACGATCGTCCATTATTAACATACAAATGAAAATGCTTGCACTAAAAGTTGGCTCCTTTCACATGGTTCCATGGCTCTTCTGTTTACATTCAAGCTAAGAGATTTCACTTGTTCATTATAAACCCATTGAAGTCAATTTACATGTTGCGTGTGGGATATTATCTTTTTACTTTGCTTCGTTATCTTTACGTCTAGATCATTGATATTGTTGAATGATCAATGATCAATGACTTACACTTTCTCTTCTCACAAAACCTTCGTAAGAGCTTCCTTTGATCCTCTTCAATTTGGTCGTCGAGCACCCTAGCATAGATCTCATCAAAATTGATTCAATACACAGAGATATATGGTTTCACTTGTACCTTCTTGAATTTCTCTGTATGGTTTGATTTGGTTTATAGGTTTAGATCCTTGGACCTGTCATCACAATCTGTCTGCCTTCATCTTCTTAGGGAGTCACTATCACTGATCTCCATAACTACCTTTGACATCAATGACAACACAGTTTCCAACATTATGGACACTGAAATGCACTTCTAATTGTTGCAACCAATGATTCAACTTAACATCATTAATCTCACGTGGATAGGGTTTGATATCACCTTTTTCTTCCATTTTGAATAGATGTTGTGAAAGAGTGATGACACAAAAATATGATAAATGGAATTCAATTTTACTATATTCCCCCCCCCC
>JZKD02S1216888.1:452479-484966 GCA_000966675.3 Picea glauca | reverse complement strand
TTCTTATTTAATCTTAGAAATATTTGATTTGTTGTTTATTGATATATTCAACTAACTATTCTTTTGTTTTATGTTTATGAATTTTCTTAGTCTTTGTCTATAGGTATGATTTTTTTCTTTTTAACTCTTTTTTACTTAATATCTAAACATTAAGCAACTTGAAACTTCCTTAACCTTTTTATATTTTCTCTAATAAATATTTCATATTCCTCATTCCTTTACTCGATTTCTTAGAGTAATTCCTTTAGCTTTCACCTTTTTTAAAATAATCCATTTTTTTTTGTTTACGATAAAATCTGTTTATCTCCTTCTCCGTTTCCCCGTCTATTGCTTTGTTATAACATTAAAGGGGTTTTTCCTTTTCATACTATGATGTCTCAAGTGTCTCTTAATTTATATTAGAAATCCTTTTTATTGCCTCCCTTCTCTTTAGTTCAAGAAGTGGCGATGCTTTCTTTTGTTCTCTTCCAAAATTGGGAAAGAATTATAGTACTTTCTAGATTTTCAAATGAGGTTTCTTTAATCCTATTTTTTTTGTTTTCCTTCTATTTTATTTCGTTCCATCGTGTAATGATTCCTTTTAATTTTTTTAGGTTATTTCTCTTTCTTTTTCCCCTTTCACTTTATTTCATCCTATCTTGTAATGAATAATTTTTTTCTTCTTTAAAGAACTTTTGGAAAGGGAATGAATTATTATCCCTTTAGAATTATGTACACAAATCACATTACAATAAAATTTATAGAAGAATAGTTTTTATGGAGAATTTATGTTTATGGGAGAATAGTTTTTCTATGGATGTTTTCCAGTTGGATGGTGATATTGAATATACATCATTTCATGATGATGTTTTTATATGCTATTTCTTTTTATTAATACATGCTTTTCAAATTCAGGGAGACCAATAAACAATTCTCTAAATAATAGATACATAGATATGGATATATTAGGCAACTTTTTTTTGTGTGTTGTGCTTTACAAAACTACTATAAGTTCTCATGATGTATTTCCATTGTTTCTATACAATGATAAATCCAAAAGCCTTAATTGTAACACATGTGGTGTTTATGTACATAGGGGCCATCTTGAGTGATCTATCTATATGGCCACACCTAGTTTCCTAGTAACACCCTATAGTTTTCATAAAACATTCCTTGCTTTTGATGGTTGCTATAGCGGGAAAACCCCCCAATGGACTACACTAGGGTTCAACATGTAGGCATATCTAACCATCTAAAAGTATCATACCTTTCTAACTACCTCGAACATACCCCTAATTCATACATGAAAGACAAAGTGAAAAGATCAAGTAACTTTACCTTTTACTCTGTGTCCAGTGTCGATCCTCTCGCGTTTGATAGCTCCGCTGACTGCAAGCCTCCTCCCAAGGTTGACCTGCATTCACAAACGGATAAACAAGAAACTACAAACATGCATTTCATATATAAATCATGGGTTAGATGTTAGAATAAAGCATAAATCAAATACAAACATTTGACACAACATATTTCGAGACAGGAAAAGTATTTCTTTTATTGATATCACAATGTTTACTTACAACAGAGGTCGACGACTACTCCACGAACCTGGTCCAGGCTCCTCTTCACCAAGCTCCAACTGCGCCTTCGCGTATCTTTCTCCTCTCAACCTCTCTCTAGGGAAATAAAATAGGCTTATGATGGAGGAAAAAGGGAAAAATGGGAAATTCTGATGCAAATCTCAGAAGGTGGCTGCAATTATTTGGGGCAAGGAGGGGATGTGAAACAGGAAGAGTTTCATTGTTCTTATGCTTGGCTCGGGAATGAGAACCCAACACCTCCTTTTATATGACAAAATGATGGTTATTCGGTTGGGTGACGAGCTATAGGCAGTGGATCAGTTGGGAAACTATCCAATAGCCTGTAATCTCAATGAATTCCTTGCAAATTTTTAATTTTTGCAACTTTTGCAAGTATATGCGAGTTGTAATGGTGCAGCTAGCGTATGTACGCGGGTTGTAGTGGTGTAGCAAGCGTGTGTACATGAGAAGTAGTGGTGTAGGGCGCATACATCTTCAAAAATAGTGTTTTTAAGAAGAGCTACTCAGTGATGGCTTGACAAAAATAGCAAGTAAGAGGGACAAATGCTAGGTATGCATGTATGAAGAAATTTAGGGTTATAACAGATGCCCCCTAATGTGTGAGGTCAGAAGAGCATCTGATGGCTGAAATACATTACAAATATTCACCAACGTACAAAGCGAGTGAGCCCAGGACCAGAGTTTAGGAGGTGCCATCTACAAAAATAACAATTGTCTCTCTGAGGCGGGCATACCCATGCTCAGGATGAATTAAATCATGGTTTCCAATCAAATACACTGCAAATCCATGTCATATAACTATATAAAGTGTAGCCGCAAGCAATACACAGTGGATCTACATCTCAAAATCAAAGATATACATGTATAGTATCCATCTTCAAGAAGCCAACGACGCCTGAGTGTTGGAGATGAGGCCTTTAGAGCTCGAGAAACAACTTCAATATCTTCAAAATTGGGTAGGAGTGTAATGTGAGTGTATGACTTCACTACCCAGAGGTCTTCAATGACTCATCGGGAACATACAAGAGGATCTCGGTGATCAGGAAAAGAACTTCATTGATTTCGAACAAGGACTTGATTGGACTTTCAGGATGGTCGGGCATGAGGTCAGGAGACAAACTACAGAAAGGCCAACTCAGGTTGGGTAAAACTTCCCTTGGACAATAGCATGCCAGATGATGAGACTTAGGCAACATGACATTGACATAAGTTCACGATGCAGGAGGAAACACAAACTCTCCATGTGTTTGGAAGAATAACCAAACGAAGGAGGACACAACTCTATGTAAAAAAAGAACAACTTCCTAAGGTCATATTAAATCCGAAAGCTTGACGAACAAACAAAAGGATGTGCTTTGTCCAAGGGCGACTCATTGTGCTGCCATAAAAAGAAAATATATTTCCCGTCCTCTTTTTGGGGTATTTTTTATTTTTTTGTCTTTTTCAATATTTTTAAAGAGATTTAAAAAGAATAAAAGAATGCTACGTTACAAAGGAGGAACGAGTGTTGCAAGCATACTATTTCCAAGCATAAGGAACATACTAATGCTCATAGCAAGAAGACATGTGCAGGAAAATGACACTCGGGGAAAATTCCTCCGTGGGTCAAGGTTTCAGGTCACAGAGGCAAAGTGATACAAGGCTTGCGTATAAGGCATGCTTCAAAGGTTCAATTGAGAGAAACATGGAGCTGAAATTAGGCCAAATACACAGATATGCAAATGCGATTAGCAGAACACGATGAAACCCCCTTCAATGTGTTTTTCACAAGCCAAGAGAAGGTAAGCTTGGTGTTTTCTTCACGTTTAGAGATTCTGAAAAAATGTAAAAGAAGATTCCATTGGGGCACCATTTTTTAAAATAGTCTAGTCGGTTCAAAAAAGGGGTAAAATTGCACCGAAAAGATGTCTATTCAGAACCATTTTAACGAGTGTGACACATACAAGATCACTCAACAATCTTATCAATTTTAAGGAGTCTGAAAAGAGCTTAACTATGGACTCTGTATAGTATGTTCTTCTAGACCAATTAACGAGTGTGAAGGAACAAGGTCACTCGACGATCTTTTCAATTTTAAAGATTCTGAAAAGAGCTTAACTATGGACTCTGTAAGGGATGTTCTTTTGGACCAATTTAACAAGTGTGAAGGAACAAGGTCACTCAACGATCTTTTCAATTTTAGGGAGTCTGAAAAGAGCTTAACTATGGACTTCGTGGGGGTTCCTTTTTCGTAAATTTAGTCCCTCGGGCCCAAAAAAGGGTTAAACTTATACCTGAGAATACTCTTCTAGCGAACCAAAATTCCTAGAGTATACCTTTGTTCGTAAAATTGGCCATCTAGACTGAAAAAGGGGTAAACTACCGCCGGACAGACGTGCCTTCAAATTTTAGTTTGGCAAGTGTGAAGGACAACAAGATCGCTCAACAATGTTTTCATGTTTAGAGAGTCTGAAAAGGGCTTAAAATAAGACTCATTTGCTAGGAGTCTCGAGGGTGAGGCCAAGAGTGATGACATATCAGATGTATGAGGCTCAATCTCGTAATCATGACATGACTAACAAGGACTCCCGAGCCTAAAATCATTAACGACGACATGGATGCCAAAATGCAATAAGGATATAACTAGGGAATCCATGTATAGGTAGGCTCTACCACTAAATTACGACACTTCTAAAGGAGAAATGACAGTTTTGTGTCACAGTTCAATGGGATCGATCCTATGGCAAAGTTGAAAAGACAACGAGATGCAGAAAGTGGAGGTAGAATCCTAACTTATATGCAAAAAGTTAGAAAAAATACTTTTACCAAAGGACCTTTAAAAGTGACCCATCTCCCAAAAATTTTTCCAAACCAAAAGTGAAGTTCATCGTAACATGCAATAAGAAACTCAACAACCATGCTAAATGATTTTCAAGCCATAAAAAAACGACAAAAGGGTTTTAAAAGTGGCAAAAAAGGACAAAAAATGCTATAAATAGAAGATGACAACTCATTTTCACCATTGCAAATAGAGAATTAACCAAAAAGTGAAAAATAACCCTTCGCTAAAAGAGTTGATTCCAGGAGCTTCAGAGGACGAAACAAACTTCCACTAGGACCAATTAAGTACAAATACATCCCTCTTTCATTTCCATACTTCATTTGTACTTTTATTTTAGTTTTTTGGGGGGCGCACCCTCCTAAAAAAGCTAGGCCCTACGTGTATGCAGGAATAAAAAAATCTTCCCCCATGCATATGTGACTGTGTCCAAGACAGCCCGTGTACACCCTCAATAACATAGAAAAAATGAAAAAACAAGAGTTAACTTTCCCCTTGAACTTGTCATGTGACAAGATGTATGTCCATTGGAGAGAGAGGGAGCACGAGGATATTGATATCTTGGTCGATGAGGACCCTACTGCTATGGCCGCATTGAAACAATGCGGGTTATGGAAGTTCTTCTCGTGTCCATTCATGAGGGCACAACCTAGTCTGCTGAATGCCTTGGTGGATTATTGGCACCCCGACGTTGAGGCGTTTATGCTCGAGGGAAAGTCATTTACTCCAATGACTGAGGAAATATACTTTCTGAATGGCCTCTCAAGGAGAGGGGAACCAGTCAACTTGTGTTCATTTCCCCCTAGGCCCCACAATATCATCGAGTTGATCGACATGCATTGCGAGGACGACACTGAGAAAGTAGGTTCTCAGGTGCCAATCCACAAGATCACCAACCTATCACTGAAGGTGATATTTTTACTCATTGGGCAGATCACTAGATCCGCGACCTTACATCAGGCCTCCCGGGTGCACATGTATTGTGCGATGCAGTGCTTAAATGCATGAATATTTGACTGGAGCACAACCATTCTTGATTGCATGTAGAGGAAGTTCACAGAGTGTCGAGGGCGGAGTAACAAAAACTTTAGGTTCAGTACCATTTTATGTTCATTCTTCTTTGAGAGGGTACCCAACCTTAGTCCACGAGAGAATGTGCAGGGGCATGTGGCCTCCTTCCTAGTAGTGAGTATATGAGCAACATTGTTTCTGCGACAAGGGGGTACGAAGGACCATAGAGGCCTTCGACGATGCATTTTTTGACTGGTGGGGATGATAGATTCCAGTGATAGAGGACTAACCCTATGCTGGAATCAACTTTTCCAGGGATCCGAACATGCCCGTACCTCACGGGGAAGAGTGAGGAGAGATAGGTACACTTGTTTTTAAAGTTATTTAATTTTTGGTTTCTTTTAATATATATCATTTTTATGTGAATCAAAGTATATGACAAGTATGTATCTGTTATGTATAGATGTGGGAACAGTGCATCCATCAGACTTCTCGAGGACTAGGAGACATCCTCTACCAGAGGAGGTACCAGACACAGCCATTGGACCAACATAAACAACAATAGGGGGACCTCCAGCCGGAGAGGCTGAGAGAGTTTTAATATGGGTGGAGCAGAACCTCACCGCGCTCACTCATGTGGTTCCCATGGCCGAGATTGAGGATCTCCCGCCATCGATGAAGCCTCACGTAGTTGGGGTGCCACGGACCTAGGTCCAACTCTTTCGATGTTTGGCGAACATCGTTGTTCATTATGGAAGGGCCAATAGGCCCCGTGCTTAGCTAGGATGGACCACTTACGTGTCGAGGACACTCTTTTTGTATATTTTTTAGGGCATAAGCCCCATGATGTATACTGGATATGTATTTTTGAGGCGTTCGCGCCAACTTATTTACTCTAAGACTTTTGATATATATATGTGTGTGTGTGTGTGTGTGTGTGTGTATTTACATCTTTTATGTCTTATGGATCACATTTTTACAAATGTATGTACATGTGTATGTGTGTTCTTCTTTTTATGGGTGTGCAATATGCCAATCTAATACTTGATTAACTAGAGTATCAGTCATTTGATTTAATCTCCTAGGAACATGGATATACATAATGTAATCAAAACAATGTTCTAAGAGATGTACCCTAAGGAATCGTCGATGTAAGGTAGGATCATAAATGTGGTAAACCCCATTTAAATTGGACACAACCAGTTGTGCATCTAAGTAGACCTGGAGGTGAAAGATACCATGTGAAAAAGTGTCACGAAGCAACTCTATCACTGCGTTGTACTCGATGACATTGTTTGTGGCGTCACCTAAACAGATACCTTCAGAAGATAGCAATAGGACTTGAGGTGTGAAAATCACCCAAGCTGCAGAAGCAAGCCTCAGAGTGTGTCAGCTAACGTCGTTCGCGAACCCAATGAACACCTCTGATTCACTTGACATATTCCACAGTGAAAAACATGACATAAATAACGACACGTCCATAAAACAAAAAGACAAACTAACTGTATAATAACTATACATATGTACAAGAAGTCAACCAAGGCAACCTAACTACAAGTAATACTTCTTGAGGTAGAGCCCATTTATAGGCTCCACCAAAGCATTTCCCTCAAAGTCAACCAGATGATAAGTGCCCTTCTTTAGTATCTCCTTCACAATGAAAGGTCTGAACCACATGGGTTTGAACTTGCCTGCCCCCAGGGGATCCTTATCTTGGTCGTAGACCAGGACAAGGTCACTTTCGGAGAAAATTCGAGGATGAACAGACCGATCATACTAACACTTGACTCATTTCTTGTGAGCCTCATTGGCCAAGGTTGCATCATGACGTTTCTCATCGAGTTGCTTGAGATATAATAAGCATTCCTAAAGCGGTGAAGTGTTTGGTAATAACCGTACTGCCAACTTTACAGACGAGATCTGGCACTCTATTGGAAAGACTGCTTCCAACCCGTAAACGAGTTGAAAAGGTGAGAAACTGGTGGAAGTATTTACAGACATTCAATAGGCCCACAATCCCGAGTACAAAATTAAATGCCAATTAGAATTGGTAGAATTGATCGTTCGTTGAAGAATAGTCTTGAGGGACTTATTCTCAGCTTCCACCTGATCATTCGCTTGTGGGTAGTAGGGTGATGAATGCTCCTATCTCAACTCAGGATTTGACGTTAACTCATACATCATTTTGTTCTGAAAGTGACTACCATGGTCAGTGACAATCTCCTTCGGGATGTCAAAACTTGCTATTATCTAATTGAAAATAAAGAGAGTTGTTGTCTCACCATCATTATTAAATGTTGGCATAACTTTGACCCACTTTGTGAAGTATTCTACTGCTACGATGATATAACGATGCCCCCTGGCTAAAGCCAATTAGCATGTAGTGAAATCAATTCCCCACTTGGTGAAGGGACCAACAGTAATGATGGGAAACATGGGAGCAGGGTGTGCCCTCATATTCCGAGAGAAGATCTAACACGGACGACACTTATTGACCGATTCAATGCAATCCTTGATTAACGTCGGCAAAATTTAACCAACTCGTAGAATCTTTTTGGCTGTTTCCAACCCAGAAAAATGACCACCACATGCTCCAGTGTGGAAGTTGTTAAGAACGAGTTTCGCTTCTTCATGAATGAGGCACCGACGAAGGATGCAATCTACGCCTCAACGATACAAAGTGTCATCGAGTATGAGATAGTTTTTTACTTGATGGCGTATACGTTGATTCTCATTGCGAGAAGCAGATGTGGGGCACTTCAAAGTCTCAAGATAGACTAGTATATCTCCATACCAGGGGTCCGGAGATGAAATCAGAAAAAGATCTCCTTTAATCAGTGATTCTTTGGGTGTAACATCACCTGATTTGACCGGAAATTCCAAGATAAGTTCCACAAAGACCAATGACTTTTTGGATTTCGCGGAAACAAAATCCAAGTCAAATTCTTGGAGGATAACGATCCATATACTAATATTTCCGCCGATGATGCGTCGTGTCAGCACGTAATGAAACAGATTTACGATGGAAACAACGATGGTCTTACAAAGAAGAATATAATGACGGAACCGCTGGACATCATGCACTGTTGCCAACACAAGCTTCTCAACATGGGATTAGTTGAGTTTTGGTCCAACCAGGCCTTGGCTGAGGTAATAAATCACATTCTCTTCGAGCAAATCGTCGTCTTGAACCAAGACCATACTGACAGTCAACTCTGCGGCGACCAAATACAATAAGAAATATTTATTATAATTGGGAGGCCAGAGCAGAGGGGTAGATGTGAGGGCGCATTTCAATGCTTTGAAAGAGAATTGAGCAGCTTCGTCCCAACATAAAGGGACTCCCTTCTTCAGTAAACACATGAACCCTTTAGTGATTTCGACATAGTTTGCGATAAAACACGGAAGAAAGTTCGCTTTACCCTGTAAGCTTTGAAGTTGAGGGACTGTTCACAGGGGAGGCAATTGAACTATTTCCTCAACCTTCAGAGGATCGACCATGATCCGTGTTGTCGAAACTATGAAACCTAGAAGATGACCCGACGTCATGAAGAAATTTCACTTGTTTGGATTCAAGTGAATCCGATAGTAGCAATGTCACTCAAAGATAAGTCGGAGGTGCGTGGGATGATTAGATCTCTTACGAGATTGTGATGATAAATTATCGAGATAAGCCTCGACTATGTGTCTTAGGTCATGGAAAGCAAAAGACATGGCCCGCTGAAAATTGGCTCGAGCATTCTTCAGGCCAAACGACATCTTATGATAAGAAAATGTACCCCATGGACAGATAAAAGTTGTTTTATGCTGGTCTTTGGGCTTAATCTGTATTTGATTGTATCCAGAAAAACCATCCATGAAAGAAAAGACCTCACATCCTTCACACTCATCGACAATCTGGTCAATGAACGGGGAAGGGAAATTATCCTTTGGACATGCCTCATTCAAACCATAGAAGTCCATACACACACAAATTGTTCCCTGCTTTTTGTTGACCGGAACGAGATTTTACACCCATTGAGTCAACTAAATGGGGTAGATGAAACCGGCTTTGAGGAGTTTCTCTACTTTAGCCTTAATAGCTGCTGATTTCTGAGGATTCACAGGACGAAGGTTCTGTCGGATCGGCTTGGTGTTAGGATAAGTCTTTATTTCATGTTTGATGATTCCTAGATCAATTCCTGGCATTTCCTCGTAAGACTAGAAAAAAACGTTGCGGAATTCCTTAAATAAATCTATATAGATCTGAATCTCCTCGGGGGAGAAGTCCACTCTGAAGAAGACATTATCCACAATGCCTAGGGTTCTGGAGATTTCAATAGGTATCGTTTCAGCGAGGGTTTCCATATTACCCTCGCCATAAACTACGTGTGTAGCCAGAGGATTAATAGGACAAGACCTATCTCTAGTCATAGTCAACACAAATTCTCCTGTCTCTATTCTTCTTAACTCTGGGAGGAAATAATATCTGTGATGGAGATCATCCTAGGGTCTGTCTGGACCAGTTAATGCCTCTATAGTCACCTCATTAGAGGGAAATACCAAATATAAAGAATCAGTAGTTGCGAGGGAATATTGAGCCCAGATAGGCTCAAGAACTGGATCTAACTCTTGTGCGGGAGTCAGATTGGGGTCGGCTGAAGTTTGTTGGACAATATTGTATGCAACTTCTGCCATGAAAAAGGGCATGGCCATGCTAGTATTCCATGTCCCTTCCATCGAAGCCGATGGGGAAGGAAGAGTCCACATATCGTTAAAGTAAGTTGTACAGAACAAGGACACTTGAAAGATTTCAGGCCTAGGTTGGTCGGGGATAGTCAATATCATCTTGACATCGCCAGCAGGAGGTGGGTAATCGAAAGTACCCATCAAAGGTGGGCATAAACCAACCCCCACGTTGATGACATCGATTTGAGGGTTATCAATCATTGGGACTGTGGATGCCCCCGATGAAGGGTTAGGTCGAGAGAAGGACAACTGATCAATGGTTACGATTTGGCTCTCATGTGGAAACAACAAGACCCGAAAAATTGTGGCAACCCCTGCATGCATAACATAGGTCCAACTCCTTCCTAACAACAAGTTGTAGTCGAGAGGTGCATCGACCACTTCAACTTCGACACACACGGTCTTCCCTCCTAACTGCACGGGGAGAGAAGGAATGTTTCCATGTGGTTTGAAAGAATGACCGTCGAAAGCAGTAAGCAGAGTAGGTGACAGAGACAAAACAGGTTGGCCAATGGCCTTCCAACATGCCAACGACATCATGCATGTCAAGGCACCCTAATCAAACACCGTGCAGAAAATATTCCGAGTAAAATATTTTTTGGGCTGAGCCACTACTATCTGAAATGAAGCATAGTACGTGAGACGAGGTTTCAATTCGGTCGTATCAATCATGATCATTCCTGGATTATAGGTCTTAGCAGATCCTAAGGTAGCTAACAAAGCCTTTCTTTGTGAAGGGCAGCTCCGGAGGACCTCCAAAGTGGACATCGTGCAAGGGGTTTCTGACAAATCCTCCACCATAGAGTAGTTCTGGGTGGCCCTCGCATTTGGATTATGTGAACATTTCTTGAACGCCCCTTTTGGGATGCATGTCATTGTTTCACCCATCATCTTCTTGATATGAAGAGGAATAGATGGGTTTATGACTTCTTTACCCTTTTCAACAGTTTATGGCAATCTCGTGTGCCCTAGTTTCTATGTGAGCGTCACCTTTCAACCTATAAACGTTTGTGGCCGAGGGATTACTAGAAGACGAAGGGGGTCCCTGATTGCCCCCATCCGTGCCTGTAGAGGCTTGAGTCAAAATTTTCCCATGTGGAAATGGGTTCGTTAACATAATAGGCTGCTGCTACACCAATAACTTATGGGCCTCTGCACGCCGAGGGCACAGGTGAGTTGGATGGTATTCCATGCAAAGGTTACACGGATACTTCGAATTTATTTTCTTTTTGTTTCCCCCGCCAACATTTTTGGTGGGTTTCTTATCCCCCTTACCCTTCTTGTTTCGCTGTTTTTCTTTCCGTCATGCTGCTGGTTGGCCTTCGGGTTCGTCGAATGCACACTATGTACGTCCGACGTTTGGGTAGGGGAAGTAGTCGAACTAGAGGTTTGGATGGCCGCTGTCTACTGTATCGACAATTGTTGCAATTGATTCTACAACTGATCAGTGGGATTTGCTTGTGTTGAACCAACTATACCATAGGCATGTGGTCCAGAATTGTGTCTCGCCTTGTCAAGGATGGACTGTGGAGCATCTGGTAAGACTTTGTAGAGTAAACTAGACTGAGAGTATATCAGTTCAAGCTGTTGAGCTCTCATTATCGACTCTTCCTCGAAAAACACTCCTGACGTTGAGACGTCCTTGGATAACTGAGGTACCAAAGACTTAAGGAACCACTCCAGCATGAAATATGGTGAGACTGATACTTTTATTAAAATCTTCTGATTCCGCCATTCTCAAATGTGATCCAAGATATGATCAGCCTTTGTTTGCTCAAAGTTGGCCAACAATTCAGTGTCGGGATCATGTCTCACAGGTAGTTGCAAATGGTTCAAAAAAACCATCGCCAAATCACTAAAGTAAGAGTATCTTGAGAGGTCGAGGTTGATGTACCATTTCGCGACACTCCCAATGAGGGTGCGTTGAAAAATACACAACTGTATGGAGTCGTCTCATAGAGAGTTTGACAAGCACCATAGGTGGAAGGTGGTCACGTGGTCGCCTGGATATTCGTTAGGCTTACCTTCAAACTTTAGAATGTCCAAGGGAAACTTCATCAGCATGGGAGGCCAACGTGGATCATGACAAATTGGTTCATTTAACAACCTTGACAAGTCTAGAAAATGTAACGTCGCCATAAACGGTAGTTTGGGTTGTTGACTATGTACAGGAAGAAAATATCTTGGAGTTTGACTAGCACCCGGATGCTAGGAAAATTTGGCATGTTGGCTAGGGTTTTGGTAAATACCATGGCCTTGGCCAGCGAATGGATACTACATTTGTTGAGAACTCATAGGCTGATTCCCGTAATTGGACATTGAGGGTTGGGCAGGGATTGCTCCCTGCATTGTGTTCCAAAGATTCTGGAAAGGGTTGCCCCCTGTTGATCTGACGGGCATAGGTACTAAGCCTTGCTCGGGGTTCCATTGAACATGGAAGGGGTTTCCCCCAGTCGACATCCCTCATGAGGGAACTGCTCCCTGCCATGGATTCCAGAGTCCTTGTGAGGAGAAGACTCCTGCGTTTTCCCGCTGTGTAGGAATAGTACCATGTACAGGATTATGTTGTCCAAAACCAGGGTTTCCCCCGGTCGATATGACAACTGACGAGAAAGTGTTATTTCCAAACATGTTGAACAAAGAGAACGACATTGAACCCACCGACATGGTGTAGGAAGAAGGTCCTAGACTACCTTCTCTGAACAAGCTGTAGTTCATGTTCAGCCCGACGGGTTGTTGAGGAGCACCACCGAGCGAGGGGGACGAAGGATGTATATGACCTCCGTCCTAAGGGATAGAATTATAATGGGTTGAGGTGCTCCCCATGGACCCTTGCAAAGGAGTGTTTGAGCTCCCTGCCCCCAAACCCATGGTCTATAGGGTGGATTAGGTGAGGACAGAGTTTGTATCAAAGTCGAGCATCCTGTATGAAAATGGAGGACACATCGCACTCTATGTGAACGATTCAGTAATCATCGCCATAGATGAAGTCAGACTACTACCCAAAGTAGAGGTGGTCGAGACAATTGTGGTCCAGACCGACGAAGGTGGGTTAGGAGGCGGAATGCCCCCAGTGGTGGCATCCATTGAGGGAGTGTGAGGACTCTTAGATGAAGTAGCAACATTTGCTTCCATCATTGCTTGCAAGACTATCTGATGCTCATGATGTGTTACCCTTGGAGGGGCAAGCCATATCAAAAGTGGTGCTCACAAGTCAATGATTGGAGGGTTAAACAGACCTAGAGCTTCTGCTCCAAGGTCAGAAATAGTTGGTTCCTCTGGATTCGAGTGTTCTCCTCTCGGAGCTAGCTCGGGCACAGTTTCTTGTGGCTCGGTCACTTCAAATGACCCTTGCTGGTCAAGTCTTCGTCGTAAAGGTGGAGGTGGTGGCTCGAATGTAACCGGTGGTAGGCCCAGAAGCCTTCGCGACTGACGAAGCTATTGATCTTCCACTGTGTGATAAGATCAATGAAATAGTAAGGCTTTTACTATTGTTTGAAAACTAGCACACACTAGAAAATCTCTTATGAGACAAATCAAGAAAACCACTATCTAGTTGGAAGAATAGTTACGTCAGCCAACACTAGAGCCAATTACTGGTGCAAGTGCAACTCGAACACGAAATCACCCTCTGGGTATACTTTGCAAAGAGTGGCCCGACGTCTGCCCTAGGTACCGCGGTATACCCCCGCAATAACCTGTGTAAGTCCCTAAAATAAAGGCAAATAGGTTGTCAGCTCATGAACAGTCACCAGGCAGGTATAGTCGACAGTCGGGTGGACCACAATGAGAAGGGTAACAAAGACTGAAACCTACCGAGGGTATCCGAATCAAGTGGTGTGGAAGACAACTGAGGATCCTGAACAGATTCTAGGTCCATGAAGCTCCGTAGGCAAATTCAACCAATAGTATCCCATGAAAAGTCCTCAATATGTGTTCCCCACTATCATGATTGGTTTGGATTTGGAGGGGTTATCTCCGCTACCTTTCCACACACGACCTCATTTTTATCCCCTGTGTTAGAGGGGGGTCCCAGATAACTTTCACGTTTACTGGACATTTTACACTCTCTAGCACTGACTCCAATGTTTGTTTTTAAGCCTTGAAGAGTTTCCTCTCCAACCAAAATCAAGGCTCTAGCCTAGACTAGTTGATTGACCCTACAAACATAAAGTCTAGTTGATTTTAAATTAATGTTAATTTTAAATGGCTTGTTTTAAGTCAAGGAAACAACAATGAAACTAGTGGTGTGTTTTGAGAGACAAAGAAGGAGAAATAAATGAAACTGAAATCAAAATTACTTCTATTTGACAAATCAAGATTTGCAACTAACTCTTTAACCAAATTTTCATAACTACTTTTTCTAAGATCTTTTAAAAGAAAACCTAAAATGAAATTTCACTCGACTACGAGCTACTTAATGTTCTAAGCAATCAATAAAGAACTTAAGAAAAAAACTCTTTTTCCTAACAAGCAAAATAATCAACCCAACTACTTAACCAAACAAAGAAATGAAATCTTTTATTTATTTATTTTGAAATTCTTCAAACAAGAAAACTCGAAATAAATCTTTTTTCTTTCCTTTAAAGCAAGCGAAAGGAGAAAAGTAAAAGACAAGAAAAGACCGAAAACTGACCTCCGGCCCACTGCGGATCGCAGGGAGTCACTGAAGACACCAAACAGGATGATCAAAAACTCACAGACTCATCTAAAACTCTTTCAAAGAAAACACAATAAATCTTTAAAAAGATAAGCAAATTGACATCAAACCCAGGCTACAACTGTAATGATAGAGACACTATACTTGATCAAGAAACATTGAGAAGTATGACTTCAATCAGGGAAGAGGTTAACTCCCTCTTCTTAAAGGAAAAAATTCTTGAGACAGACACACTACTGACACTTAAGAAATCTGCATATGTATGTGGGATGTCTATAAAGCAGGGCACGTATGTATGTGTGCAGACCCACTACAGGCCGCGTACACCTCTATAACTTCTCGAAAAGAAAACACACAGGCAGGGAGAACTGGTGTGGCACCAATAGGTAACCATAATCCCTTAAAGACTCAAAAGACTTGCAGAAACTCAAAAAGGTAATAAAACCAATTGAACACCCAAAAAATATTCCCTAAAGCCCTAGAGGCTTCCCTAGTATGGTTTACATTTTTTCTATAGCGGGAAAACCCCCCTATGGACTACACTAGGGTTCAACATGTAGGCATATCTAACCGTCTAAAAGTCTCCTACCTTTCTAACTACCCTGAACATACCCCTAATTCATACATGAAAGAAAAAGTGAAAAGATCAGGTAACTTTACCTTTTACTCTGCGTCCAATGTCGATCCTCTCGCGTTCAATAGCTCTGTTGATTGCAAGCCTCCTCCCAAGGCTAACATGTAGTTACAAATAGATAAATAGGAAACTAAAAGCATGCATTTCTTATATAAATCATGGGTTAGATGATAGAATAAAGCATAAATCAAATACAAACATTTGACGCATCATATTTCGGGATAAGAAAAATATTTCTTTTATTGATATCACAATGTTTACTTACAACAAAGGTCGACGACTACTTCACGAAACTGGACCGGGCTCCTCTTCACCAAGCTCCAACTGTGCCTCCACATATATTTCTCCTCTCAACCTCTCTCTAGGGAAATATAATATGCTTATGATGGAGGAAAAAGGGCAGAATGGGAAATTCTGATGCAAATCTCACAAGGTGGATGCAATTATTTGGGGCAAGGAGGGGATGTGAAATGGGCAAAGTTTCACTATTCTTATGCTTGGCTAAGGAATGAGACCCCAACACCTCCTTTCATATGACAAAAAGATGTTTATTCGGTTGGGTGATGGGCTATAGGTGGTGGATCAGTTGGGAAACTACCGAATAGCCCGTAATCTCAACAAATTCCTTGCAACTTATTAATTTTTGCAACTTTTGCAAGTATACGCGAGTTGTAATGGTGCAACTAGCATACATATGTGAGTTGTAGTTGTGTAACAGGCGTGTGTACGCGAGAAGTAGTGGTGCAGGGCACGTACATCTTCAAAAATAGTGTTTTTAAGAATAGCTACTCAGTGATGGCTTGGAAAAAATAACAAGTAAGAGGGCCAAATGCCAAGTATGCATGCATGGAGCAATTTAGGGTTATAACAATGGCCTTGTCAACATCTTGCAATGAGATAACTTCTAAATAAGGTGTTACCTTTACAATTGTTTCATATGTTCTTGTTCTTACATTTATTTGAGGGTGCTCTAATGAGAACAATAATATTATGAACCACGTTTTTAAAATTTTCAACTAATGTCTAGTAAAGTTTGAAGTCTTATAATTATTATAGGCTCTTAGGCATATAATTTTACATTAACGATATAAATAATTTATCATTCTCTATTTGGAATAGCCTTCTTATATCTTCTAGGAATTTTTGGAGGGTGCTTCCCCTTCTTTGCCTCGTTGGTTTTGGGCTCCTTCATACATTTGTATTCTAGAAATATAAAAATAAATCATATGTCCAAGGGTTATTTGGAAACTTTAATCTTTTTAGGGCCCAACACATGGACTAATTCTTGAATATTACATCATGTGATACTCACTTCATGGTTTCAAAGTTTCATTAAAATTGTCTACCATTTAAATGCTTTTAATATTAAATACAAATAATACATGGCTTTGGACATCCACTTAAGAATTTGGTAGGATATTTCAACATTAGCAATTCATTTAATTTCAATTTGCTGTAATATGTTTTTAAATTTAGTGTGCTTTTAATGTGTTTTTGTACTTAAATAATTTGATGACCATAAGTATGTCTTGTACACGAGTGATTTGACAATTCAACATCTCATTGACGATAATGACAATCATTCTCTAGCTTAACCCTTGATTGGTCCATTATCTTTGTTTTAATATCACGAAGAACCACTTGTTGAATGCTTTTTATGAGATACTTTCTTTATGCTTGAACCTTATAAATATTATTGTCTTTGGTGTCGTGGATGTTTTCCCTCATTGAGGGATTTTACTGTGTAAATATTGATGTCATTATATTTGATTTGTGAGTGAGTTCATTTTTGGTGTTTGATCCCGCGTTTGATCCTATGTGACTGCAAATGTTTCTCCAACAAATTTCACCCTTGTTAGTTCACAAATAATATTGTTTCAAGATAAAAAAAAGTTTACTTCAAATGTCATTAATTCTTTCTATCAACATTTGATAGTGTAAAGTGTATTTTATAATAAATTTTAAGTAAGAGTCGACTTTACTTAATTATTATTTCACATTTTTAATGGTATATGTTTACTCAACTATTTCCTTTCATGTACATACATTAACTGTTTAAATTTAAAATGATTCATGAATGTGTTTGTTTTATTAATGTTATGAACTCATGTACATCCATTAACCGATTAAATTTAAAATGATTCATGAATGTGTTTGCTTTATTAATGTTATGGTGTCAAATTGAAGTGATAAGAATTTGTGGTTTTTAATAACTCATCTTAGACATTTTTATCTCATTATAGAGGAACTATGTGGGTGATTCCAATTAAATGATGCATTTCCCTAATGAAAATTAAAAACAACTTGTACTAATAACCTATTTTTAAAATAATTCCATATTATTATTGACAATACAAAATGTTTACAACAACCTTTATTATTAAAAGGAGGACAATAGAAGGGTAACTTTTACTAGAGAAAGATTGAGAGCAATAATTGTCCAAAACAAATGATTACATATATTATATTTTATGAAAAATACATTTGAGATTTGTGTTCAAAGGGAAACACATTTAAAGATACAAGAATATTTTATGAAAAATACATTTGAGATTTGTGTTCAAAGGGAAACACATTTAAAGATACAAGAATTGTGTAAAATGATAAAGGATGGTCTTCCTAAAAATATATCTGATCATGTAACAAACTCTTAACAACCTTTATTATTAAAAGGAGGACAATAGAAGGGTAACTTTTATTAGACAAAGATTTTGAGAGGAATAATTGTCCAAAACAAATGATTACATATATTATATTTTATGAAAAATACATTTGAGACTTGTGTTTTGAGACTTGTGTTCAAAGGGAAACACATTTAAAGATACAAGAATTGTGTAAAATGATCATGTAACAAACTCTTAACAACCTTTATTATTAAAAGGAGGACAATAGAAAGGTAACTTTTACTATAGAAAGATTGAGAGGAATAATTGTCAAATGATTACATATATTATATTTTATGAAAAATACATTTGAGACTTGTGTTCAAAGGGAAACACATTTAAAGATACAAGAATTGTGTAAAATGATAAAGGATGGTCTTCTTAAAAATATATCTGATCATGTAACAAACTCTATATATTTTATGAAAAATACATTTGAGACTTGTGTTCAAAGGGAAACACTTTTAAAGATACAAGAATTGTGTAAAATGATAAAGGATGATCTTCCTAAAAATATATCTGATCATGTAACAAACTCTTTGAGAGTGTGACAATTTATTAACATCAATACTTTCATATGTGTTCATTATAAATAATAAAGAATGAAATCACCAAAATAATAAAATGATTAAAATGATGAACAATGAATTCATTAAAATAGCAATTTATTAACATTAATATGAATTTTATTTGTCTTTATTATAAATAATAAAGAATAAAGTTATCAAAATAATAAAATGATGAAGAATGAATTCACTGAAATAATAAGAAAAATAAAAAAATATTAAAACTTTTTCTTATCAAAATGTTAAATTCAAAATATTGAGACTTTTCCTTATCAAAATGTCAAATTCCAAAAAAACTAAAACTCAAGTAATAAAATTGTGATTAGAAATCACATTGAGATATTAATACAAATTATTTTATACATTACAATTTACTAACCAATTAAAATTCAAAATAACATTTTTTTTAACATTATGCAAACTGTGTCATATTTATATTCCAAAATTTTAAATTCCTAATGATATCCTTTTTAAAATCCAAAATAATATCCTTTTTAGAATCCAAATTGAAGTACAAAATAGTGTCATTTTTTAATATGAATACTAAGTCCAAACTATAATCTTTTTTAAAAGTCAAATTTAACATATTTTTATATTTAAATTTAAATTTATATAAATTTAATTTTAAATCTAAATATTTTTTTTTTTAAATTATATTTTAAATATTCAATATTCTTTTTCAAGTTTGACTTTAATTTCTTTTTATTTTTAAATTTAAATTAAAAAATAACGTCTTTTTTATAAATTTTTTTTTTTTTTTTTTAAAGTTACATATGTTGAAAAGAGAATCTTTATAACAGGGGAACCAAGACTTTTAAAATATTTGAGAATCCATTATAACATGACTATGACTACTTGAGTTTAACAAAAAAATTTGAAAGCAACTCGGGAGGACTCACCCTTGTGGCCACTATAACCCACGACTACCTCTATAAACGTTAATTTTTAAAAGAAAACTTAAGTAGAAACTAATATTTGCAACTACCAGATTTTTAGCCACTTGGGCAATGAAACTCCTCCTCACGGGTTTATGTATTTCAATGCAAAATGAAACGGATCTTCGGATCTAGAAAATGAATGTTTCTCTATAATATTTATAATATTTCTGCATATGAAAGAAATCAAAAGAAGAGAGAATCATGAGTTCTAGAATGAAATGAAATGCCTTTAGATGAATATATAATCCTTTTTGGTTCCAATCTCCCGTTCTAAGCTTTTGCTCTAATCTTTTGCTTTGTCAACAAAGATTAGTACTCCAGATTTCCATTCTACTATATTTAGAGGGTATTATTAGTCCCTGCCGTAGGCATAGAGGGACTATAGTGATCGATAAATCGTTGACTTCATATTAGTCTGTCCTTTGACTATAAATATTTTCATATTATCTATTGTTGGAACCAGGGAACTGAAAACATCGATTTTTATATAAAAAAAAGTACCATATTTGTCATGATCTGATTGGACAAGGGATTGGAGGTCTTATTGTCGGCTTCGCTATTCCCAATGTTATATATGTTGGCATATCCAAAGTATTTGATCGTATATGGTCTTTTTGAATCATATATTTTGTTATGCATTCATCGAAGGTGGATTAATGCTAGCATTAATTCGAATGTTTGGTTTAGCATTTTATGTTAGGTAAATTTATGGCAATGTTTGATATGGTGGCATATCCAAAGTTTGGCCTTCCAATACATTGTCTGGTGTTTGAACTATTGTTACAAAAAATATAATAATTTTGTTGGGATACGTCAGAGACCTGCGACATTGAATTTTTTTCTTAAATGTTTACAGAGCATTTCTGGCAGACTTAAAAGTTTACCTAACAGGCTTGGTAGTGTTGAATGGTTACTTAACAGGCTTGTTACAAGACATTTTCTTCCATTTTTAAAATTTATATGCTCCAACAACATTGTTGGTTCACTGGTCCATGCTTGTTTTTTGCATGGCACTGATTTCTTATTTGCATATTGTTATTGTTCTTGCTTGCTTATTCGTGTTGTTGCAGTTTGCACGTTTGGGTTTTTGCAATCGCAATTGGAACAACATCGTTCCTGTGGGAGTGGTTGATGCTTGCTTCTTTCTTCGCCGTATGTTGTTTATTGTTGTTTGATTCAACTTTGAAGGGTTCCGGTCCTGCGCCTGCACTTGGGCCTTTTGGTGCTTCTTAGCTGGGTTTTTATTTGCTGCTTGTTCTTGTTTGCCAAGGGTTTGCAATGTTGGAATGCTGCATCCGCAATTGGATCTTTAGTTACATTTGTTTGCAGTGGAGTTTGCATAGAATACTATTAAGATAAAATAACAAACTAAAAAATTGCAGGGGATGTAAATTGCATCTCTTACATGTTGAAACAGAGTTTGTCGGCCTCAAAGTATATTTCATAGCTGCCGATGCTTTTTTCATGGATTCTGTGTTACTATGGTTTCATAGTTATGAGAGTACCTTTTGTTGTGTGGGCGATATAGCTATTCTCTCCCTTTTATTTTCCTCTTGTAAACTGTGTTTCTGACTCTATAGTTTCTCACGTTTCTGTGGTCATTTTGACCGACCGTCGTTCGGTTGCATACTTAGTCAGTTTTATGGACGCGGCTTCGCGGATAGGTTGTATTGAACTATGACAGGTCGTGTTCGGTGTATATATTATCTTTCCTTAATTAGTTTTCTTTAAAAGAAGGGCTCCTGGACAAAAGAGAATGCAATTTATCAAATTATAGGTTTCCTAGACAACATAAGTTAATGATCGCGGGTTCTCGGGGTGGCGGGCTGAAAATTGGGCTTTTGTTGTTTCGTGCCCTGCAAATAGCACGAAGAGTTCCATGATCATTTCGACTGACCGCCGTTCGGTTGCATACTTAGCTAGTTTTATGGATGCGACTTCGTGGATACATTGTATCGAACTATGACAGGTCGTGTTCGGTGTATACATTAGCATTCCCGAATTAGTTTTCTTTAAAAGAAGGGCTCCTGGACAAAAGAGATTGAAATTTATCAAATTATAGGTTTCCTGGACAACATAAATTAAACATAGGAAATATGTAATTTTATAAAGTAGATATATAAAGCATGCACGGAGCCCTCATCCCATACTTAGCCAGTTTTTGCATCGCGGGTTCTCGGGGACGCAGGCTGAAAATTGACAATTGGAGAGTTCCATGATATACAAATTGACAATCGGACTTGCGGACTATTTGAATTTTAAGGGCCTCATGTCCAAAAAATTTAGCATTCTCGAAATAGTTTACTTTACGTACGTTTTACATACACTGGTGGACAAAAACACACATAAAAAAATAGTAAGCATTTTTTGTATCGCGGGTTCTTAGGGTGGCGGGCTCTAAATTGGGTTTCTGTTGTTCTGTATCCTACAAATAGCACAGACAGTTTCGCAATATACAAATTGACAATCAGACTTGCAGACTATTTGAATTTCAAGGGCTCGTGTCCAAAAAAATTAGCATTCTCGAATTACTTTTCTTTACGTACGTTTTACATACGCTCGTAGACAAAAACATAGAAAAATAGTAGTAACGTCTGTTACATAGGGCTCCATCCCCGCTACCTTCCGCGCTTCCCAATACACATTAAATATGCTTTCAAAAGTCAGAACAGACTAAATAGGTTTGAAAAGATGGGCTTTAATAAGTAGAAATCTCGAGGACATCTCCCATTAAAATGAATAGACAGGCGGATATTATGGGATCTGCTAATTTCTTTTTGCTTGCATTTTGAATTTGCGAAAATAGTTTTTTTTTTTTTGCTTGTGTTGTTTTAGTTTTCTTAAAAGATTTATCATAGTTTAAGAATGTGTCACCCACAAAGGCTTTGACGTCATGCCCCTCTTTAATATTTTGCATATATTAGATGTCAGATTTGAGAATTTGCTCATATATGGTAATTTTAATACGTGTTGCTAGTCACTATTCAACATACATATTCGAAAAGATTGGCATTAATAAGCGAAAATATTGAGAACATCTGTCATTAAAACGAATCAACACAAAATCTATGGAAGATCATCCAACGTTGCTTTTAAATACTTATTTCCATTTCTCTCTATCATCAAAGAGTTGTGCTTTAGGGTTCTTTCGTTCTAATGCTTCTGGTCATGGACATGTAAGACAACTTAGAGATGTGATTGAGGGGCAGATGAAAGAAGAGAGACTGGTTTTATGTGACGTGAGATTTGAGTAAAAAAAAAACTCTGTTATACAAGAGAAACTCATAGAGGAGGAAAAAAAAAGAACAAGTATTTTCCAGTTGGTGTTTTCCCTGTGTTCGATGCTTTGGTTGGTTGAAAAGGCTGCCTGGAGATTAGTTTGTTGAACTTCCTTGTTTTCTTGTTGGGAATTGTAATGGATTTTGAGGTCACGTGCAAAATAGTTCTTCGTTTAAGTATATAGCTTCTTCCAACAACACAAATTTGGCAAGTGTATCGAATTGTACAGATCCCACAAGAATTTGTCTTCCTTGGGGGCGACGCATTTATAGTGGCTTGCATAATGGTCTGTCATGTTCGTAAATGACGTGAAATATTACTCCATTTGCGAATGTAACCAAAGGCGGGTAACAAATACTGTATGGGTGGATAAAACAACATATTATCACTACAACAATTTTTATTTCAAAGTTTGATGAGCTACATATGGGTCTGGTAACCGACTTGACAGAAAGCCATGTTCTTTATCAAAGTTCGTTCAGTTTTTTCTGGATGTAGTTGCAGACTCTACATATTTGGCGTCACCTCCAAAAATTCTAGACCTTTCTATGGGCCTCCATACCTCCACCGCTACGAGGAAATATATATTTTGATGCCATCTGCAACATTTGATACACTTGTCAGACCTGTGCTGGTGCCTTTTGCAACATTTGATGCACTTACCACACCTCTGCTTCCCGAAGAAGTTATGTACCTCAACAGATTTGGATTTTTCATCTGGGTTGGAGGTTTCTTCCAATTTACTGTAATAAAACAAAGAAGTTCAACATACAAATCTTCGAGCAGGCTTTTTAACCAAACAGATGATCGAATATAAGGAGAATACCAGTCACTACATACTTGAATTTTTTTCCCCTTCCATATCTGTTGTGACATAAAACGACTCCATCCACATTGAAATCGGTCTGAACTACTTTTCTAAGTTGTCTTTGATGTCAAGGGTCAGGAACATTGCAAGGAAAGCACCTTAAACCCCAACTTTTCGACAACAGAAAGAAATTAATACTTGACAAAGAATGAAATGTTGAATAAGAATCCATTGCAAGTAGGCCATATCTGGAAGAGACAAGGTATTCAAAAAACTGGGATAGATGTAGTTGGCAGCACCGATTAAGTACAAAACCCAAAATTAATATTCAACTCATTTTTTACGAATAAAGAGTTTGAATGTCAAGAAAAATGTCAAGAAGCTTCATCAATGTACATATTTTTTATTGGTCGGCGGCAGGAGAAATCACAATCGTTGTTTCAAATAGCCTTAGTTGTATTTTGTAACCCATCTTATTTGAATATAGAATAATTTCGATTTATTTTTTAATAGTATTTTTCAATTTCTGGTATTTGTTTTAATTGTATTTTGTACCTTCTTCCCTTGTGTTGTTAAACATGAACGACAAGCCTTTCTTTCTGCTGCCCACTACTTCAATCTAAATAAAGCTTGGTCTTTTCTTTTTTTACATTTTACATTTAAGAATAATTTTTCATAAGCCATACTTATGTGGCCTCGACCCTGTATTTAAAGAAAGAAATTGGAGGACCCGTCCTGCTTCCATTCTTTGGGTTCCGTAAATAGAATGAATTAATGAGTTACAACAAGGCAACTCAAGTGTTGATGCAATGTTCCTGTTCAGTATGTTGGATATATTGCAACTTCTTCTATTTGATAATATCCGTGCATATATACTAATACCAGTACTATTGGAATAAATACAAAAAACTTCCTCTTCGACAAAGCTTAGGCAATTATGTTTGTGTTTGTTGTATTAAATAACTATGTTCCCTGTTCCGTCATATACATCTTGCAGCCAAAGAACTTCCGTAGTCTGCAATTTATGCTTTAACTGCTCGTAACTGACCAGGCATTCGAAAATCTTGGCATTAATAAAGGAACGACTGAAGTTGTCTTAATTACTTAAGTCACACCAAATTTTGATTGCATTTAATTTAATTTAGATATTGATGTTTATGGAGAGCCGACATTTTCTCATGTCACTGCAAGGAATACAAGATGAATAGATGGTAAGGAGTTTATCTCATTGAAACCACAATGTAAATTCATGTTTCTTATTGCGCTATGTACATCTTGCAATCAAAATTTTTGTGGTTTCAACGAAATTTGCGAATCGAAGAGCATCCTGCAAATTGGGAGATCATTTGCATTTGAAACATAAACAATCCATTAATATATATTAGTATGAATACTATTCAGATAAATATGAAAACTTTCTCCATTGATAGATACTAGTATGAATACTATTGAAATAGATATCAAGCCTTTCTCTTGGCCAATACTTAGCCAGTTATCTGGCCACCAGGCCCCAGGTTCGCGGTACCCATTACCTATGTCCCATGTTCCATCATATACATTTTGCAGCCAAAGAAATTTAGTGATCTGCAGTTTATGATTTTACTAGTGAGAACCTAACAACGGTTCAGAAACATTGCCATTAATAAATAGAAAAAAAAGAAGGTTTTTTCGACTGTTAGATACTTATCCATTTTCCCCTTTTGCTTTTCCCGTCCATTATGGATTTCTGGTTTTATACTTAGTTGTATTTCTATGATGGGCGGTTGTGGGGTTCGCGAGATGATATATCTTCATCTCCATCTGTATCTTCACATGATGAATCCGACCGACCGTTGTACCTTTCCATACCTAGGCAATTTTATGGCCGCGGTTGCCAGATCGGCGCATACGAACTGGCCTTTTCCTTTCCCGCTCATTATCTCTTTCTGGATATATAATTAGTGCCCTTTCTATGGTATCCAGTTCTAGAGTTGGCAGGCTGACATGTATTCATCTCCATCTATATCCTCACACGACGGATCTGACTGACTGTTGTTCCTTTCCATACTTAGCCAATTTTATGGCCGTCGTTGAGGGGCTGACGCTTGCGAACCCAACTGCTTATCGTTCCAGTATATACATCTTGCACTCAAAACATCCGTGATCTACAATTCCATCGCGGGTTCCTCATATACATTAACTTCGTTCAAAGTATCTATTGTTCCTTTCCATCCCCAACAACTTCACATCCTTCCTGATATACATCAACAATGCTCTTACTAGTGACAAGTGGACACAGTGGTACGAAAGATACTTCTATGATCTGCAATTTATGCCTTAATTGGTGAGAACTCAACAGGGGTTCGAAAGAATTTTCATTAATAATCAAACACTAGATGTTCTTCTGCGAGTTGGTGTAATTGAACTCTATTGCTTCTTGTTCCGTCATATACATCTTTCACTCAAAATTTTCGTGATCTACAATTCCATTGCGAACTCCTCCGTCCTTTTTCCCTTATTTTCTTCCTGTGTATTATGGGACTACAAAATATGGACATGATATTTTATAGAGCATGTACAGATTCCACATTCCATACCTAGTGACATTTTGGATCGTGGGTTCTCGGGTGGGCGGGCTCAAAATTGGGTCTTCATTGTTTCGTGCCCTACAAATAGCACCCAGAATTCTTCGATATACAAATTGAAAAGTAGACTTGTGGACTGGTTGACTCAACATTGCACTTCTATTGTTCTGTGTCCTCCAAACAACGCTCCTAGTTCCATGATATACAAATTGACACACGGAATGTAGGGCTGGCAGGGTGGAGATTTCCATTGTTTACAGATGCTAATCCCTATGAAGTATCTAAAAAAATATTTTCAATACTTAATTATCTCTTAGTAGTGACATCTGGATATAGAGGTACGAAATAGTTGGGATTGCACCCTCTGCAATATACAAATTGACTACCGGATTCTGACATTGTCCGCTCTTTCGTGTTACAGATTATGCATTCAAATGTTCGGAGCGATATAATTTGAAAGTCGAGGCCTCACATCTTCTGTAGACACCTTCTAAGCCTATTTTGGATCCTCCTGTTGTCGGGTTCATGAAATGTGCAACTCCAATGTTGGCGGGTTGACATATATTTATCTCCATCTATATAATCACACGACGAATTCGACCGACTGTTGTTGCTTTCCATACTTGGCCAATTTTATGTCCACAGTTGCCAGGTTGGCGCCAATTTCATCTCCATCTATATCCTCGCATGGCGAATTGTACTGCCCGCTGTTCCTTTTCATACTTAGTGAATTTTATGCCCGCAGTTTCTGAGTTGGTGCTATTGAACTCTATTCCTTTTTGTTCCGTTATATACATATTCCACTCAAAATTTTTGTGATCTACAATTCCACTGCGAACTAATTCGTCCTTTTTCCCTTTTATTCTTCCCGTGTATTATGGGACTATAAAGTATGGACATGATATCTTATAGAGCATGTACAGATTCTGCATTCCATACCTAGCAACATTTTGGATCGTGGGTTCTCGGGCGAGCGGGCTCAAAATTTGGCCTCCATTGTTGCGTGTCTTACAAATAACACCCAGAATTACGTGATATACAAATTGACAAGCAGACCTGCGGACTGATTGACTCAACATTGCACTTCTATTGTTCTGTGTCCTCCAAACAACGCTTCTAGTTCCGTGATATACAAATTGACACATGGAATGCAGGGATGGAGGGGTGGAGATTTCCATTGTTTACAGATGCTAATCCCTATGAAGTATCTAAAAAAATATTTTCAATACTAAATTATCTCTTAGTAGTGACAACAAGACACAGAGGTATGAAACGACTGGCATCGCACCCTCCACAATATACAAATTGACTACTGGATTCTGACATCGTCCTCTCTTCTGTGTTACAGATTATGCATTTAAATGTTCGGAATGATACAAGTTGAACGTCGAGGACTTGCGCCTTTTGCAGACACGTTGTCAACCTGTTTTGGATCCTCCTATTGCCAGGTTCACGAAATGTGAAACTCTTGGATACTATTTCGGGTTGGCATCAAGCTTCGTTGTACCACCATTCACAAATGTTTCAAAGTATTTTTCGCTGCCTCAGTTGGCATCCGACCCTTTGCAATATACAAATTGATTACCGGGTTCACATCTTGTACTCAAAATTTCTGTGATCTACAATTCCACCACGGAATCCTTTGTCCTTTTTCCCTTTTCTTCTTCCCCTGTATTATGGCTCTCTGGTTATATATTTAGTCACCTTTCTATGATTGTGGGTTGCAGCATTGGTGGGCTGACATCTTTATCTCCATCTATATAATCACATGAGGAATCCAACCGACTGCTATTGCTTTCCATACTTAGCCAATTTTATGGTTGCAGTTGCCGGGTTGGCAGTCACGAACTCTGCTTCTTCTTGTTCCATGATGTACATCTTGCACTCAAAACTTTCATGATCTACAATTCTACCGTGGACTCCTCGAACTCGCAAGCTTCACTATACCACAGTTCACAAATGTGCTTCCTAATATACATTGGTTAAGCTCTTACTAGTGACTCTTACAAGTGACAGTTGCACACAACAATACGAAACAATTTGTATCCAGCCCTTCGCAATATAGAAATTGACTACCAATTTTCGACATCGTCCCCTCTTCCGTGTTACAGAATATGCATTCAAATGTTTCGAGCGATACAATTTGACCCACGGGCCCTCACGTGTTCTGGGCAGACCTTGTTACCCTATTTTGGATCCTCCTGTTCATGGGTTCATGAAATATCCAATTCTCAGTCAGTGTTTCGGGTTTGCACATTTGAAATATGTTGCTTCTTGTTACGTGATATACATATTGCACTCAAAATTTCTATGATTTACAATTCCACCGTGGACTCGTTGGTCCTTTTTCCCTTTTCTTCTTCACTTGTATTATCGCTTTGTGGTTATATACTTAGTCGCCTTTCTATGATCATGGGTTCCAACATTGGTGAGTTGACATATCTTTATCTCCATCTATATGATCACACGACGAATCCGACCAACTGTTGTTGCTTTCCATACTTGGCCACGGTTGGCGGGTTCGCGGTTTCGAACTCTGATTCTTGTTGCGTCATGTACATCTTGCACTCAAAACTTCCGTGATCTACAATTCCATTGCGGTCTCATCGAAATCACAAGCTTCACTCTACCACAACTCACAAATGTTTCAAAGTATCTCTCGTTGCCTTCCATCCCCACTAACTTCTTGTCCTTCCTGATATACATTAGTTATGCTCTTACTAGTCATATAAAAATTTCCCTCTGGGTTGTCCTTCCATACCCTCTTCTTTGTTACACGTATTGCACTCAAAAAGTTCCGATACATACAATTTGAGCCTCACGCCCTCACCTTCAATGGTTGTACCTTCCAACCCTATTTTGTAGTTGTTCTTTTCCTGTGCCCACGACCTCCATACTTTCTTACTATGCAATTAGAAACCTTTCATGCTAACAGCTAACCATGCAGGAACCATCAATATTGTCATTAATGGGTGAAACGCTCGAGGAGATCTCCCATTATTACGTATTAAACCAAGATGTGCGGATAGTTATTTTGTCCCTTCCAATTGTTCATCTCGAACACGCGTCGTCATGTTGGGTCGCTCAAGAAATCTACAATGCTTAATCGCTCATTGCAATATCTTCCATGTTCACATTTCTATGTATGCAATTACTAGTGTTTAATGTTAATAACGCATTATGCAATAGCTGTCCAAATTGTCATTAATCAATGAAAGTCTTGAGGACATCTCCCATTCACACGCTTTGGACCAAAATTTGCGCAGGGTTATATTATCCCTTCCAAATTTTCATTTCATTCATCGTCTGGAGAAAACAAACATTCTTGTAGACATATGGAAGTAGGTCGACAACAGTTTTGTGGAGATACAGTAAATATGTTTGCACACGAGGACCAAAAATTCCAGTGGTCCAGGGCATACTTTTACTATTCATCCCATTCCGCCCAGAACAAAGTGATTTGGACCTATGGAATCGCTCATGCAGGTTGTGTCCCTGAGGTTTTTGAGTGTAAGGAGGTGGTCTCTTGGTGTGCCGAAAAATATATTCCAGGCCAAATAATTATTCCACTATGCGACCATTCTCCTGCTTCTTTGTCACCTCAGGTCTTTCGCGAGATGTTAAAATTGTTGGAGCCAACATTGGCGTTCAGAGGACAAGACTGCAAGTAGTTTTTAGAAAAACATGATAACGGGTTGGACATCTTAGGCGACTTCCTCAAAGACCCAACAACAGTTCCTGAAGATATCACAAGGTTGCAGGTAAGTTCCTTTAGAAATCCATTCTGGGAAATTGCTTGGTTGTTTACAAGAATAACGAGACATGCATCCACGACAAGTATTTCCCATATAATTATTTATATTTTGTATTTCACAGTCAAGGAACAATACATTTTCGATTGGGGGAAGCTAATTTCCATTGAGCTCTGTTCCTAGTTTTCACGATTCAAAGAATCGAATAAATTTTATATGTCATCCTACTTGATTTTCACAATTGTGCATTGTTGCCCATTTCCAAAACTTTCTCTTTCCAATAAAATAAACTGTGGATTCGACCCAATAACATTCTGGAATGAGGCCTTGTGGAGGCACAAGGCCTCCCATTGTTTTTATGAATTTTTTAATGGCTTTGTCTCAGTTTTCAAATATTTTTTGTTAGGCAAGGATGCTCCACGAATGTCTGTCTAGGCAACCAAGTTTTAGAACAGGAAGGGCACACTTGAGCAAGAGGAAAATCACAGTGTCCTCATGGTCTTTGGCTCTAAGGAAAATATTTCCTTCCTTCCATGCCAGATCACAGACAAGATGTTTGTTGTAGAAATAACAAGGCAATACAATCATTGGTTGCATTTTTTCCATGACAAGAAAAAAAAGCAGTTCATTCCTCTACCCTAGAAATTTAGAGACTTCGTGTGAAGAAACATCAACAAGGTTGACGAGTTTGTTGGCAAATGTTTACCAAGTAGCGTATGCTTGTCATTGATGGAAAGTAAAACAATGGAGATAAGAAGGATAATATCCATTGGGGATTTGGACGTGAAAGCTCAGGAGGAACAACATTGAGGAAAACGCGCGTAGTAAAGCTCAAGATATAGGATTTTGCAGAGGAGAAGGAAGACAGAGATCCATAGCCGTTGGATCCCATCCAAAATTCCTGATAGCATGAGGGTCGTCAGATCTGAATATTGACAAGAAGAGTGTGCTAGAGCGGAGGACAGGTCTCAGCCGTTAGATCCAAGTGCAGGACCCGACCACCATTAGATCGAGGAGAACCTACACGATCCTTAAAGAACAAGGAGAAGAAGGCGTAATCGCGATATGCGAAATCACAACGTAATCTGAGCCGTTAAATAGAGATCAGACGTGGACCGTTGATCTTAGCTCCATCTCGGAGTTTCACAGATCGCGACTTGGAGAGTCGAGATGATTCATCTCTAGATCCACAAGATGCGAGATCGCGATTTAATCAAGGACCGTTGGATCCAGAGGACACATGGAAAAATATTGTCATCTCGCTGACTGAAAAGTCAAAAGAACAACGAGATGCGAGATCACTATTTAATCCAGGACTGTTGGATCAAGAGTACACGTGGCAAAAGATAGTCATCTCGCTGACTGGAAAGTCAAAAGAACAACGAGATGCGATATCGCAAGTTAATCAAGGACCATTGGATCAAGAGAACACGTGGCAAAAGATCGTCATCTCGCTGACTGGAAAGTCACAGGAATCGCGAGATGCGAGATCGCGAAAAGATCAGGACCGTCAGATCACCAAGGATTCTGGACCGTTGATCTAAGCTCCATCTAAGAGTCTCACCTATCACGACTTGTAAAGACAAAAATCTCCATCTTAGGATCAACGAGATGCGAGATCCCGAAATGATCCTGACCGTCAATACATCAAAATATGTGGACCGTTGATCTAAGAGTCTCACCTATCATGACTTGGAGTGACGAAAATCTCCATCTTAGGATCAGCGAGATGCGAGATCCTGAAATGATCCTTACTGTCAATACATCAAAAGATGTGGACTGTTTATCTAAGAGTCTCGCCTATCGTGACTTGAAGTGACGAAAATCTCCAACGAAGGAACAACAAGATGCGAGGTCACGATGAGGTCAGGACCGTTGATTCATCAAGATCATGAACCGTCGATCAGGGTCGATGAAGATCAAGAGTTTGACTGTCTCAGAGAAGACAAAGAGTCTTAAACTGCCAGAGAGACTGAGGAATCTCAGTATAACATACAGTGATGCTGGACACGCAGGGTGAACCACCAGAGAAGTTGAAGAATCACGATGATGGTCAGACAGAGCACTCGAGAGGTGGAGGATAACGACGCGGAGTCAACATGCAGAGGCATTACGAACACTGCATGCACAAGGTGCACAGAAGATATAAATACACAATACAGAGAAGACATGGGGGTTGTTGTTGTTGCGGTTGGAGGTTGTTGTGATTGTTGTTGGTAAAGGTAATTCAGGTGTGAAGAAGGAGGAGAGTGCAGTAGCTGAATAACACAGAAGAGGAATTGTGCAGAGAATGGAGATGGCGCACAGAGCATAAAAAGAAGAAGACCAGACAGCGCAAGTGATGTGAGCAGAAAGGCAATGAGGTAGACAGAGAAACGATGTTAAGGTCCTAACCCGCACATAGGTAGATCAATGTATTCGGATGTAATAAAGGTCAATATTAATAAGACCTTTCAATAAAATAGAATAAGGCGGATGTAAGAAGACCT
>JZKD02S1216888.1:413946-447648 GCA_000966675.3 Picea glauca | reverse complement strand
CTAGGGAGGACTGTTGTCCTCAGAGGTTCAAGTGGGTGCTTGAACACGGGGAGTTGGTGCTTCCTTCTAGTTGGTGCTAGAGAAACCAGGGAGTCGGTGCTTCCTTCTAGTTGGTTCTAGAGAAAATAGAGATTTGGTGCTCTCAGCAAGTTGCAGCTTGCTAAATAGAGGTTGTAGCCTCATTATGAGTTGGTTCTCATATGTATGATAATGTAAAGAATGTAATTATTACTTATCATATAAAGAAAAAGAGGTTTTTACCCTCTTTGGGTTTCCTTGGAAAATATCTGTCTCTGTGTTTCTCATATATGTGACTGATGTTGAATGTGCCTGTGTTTATTTATCTGCATTATTTTGATCATCATTCAATGTTTCTGCAAAGAGTTTTAAAAGAAGCATAATTGTTTAAGCTCAGAGACAATTGATTCACCCCCCCCTCTCAGTTGTCTAACAGAGTTTTCCACCCATTTCAAGAAATTGAACCTAACGTACGCTGAAAGGCTAAAAGGGTTCAACCCTAATGGAATTTTTCGAGAACATTTATTGGTTGTCGGCTTTAACACCTCTTTTATCCATAGACACCTAACCTAAGACAGGGACAATGTCGACAACAATCCTGCTTATTCCGATTGTGACGTAGAGACATTGCAAAGAGCAACTGAATTGTACAGACAACATGGAAAGTATCTGGTGAGAAGAGTACCCAGTCCCGTGCCATCACTCCCAAGAGAACAAAATCATAGAGCCTCGCTTCAATGGTCCACCCCAGTAAGAAAGCAACCCAAAAATCTTTGAATGGAGGAGGAGATAAGAACCCTCCTCGCATAAATATTGATAGTTATCACAAAATTCCACTGACGAAGAAGAGAAAAAACAATGCAGGGCAGGTGGAGGAACCCGAAATTGAAAGTGGAAAACTGCAACTTGAAATTGAAACTAAGCACATGCATAAAATTGGGTCATTCGCGGTGGAAATACCTGAGACCGACATTTTTGACGTAGGTGAATCCTTCGTAATCCAGAGTGTTATTTTTGACAACTAATATAAAAGTATGGTCATTGAAAAGAGAGATGTAACAAATAGGAAAGGAAAATCTCACACAGAGATTAACTTTAGGGAAATGCGGTTATCCCAAATCTCCTCATTTCACCAGGTAACTGGTGAAATTCTTCATGATTCCATTGGAGGAATTGAGACGGAAAATGCCAATCTGAAAGACCGCCTCAACGAATTTGAGCAGGCTTTCATTGCAACCCTAGAATTTGCCAGTCCTTTGGCAAAAATCGTGCCTGCTACCACTGCATCCAAGATGAAAGTATCCTCTACCCTCATTGCATGATCTAGAGCCCTTGTAGAGAATAACATCAACAAAAGAATGCAGCTAGTTACCGAAGCCTGGGAAACATCGCAAAATTTAGTTTCCTTCGAAAAGAAGGCCAATGATTTCCTGCAACATTTGGAGGCAAATTTTAAAAATGAACAACATTTTTGTGATCAGGTGTTGGCCCATTTTGCCAACTATGTCGTCAACACATCGGAACTGAAAATAAGACAAGAGAAACTCCCCTCCCCAAAGCGGACCAAAAAAGTAAAAACATGCTCACAAAAGAAAGTTAACAACCTGGAGCTCATTGTCAAATCATGTAAACAAGTCATATCAGAAAAGAAAAATTTATTCACAAGCCTGCTCCATATGGACTTAGCCGGAACTACCAACGAGGTTCAAGATCCAAACTTAATTCTCAAATCCTTGTCAATCACCAAAGAAGCCTTCCAGGAACAAGCTGATATTTTAAAGGGGTTGTCTTTCGAAAAGTTTTACAGCATACTTGAACATCGTCTAGATGAGCACGAGCACTGGGTACTGGACTATGTGGCACACAATGAAGAAATTGAATAGAGTCTGCATAGTATTTCAATGGATCTAAGGAAATTAGAAAACGACCTTTACGACATAGAAATCCGGGATGAAATCAACATGGCCCCCATGAAAAGCTACATCGAAGAATGGTTCCAACAGAGAATGGATAGCCTCGTCTAGGAAGGGCTACAACTGGTCAACAAGACTCCACTGACCATCGACGACAGCAACAAAAACGCATCGGCTTCATAGTAAGTCTATACTGGCATCTTGTTTTCTTTATCAATCCAGTTTAAGTCTATGTTGTCATCTTGTTTTATTTATCAATCCACTTATGACCTCTTTAAATAACTTCCAATTTCTTCTTTTCAGGTCTTCCTCTCTACCGTCGTGCACTTCTTCTTTCGACGTTCCTAATTCTTGTACTTATTTCTTTTTATGGTCCGCGGGAGCCCCAATCCCAGTCTATATGACAAACGCATTTAAATTTCCAGAAACATGTAACAAATATTATTATTTTTTTATAAATTCCAAAGAAAACGGATTCGACAATGCCTTTATTGTATACTAAATTTTGGGTTTCTAGGAACCTTTCTTGTTTGTTCCAAAGAAAACTAATTCGGATCTGCTACATTTCTTCTGTCCTATTGTATGCTAGTTTTTTTGTCTTGAACGACGTTGTTACTATTCTATTGTATGCTAAATTTTTGGGTGTCCAGGAACCTATACTTTAATAGATTTCAATTTCTCTTCTGTCAAGAACCCTTTGCTTTAAACCAAACTAGTTCGAGAATGCTAATTTATTTGTGTTTTCCTCCACGAAACTATGTAACAGATGTTATTACTATTCTATTGTATGCTTTTAAATGTTGATATAATTTCCAGAGATATGTAACAGACATTATTTATTTTATAATAAGTTTCTATAGATCGCAAGCCCGCTTGTCAATTTGTATATCGCAGAACTCTCGGTGCTATTTGTAGGGCACGGAACAACAAAGGCCCATTCTTTACCCCGCTATCCCGAGAACCCGCGATCCAAAAACTACCTAAGTATGGAATGATGGCTCTATGCATGATCTATAAAACGTGTGCAAAGAAAACTAATTCAACAATGCTATATTTTTTTTGTCCAAGAAAAGCCTTAGTTTTAAAGCAAAGTAATTCGGGAATGCTAATTTTTTTGTGTTTTTCTCCACGAACCTATGTAACAGACATTATTACTATTCTATTATATGCTTTTAAATGTTCATGTAATTTCCAGAGATATGTAACAGACATTATTAATTTCTGGTAAATTTCTATAGTCCGTAACTTCGCGTGTCATTTTGTATATCGTTGAACTGTCGGTCCTATTTGTAGGGCACAGAACATCAGAGGCCCAATTTTGAGCCCGCCAGCCCGAGAATCCGCGATCCAAAAACTGGCTAAGTATGCAATGAGGGCTCCGTGCATGCTCTGTAAAATCTCATCTCCATACTTTATAAAAGTACAAATTTTGTATGTATAAAACTGGATATCTATTTTATAAAAGTACATATTTCGTATGTATAATTTATTAATTTCTGATAAATTTCTATAGTCCGCAACTCCACTTCTCAATTTGTGTATCGCAGAATTGTCGGTGCTATTTGTAGGGAACGGAATATCAGAGGCCCAATTTTGAGCCTGACAACCCACAATACATTATAAAAGTACATATTTCATATGTATAAAACTAAATATCTACTTTATAAAATTACATTTTTGGTATGTATAATTTATGTTGTCCAGGAACCTATAATTTCATAAATTTCAATTTCTTTTGTGTCCAGGAGCCCTTGTTTTAAAGATAACTAATTCAGTAATGCTAAATTTTTTGTGTCCAACAACCTTTGAAATGTTGATAATTTTTTATATTTTTCAGGAAGAACTAATTCAAGAATACTATGTTCTGCATGCAAACCACATGTATTTCAACTTTCTAGCCACGTGTTTGTACTAGGTCACATTTACTCCCATCCCAACCTAGTAGGGACTACGCTTCCATGCAACACTTGTTTTCTTTGTAACCATTGACTTGTAATGCTATCATAGAGTGACCAATAGCAAGAATATAAAGGGAAATAAGACCCGCTTCACTAAAAAATTGCACTATTCTCATAAATCCAATCTTGATTCCCACCACAATAAAGAACAAGTACCTCATTAAGACTTGACACAATCTACATCTCTCTCTACCAACACTCCATGGAATTTTAACAATATCTAGTCCAACTATTGGGTGCCTCTCATGGCCACCCCTTACCTTATTTTATAGTGCTCATACATAGTGCCACATGTTGCTCATGCAAAATTACCTAATTTATAATGATCTAATATTCATATTACTCACCCACTTCTCATCTACTTTTCCTTCCTTTTCTTTTTAAGTTAAACTCACATGTGTGTGCACACAATAATGCCATTTTTATTTAAATAAAAAGTGAGTGTCATTTCTATTTAAATGAGTGCACTTTTATTGATGTGGATAATATTTCTATTTAAATGATTGCATTTCTATCAACATACTTATTATTTCTAAATGGCATGCACATGATGTATATTTTTATTTCAAGATAAAGAATCCCAACCAATACCAAGGGTGAGACCATGCTCACCCCAACCCTTGTACACACATATTCACATGGAAATGGAACTAATACATTATGTGTGAGGTCATGTTCACTCCAAATTGTTTACCATTGGTGAGAGACTCATGGTCTAGTGAGGAATAATGACTCCACGCCCTTATTGCACGTCTCTCAGTCGATCCTTGTAGGCTACCTCCATGGTCCAACCTCATGACATTGTGCAACCTCTCAGTGATGACATGTTTTCTCCAACAATGGTCTACATGGAATGAGTTTTTAGTAGGTAGGAAAAATCTCCACCTCTCTTTGTGAAATACATGTTACATATCTTTAATACAATGTTTTCCCATATGTAGGCTTAGCTGGCAAGGCTAGCCCCTGTTCTTGTGCACATCTAGGAACATAACATGGCATAGCACTATCCAAATAACCAAAGTAAATCATAATCACATATGTATATCATAGCATCTAGGTTAGGAAATCCATATATCTTGACTCATTCTTGGAGTCCATAGGTGTCACCTACCTACAATCATGCTTGAATTTTTTTCACCTTTGGCACTTGAGGTTGTGTGACACTACCTTGCCTCGGTCGTATGGGTGTGGACAACTTACACATACTACAACCAAACCATGTCTCTTCACTTAAGGTATTCCCATAAATATGCCTTAATCTATAATTGGATAGATCTATAACTAAGTTCAATACAACAAAGTTCACAATAGACACACTTCCAACTATGGCCTTAAAGCATCTTGAATTTATTACGCTTAGCCAATATTCAATAATCCTTAGTCATTCAATACAATGCATTGATTAGTAACATTCAACATAAATACAGAGTCCACAACACAAGAGTATGGATGGCATCCAAGGTGGCTGGCTTAACTTTATTATTTGAATAATGTTACATAGATACATCAAGGTTTCTTGTCCTCCCGACTACAACTATTTTATAGATATACAACAATATAATGAAATACTACCTACCACCCAAACAAATTGTCAATCCAACCCCTGAAGTATCTACATGATTGCCTCCTACATGTACCAATTCTTCCAATGTTCACTCAACAAGTGTTCAAGTCGTTCCACAATGCCTTATCCTTAGCATCTTTTAGAACTCCTTGTTCACCCTTGCGATTCACTCCTTGATTGAACTTCTTCCTCTTTGAATATTCTTTAATGACTGGGCACTTTATCGTTTCCTCTTTATATCGGAGTCAATGCCTTAGTTGTTTCCTCAAGATGAGGTGCCTTCCATTTCACTCCTTGTCCAATTTGGACCCAAATTTGCCATCAATACCAACTTTGACTATGCACGCACGAAGGTGACTCATGCTCACCGATTTCTTATGCCCGACAATGACTCCATTCCCTCTAGTTTGACATGGCATGCATCCAATGATCGTGCATCCAACGATTTCTTGTGCTTGAAGGTACTCTCACCAACTGTCGCAACCAAAATTCATGGAGCACCCAACTCCTTAGGTCTACATGCTACCCAAGGCACCCAAGTCTAGAAACCCAAACAATTCTCTTGCCAATCTATTGCTATGGCTTGTGCATGCTTTGCAGTCCAGGCGAGTCACTTACAGTAAACTCCAACTTTGCCTCCCTTAGCCAATATTTTTTCCAAACTTCTCTTGGCGTGTTCTATCACTAGGTGAGGTTGTCCAATGATTGTGGTGCACCTGACCTTCATGCAAGGGCGCTCAGTAAGTCTCAACATTCCTTGTCATTGTGCAAGGGTGCCTAAGTCAACTTGTTCAACTAACCCTAGTTGTGTTTGTTTGTGCTAGTGAATGACCCCCAAGTTGATTGTGCAGTAGAGGTTCCTGAAAATTCTCAAATCTAAGGCCTTAGATTCTCCTCCACTTAAAGTTATTGTTGTCCTTGAAAACATCTCCAAGAACTTGCTATCCTCAAAAGTTTGTTTCTTAGAATTACACATCCATTCTCATTGGACTCCTTCACCATTATGCAATGTCACTGTTAGAATCATTGTGCAATAGCCCATTGCTCAAACTTCCTTTGAACAAAAGTGCCTCTACATAAACTCTTCCAAAACTGCTTCCTAGATGTCCATGTTATTGTTGCCTTATGTTGTTGCAACAACCTACATGTCCAATGCTATTGCTACTGCCTCCTACTACTACTACAACCCAAGTGTCCAATGCAACTTTTGATACATCCTGCAGTTGCAACTGCAACCAAACCTCCACTAAGAAGGTCATATAATTGTCCATTGTTGCACTTCTCCAAACCTACTACTGCATCCATACTCTGACTCGTTCCACCATGCTTTTGTACATTGAGCTTCCTCATGACTATTGGAACCTAGGAATCCTTGAGTCAAATCCATGAGAATGCACTTCCTCATTCTCAAAATAGTTGCTTCCTTTTGTGCTTCAATTTACCTGTACAATTTTATTAGACTAAGGCAAGGTCACTACCTTTGCCTTCAAACTATTAATTTGACTTTGCAAACAAACATTTCTAACTTCTTCTTTGAACTTGGCACCTTTTCTTGGTGCACTTAGGCTCCATTGCCAAATACTAGGCACCAAGCCACCTTATGGGATACTCTCAATGAGAAGAGGGTGACAAATGGTCATCACAACCACTTCCTCAAACACTCCAACCATCTATCCAAAGTCCCCTAAGTCCGATGAGTGAGACAAAATACTTCCATACCCCTTGCTTAAGTACTTTAAGAGAGGCACGTCTGAGCCAATCCTTCCATCATGTTTAACCAACAATCTCATGATCTTTGCGTGTCCTAACAATCATCATCAAATTTTCCAAGGAGTTCTCTACCTCATCCTAAGTTCCCATACACGAAGCTGGGTGAGCATATTCCTTGTCAACTTGGTTTGATTTCTAGTCTAAATTGTCTAGTTCAAACACACACATTTCCTTGGTCAACTCCTTTGTTGTTTTCATCTATCCACTTAGAGCTAAACTGGCATGTTCCTCCAAGCAAGCATCTGCTACTTTGGCATTGTCATCGCTGCTAAACAAAAGAGAGGTTTCCACCTCTTCCTCAAATTTGTCCAATTTTCCCTTAGCGACTCAATAAGTTTTCCAAGGCACCAATGCACTGACACCTCTATGCCCACTATCCCAATTCTTAGACCACCTAAATGACTTCAATGTGAAGAAGAGGATGACCATCATAGATTAGTGGCACCGCAAGTTTCATCCTCTTGATAAAACTAAATTCTTCCTTTGTTTAACCCTTCATTGAACTTGGTTCCTTCACCAACATAGTAAGCTCTACTGCTTGTTCCTAGGCAACAAGCCACTTGTGGAATTTATTAGTGAAAGGAAGACGACATGTGGTTACCAAGGCCACCTCCAACAACTGCGTCAATAATTTGTCCATAATCCACTATGGGATACATAGAACACCATTCCAAAGCTCCATGTGTTGATCCCCCATCAAATCCATAATTTCCATGTCCTCTGCCATAAGGTCGCACAACACCTTAAACCATGCTCAAGGTTGTCATCTTGGTGACAACATCCAATTGACTCTTTATTGTAGGAATGACAACGGTTTTTTGGCTTGAAAAGATGATGGAATTTTCTAAGTGAGGCATGAGCATTGCTTTCACCTTTCCGATGAACTTTTTTTCTTGACCTTCTACCTCGAACATGACTAAACCCGCCGTTAAGGCATCCAAAACCTCCAATGTCACCTTTGAAGTCTGTTGCTCCTAGAATTTTTTGAAGGCTACCGACCCTTCCTATAGTTGAACCTGACCCTTCCTATAACTGAACCTTTCACTCATTCTTGCACTGTTTCCTTCGTCCATACATTTTTGTTTCCAATAGCCTTCAAGGATGTCTTCTTGTTTTTCGTTATGCCTTTTTCAATTGGTGTTAGAATTTCACATGAGCTAATCATCTAAAGGGTGTTGTGGCTGAATGGAAAGCGTAAGATGAAGAAAAAAAATGCAAGCAGAGGATTTGTTTTTGGATGAAAGAACATACACTACTCATGGAAGAATTAAGGAACTATAATGATGTCTACGAGATAAGTGATTATGCCTATGCTTATGCTAAAAAGAAAATATAGTATTTTCTTGAAATAAAGAAATTCAAAGAACAACAATATTGTTGGAACATGACTACTAGAGTGTGGTCAAATAATTTATTTATTGTTTGGAGGTCGCTGAAGAATGGATATTTTGAGTGAGAGAAGTATGATTTCTCTTTTGATTAAAACTAATGTGATTAAACTAGATGAATGTAAAATCCTTAGCGACTTATATTTTTGTTCTTCTGCTGAAACTTTGGCATGATCATGCCCATATTCATATTCAGTTTATTGATTATGGATGGGCTATGATAATGTTAAATTAATGTGGGTAAGGTGCAATTACGTTTAAAGAGACATAAATTTGAAATATATGCACTTGTTTACAGGCGCACTAACATCATGAGTGTAGTTATTCAACTTGTATGAATTTGGAATATTGCCATGTTTGTCTAATTTGTTGGTTGAATGAAGTGTAACAAGAGTTTTGGATATAGAGCCAATATCGACTGAGTTAATGGGGCTATTAACATCAACTGCATTGGGAAATCCGCTGCCAACTCTTACGATCGTCTTCAGAAAATGATGTAATCCACATATGTAATTGTTGGATCAGTGGATATTCTCATAATCTCTAACTTCATAGTTTTGATTGCAGTTTGAATTGTTTTGTTAAACTAATGTTTAGAGATGGCAGAGAAACTTGGGTGTTCATAGAGAATTTATAAATGTGGTGGTGAGAAATATTTGAACATGGTAATTTTAAATATGTCTCTTAAATTTCTTTGGAGTTTGTGTATAGGTGCATGTTGAGTTGTGTCAACTCAATGTGTGATCCATTGTTAGATTTGATCAATCTTATTGTAAAAGTGTGGAAACTCCAAGAAGAATGGGTTAATGGTGAAACTCATAAACGTTTTTGGAATTAGTAGCATTTGTATTGAGCACAACTAACTCAATATTAATGTAGTGGTTTTGTTAGAAGAGGAAGATGATATTATCTCTTATTTACTAGTTGAAGTTCTTCTTGGTAATATTTTGTGATGTAAAATTATTCCTTAGTCTTCTTTGTAAAGAGAAGTTGTTGGAATGATAAGCACGAAGAACAAAGATGTTGTTATGGAATAACAAAGAGATTCATCTAAGGGAAGTTGGTGACAGTGACAATGGAAATCGTGCGGAAATAATAGAAGTGTGGAAGCAACAAAAGTGCAAGGTAAATTGTGTGAATTGAGTTGAATAAAAGAGAGTCATGACCATATGTTAATGTGAGTCACACATCGTTTTATATCAAGTCTTTGATGTAATTTTTATTGTATTAGTCCTTGAAATGTTTGATTATGTATCTGGTATTTCCATGAAATGGAGTATGTAATGTATGCACCTATGTTTATGTAACATGTAAAGTGCATATCGCTGCAAGAACTGACTAGGCATGCACACCCCTTTGTCATGTATCCCTATTGATTTGTAGTGCATAAACCTCTTTTATAGAGTTTTTCAATACTTGTATGAGTGAGCCATGTCACGGGTTGACTGAATGCTCTATGAGTGGACCATGTTGGTTGTGGAATCTCAAAGGTGCCCATAAAACCATGTGTTTTATATTCAGGGGGATTTTATCAAGAGGTTAAAAGAACTATATACCTAAAGGACATCCTACTAAACCGACTGTTGCAACCACTGATGACCCTTGAATTTTGTAGTTTGGTGATGCATGATCGAGGTATGAACATAAAGTATAAGGTTGGACCAGACATAGACTTTTCTCATCAAGAGGTGCTTCGATTTAGAGGATTCGATGATGATTTCCATAGAGTTTTGTTGTATGATAATGATCAGGTGAATTCGAGTTTTGATGTTTGAATGAATTCTAATATAAAAGTTCTTCAAAGCATCTCCTTCTTGACACACATGTTTGCATTTGTTTGTTGCAAACTTTTCCATTGGCGATTACACTCAATTTTAGTAATAACATTAAGATTCTAATTTGATCACAACAAATTTAGAGTTGTAACTAGAAACATAATCTTCTACACAATTTATATTGCACACTAATTGATAGATCTGCAATAGAGATTTGTAGCGGATGTGCTCCTCTTCACACAAAACATGTTGCATATAAGTAGTTGTTATACCTTCTACATGCCCTTTTTCCTCTTTTGGATTACATTTATTTTTAACGGTCATACAAAGAAGTTAAATGTACGAGCGAAAACTATGAAGTTTTAGAAGTTGCATGGAAAATAAATTTTGGAAGAAGATTGATAGTGAGGACACTTTGATGAGCATAATCCTTTTTCTAAGGGAGTACTATATGAAATTTTGTTGGGATGGAACAATATTGGATCGAGGTGTTTGAGATAATTTTGTTTACTAGGGGTATGATTATTCAATTTTTCCATAAAGAATTGAATGTACTTCCTTTGATTGGAAATGAGGGTTATTATTATGTTAATATGATGATCAAAGAAATTGGATATCTCTTTTTGTAGAGCTTATAAAAGTGAACTTCTCATGAAATAATTTTTAAGGGGTTATGTTCAGGTTGTGAGGGAATTGTACTAGAAATGAAATTATCAAGGAGTTATAAGGATTGCATTTTGTAACATTGTGTTTAGGGGTTATAAGGTGTGTTTTTGGGAAGTTATAAGGGGATATTTAATAAAAAAATATGTTTTTTTGTCTTGAGTCATAGAGTCATTTGAAATTGAATAAGGGAGTTTTAGGAACTTTGTGCACTGTGTGCTATGGTCTCATTGGTGTCTTATGATCCATTTTGGTGCATATTTTTTCTTATTTTATTTTTTAAGACAAACACATAGAAGACAATTAATTTAAAGGGCACAAGCAAAGAAATAAAATAATTGAAAACACATTGGCAGAAGCAAAGGGATAAAGCAATTGACAACAAATCGACATAAAACTTTGAAGTATTTTACATCATATAGATGCTTACCTATAATAGCTCTTTTGTAAATATACAAAGTCTTTGCAAATATTTATGCATCAAGTTTGATTATAATTCTAAAGTTTGGAGTTTAAATCTATTTTGAGCGGGGAATGGCATACTTGAGTCCATTGTAATTTTGAGTTAATCTTTAGTTCTCATAGAGAGAGTGAAAATCCCAACTTGGAACTTGTTAGGAATGGTGCCACTCAATGTTGTGAGCTTGCTTTGTTCATTGATTTTTGGATTGCTTCTGACCTAAGAAGAGTTAGAAGCATAAGCGTGAAGTTGCAAGAAGCCATTACAATGTTTTGAAGGTCCTAGAATTCCACATATTTGTCGCACTTTGGAATTTGTATTTGAAGTTATTTGGTTTGAACCAAAATTGAGTAGGGGTATCAAAGGCATCCGATGATTTTTTCCCTTTTGTTGCGACACTTGGAATTGTTTTTCTTGATTGTGAAACTCAAAGGTTTTGTTTGCAACATTTGGTGTTTATTCATTGCGACCATTGTTTTTGACACTTGAAGCACTTCTTTGGATCAAGAAGTGCACTGAAAGTATCTGCCTAGCATGTTGGACATGCTCTTCCCTAGTCCTACTGAAAATAAGAATATCATCTAAGTAGACTATTACAAACTCGTCAATGAATGGCCTGAATACATCATTCATTACCCACATAAAAGTAGCAGGTGCATTAGTAAGCCCAAATGGCATCACCAACCATTCAAATAATCCATGTTTTGTTTTAAAAGCAGTTTTCCATATATCCGTGATTTTTTTCAAGGCTCGAAAATCCACGCACATGCACCATGTGCCATCTTTCTTTGGCACCAGGATGATAGGTGACCCACATGGAGAATCACTTGGTATGATGACCCCTTGTTCAACTAGCTCTTGTACAAGTTTCTTTATCTCCGCATTTTCCAAAACTGATCACTTGTGCATTCCAATGTTAGGAAGAGGAACATCCTGCTGCAATTGTATCTCATGTTCAACTTGTCTCTTTGGAGGTAATCCTTTCGGGACTTGAAATATATCATCATAGTCAGAAACAATTCTAACTAAGTCATCTTTCAACTTTGTATCACAATCTTTGAAAGTATCAATTCTGATAGTTTCTTTATCTTTTACAACCATTATTAAATATCTCTTACTGACATTTACAATTCTCTTCATTTGCCCTGAGTTGATTAGTGATAGATTCAATTTCTTCTGATGAGCCCTTACAACATATTCTTTTCCATATTTAGTTAATCAATACTTATTTTCTTCACAATAGAATATTGTCTTTCTATCATACAGATATGGACTCCCAAGTACAAAACCACATATATCTAGTGGAACCACATCCAACTCAACCTCATCTATAAACTATGAATTGATAGCAAACTTTAGGACACATTGTCTATTCACTTGCAATTGATTATCATTATGAATCCATCCTAAAGGATATGGTTTCTTATGAGGTTTAGTGATTAATCCCAACTTTTTAACAGTTGTCTTTGATATCAAATTTACTTGTGAGCCACTTTCAAATAGAGTACCATTTTTTGTATATTTGGAAATTACTCTTATGTGAAAAAGTTTTGTTCATTTGACCTCATCAACTTCATTATCAACTATTAAAAACTGAACTGAAGAACTTGTACTAGCTTTATAATTTTTACCTTTGATTCATCTGACTCTGACCTTGGTCTCATCTCTTGAATCAGACCCCAAATCTGTTTGAGTTGTTGCAGTCGTCTTTGGCTTCCCTTTATTTCCGAATTTTGCTGGTTTCAATTCTGGGTGAAGGATCCAACAACGATCCTCACTATGGCCTTCTTTATTACAATGAGTGCATGTAGGTTTTTACTTCTTCACTGTATTAGTTTTCTTCTCTTTGAACTTCTCTTTACCCTTGCCTTTGAATTTTCCTTCACTAGGTTTAAATGGTTTTACAAAATTAACATTTACATTATTTCCTCTAGATTCAAGATGATTCGCTTGCACACACACCTCATCTAAACTAGTTGGATTAAACATAAGAATGGTATGTCATAAATAACTATGCAAACCACCTATATACTTAAGAAATGTCTCTTGAGTATCCAATGGTATTTCCAACAATAAAGCTCTTTTTCGAAACTCCTGTGTATAACTTTGAACAATTTGTCCTTTTAATTGTCTAAAGTTCTGCCATGACATAATAACTTGTTGCATGTAAGCTAGAGGATAAAATTGCTTTCATAAAGAAGAGGTAAAATCAAGCCGTGAAAAGAAATTCTTACTGAACTTTTTAAGATCATGTTTAGTCCTGCTTTCCCACCACACAAGGGCGGTTCCTCCCATCTTGAGACTAGCAAGTTGGATCATAGTCTCCTCATCTATGATTTTATGTATCCTGCAATACACTTCAATTTGTCTTATCCAATTATCTAACTTTTCCGCATTTAGTTCTCCATCATACAAAGGAAACTCAAAATTAACATCAAGCTTTAACAAAGGCATGTTAGACTTATGTTTATGTGTTTGTTTTTGTATGGTAGATGATATAGAATGAGAACTAGCATTTGAAGTAGAACTTGAAGAAGAAGGAGAAAATAGTGGTGAAGGTGGTGAAGGAGGAGGTTTTGAAGATTCTCCTTTCCCTTCAGTTTTTCTCTTCATGAAAAGTTCTCCCAAAACTGGTTTCTTAAGAAATCATCATATAACACTTTGACCATTTCTGACAAGAAGAAAAATGTTTTTTTGAACTTCTTGGTTTGTGGATAAGTTTCTCCTTTTGAAGCCATTCTTTTCTTCCTAAAAACTCGTTCTATCTCAGAAATGAACTTAGCTAATAATCCTTCTCCTCTATGAGATTTGGATCTTGTGAGCATCCAATCTTGCACTTGTTAAACCTTCCAAAACAACCAAAAGATTTGATACCAAAATACTTGATCCAAAAATGGAAGGAATTAATAACAAATTGACATTAACAAGATGCTCATGAATGATTAAAGAGTTCATCCATCATAGACCATGCTACAAATAAGAGAAGATAACAAAAATAAGAAAGAGAAATAGACAACAAGAACTTGTTAAGGGAGTTCACCAATGTGTGGCTATGTCTCTGGGCCTGCTTCCAAGTGGAGGACCTCTTTATTTCTCTTTAAATGATCAAGTTCTCTTTACAATGGATTTTCCTGTTACAAACAGACTTATGATATGCTATACAATACCTCCTTGTGCAGATGTATACATGCCTCAACAATATCCTCTCAAAACATGACTAAATGCCCCTCAAAACATGAGAAATGGGCCTTTAACTCAAACTCCACTTTACATTCCCTACATATAAAGTACCCTCTCAAGCTTAATAAGCCTGGTTTATATATTTTTTAGGATCAGTTAGAGAAGCCCAAATTCCCACAAAGATATGGCCTCTTTTTGGGATCAAATTCCCCTCCAAATGGCCAAGAAATCTCCAAAAACGCCCAATCTGGGCCAAAACTCTAGTAAAAAAACCACTTTGTAACAAAAAATTAAAACTATCCCCTCAGGATTGGGTGTGCACTCCTAAAACAAAGTCATATGGCATCATATGGATGAGCGCCAACCCCCTAGGGGTTGCGCGCTGGCTCTTAACCCGCAAGCACTGGTTACCTGTCATCATACAATAGGATTGAGTCTCGAAAATGCGCCTAACCCCTGGTCACCGCCCGACTCATATGGACTCAATTCCTGTGGTGGTTAGCGCCTATCCTGTGGCCCCCGCGCCCATTGTATATATGTGTGGTGGAGCACGCTTGTTGGTGGACTGTGGTTCCATGGAGTAGTTAAAATGCGAGCTGGGGCTAGGCCCCAGCCCCCTTTCGCCTCCTCCCATACATTAAATCCACTTTAAATATTATATTGTGGCCTTGTTATAAGAATTCCCACCGTGGCGCGTTGGTATTCGACTTGTAGAAAGAACTTCCCCTAACCAGAGGTCATGCGGTCGAATCCCCAGGAGTGTAACATCCCTTTTACCATGCCAATGAATGATGGGGTGCCACATGGCATCCCATGCCTGGGCCATGTGGCACTGTTTAATTTTCCCTTGAATGTGCCACTTGTCAACACCTGATTGGATCACACCTGCCATCTTCTCAGTCAGCATGCTGCTTCTCTGCCATGTGTCATGATGCTGACGTCAACGTTTACTTTTTTCCAGTTGACTGTTGACCTTTTGCCTGTTTGGGAAATCGATCAAAGTGTGATAACTGTCGCTTACGATGTCTGTTTGAGGAAGTAAATATATGGTCAGAATCAACGTGACGAGCCAGACGCAATGGAATTGATTTCATCTAATTTTGAGAACTTTCATTTTTGAGCATTTTCTGGACTTGAGGAGCCTCCTGGATCACATCTCAAAGAAAATATGATACCCTTTTCTTCTTTCATGGGGGGTCTATTGATGTTGTTGATTTATAGGTCCTAGGATTTCTTATTTTTCTCTAGACAAGGAGGAATATATTGGTGATGATTGTCAGGCTTCAAGTTTTGAAATCTACTTAGTTTAACAAAGTTTACTTAGTTTGAGGATTATGTAACTATTCAAGATGATGGATTGAGGATTGAGGATATGTAATTTTTTGTATTGGTTAGTTTGATATTTAGAGGATATTCAATAATATAGTTCATGACCTGACAATTTTTAAAGATTTGAGGATATTTTGAGGATGATAATTTTTATGGAGGTTTATTGAGGTTTTTTAGGATATTGGTATGGATAGATGGTTTTCCACATTTTGGAATATGAGGATTTCGTAACTTGTAGGTTTGTGACTTGTATGATTGTTCGATATGTTTGATCAACATTTTGGTTTCAAGATTTGGAGAAATAATGACAATTCACCTAGTTTACTTCTTAACGAATTTTCGTGGGAGTATGATTCAATTCTTGTTAAATCATTCAAATGTTTTTACAAGATACATGATTGGGATGCCAATGACACTTTATTTATGTTAGTTGGATTATTGACAATTTTGTTTTGTTACATTTTTCTGAGAGCAATTTTGTGAACACATTTGTTCACTTGATAGTCTTCTGACTTTATAGGGATGGTATTCAGACCTAGAAGGAGACAAATGATTCTTCTACATTTTAACTTGGCACATTGGATTATTGAGCTCTTTGGTATTTGGGATGTGTTGGACTTATAGCTAGTTCACTTCTCATCAAGGTTATGTCTCATCAATTTTAGGTTCACACCAATGGACATTTATAGGTTATCTAACTCATTTTTGCACATTGAGATTTCCAAATTTGGTTTTTGACATCCACTTTTGGTGATTTTTCAGGTGTATTTTCATCGAGAGTTGTGAAGTTTTAGACCATGGGTATCAGGTCGAAGACTTGGATTTTTCCTAGCTTGTACACTTTTATGAACTTATGATTAAGGGGGGATTGTTAGTAATTTGGATCCTAATCCTAAGTCCTGGACTACCTAATGTTTACCTTGGGAATAAGTTGGGATATATTTGTTATCCCAAGTGTCATATACTTAGTTATGTGACTGTTATTTGGTGGTTATGTATATTGTACTATTTATTGTACTCTATCATGTGAATAAAATGATGAATGATGACTCAACTTTGAGCCTTCACCACTTCTTGGTTTTCTTAATCTTCATTATGTCTTTCATAAGTGCTAGATATCCCTTAATAGGTTGTACATCTAGGCTAAGGTAGGGTGACTCAAGGGGAGTAATCCAAAACATAAGAGCCTTTGATATGAAGGATGAGAGGTAACCAAGTTATGATTGGGTAGGTTAGTATGGAAATAAAACTACCACAACACCTCTTAGTGGGTGGGTGTATGAGAGCACTAAAGTGTAAAATCCAAGCACTATACCTACAATAGGGTTTATAGGGCTCTTTCCCCTCACTGATGGGACTGCAAATCAAGCCATCATTGTGGAGGGGCACGAGATCCCTATTGGTAGGATGAAATCCATAGTACTTGTGATACCATGAATGACATGTTGATCTTGTTTTTATCAACAACATGGTTTACATGGGTCTTTTCACCTTATTGGTGAGATACCAATCCATTTTTTTTTTAATTTGCTTTATTCAATACTAACTCCTCATAAAAATTTCTTTAGTTATTTTCTTAATATATATATTTTAATTATTATTATGGAAAAAATAATCTTTTTGTTAGAGACAATTCTCTAGAAACTAAGACTTCGAATATTGAACTTATTGAAAGTTAAAAAAAAACAAAAAAAGGGACTTCTACCATGACATGATGAGCCATAAGAAAGCAATTTTTCCCCTTTTTCTAATTTTTGTTTTTCATTTTTTTTCCATCTTTTATTATTATTATTATGGGCGGGGCATTGAAACTTGTATAATTTTCACAAATTTGATTTTTTATTTTTATTTTTAATTTAATTTAGTTTTTTTTTTTAAATACACAAAATATTTTCCAGTCTACAAAATTTTGTGGAAACTTGAAAGATATCATTTTTTATGCTTTCTTTTTTTGCATTCATATTTTTTTACCTTATTTTTATGCATGTCAACAATTTTGACAATGAAACAATAGATCCATTTCATAGAATAACCTAAAATATGAAAAAAATAAGGTGTTATTTGCATGACATTTAGTTTCTATACAATTTGATGGGGAATTTGGATTCCCCTTAGGTTGACGTTATTTACACAAAGTTGTCGTCGATTACATAAGAATGTTCAATAATAAACAAATTTAGCAACCATGGGGTGGGCTTGGATTCATAGAAAATATAGCTAAACCATGACCTACATGTTTCATAAGTTCATCCCCTACTGCTAGATGTCCTCATGGCTACATCAAGGTGTTTACTAAACACTCATTTAAATGTAACTTGTTTAATGTATCAACCTTAAGGAGAATACCCCCCCTAATGGCTACATCAAGGTGCTAAGTAAAGGCCCATGGGATTATAACTTGGTTACTTGTATCCACCTTATGGAGAAAATGACAATGAGATTAGGTCCATATTATGTACATATGTGTCATAACTCTCAATTCGATAACTTCAACCTCTAACTCCATGTGTCCCAAAACAACCTCAAGGCCCTAAATGAAGCTTGTGACAATGAAACTTAACTAAGGGTGTGAAATTCCTCACTCTTAAGTACTAGTCCCATGCCCCTTGGGCCTCTTTACTATCTCAACTTGTTTTGGATAAAATGTTATCTTTGACTATTAATGTAAAAAAGAAATGTACATAAGAATTTTATAAAAAATGGGGCCAAAATGTAACCCCCACAAACACCAATAAAACCCAAAATCGGGTTGGTAGTAAACAAAAAATGGCCTTTAATCTAAACTCGTTTCCTTGGGAATAACATAATAGAAAAACAAGTTCTAACGCAACATAATTCTAGAAAGCATAATTCCAACATCAAATAATAGTCGTGATAGTCAAAAGGAGCACAATTTTAGATGGAAAAACATCATGATGCTTAAGGGATGTCCCCATCCATTAGTCTAGTAAGATAAGATGAAACACTATCGGTTGCAAACAATCATTGTGTGTATCATATGGTCATCCAACAACGGAGATGGAAAACACAAATGTGGGGAACATGTCATTTCACTATGTAGGTAGAGGGGGACAATTGTGTTGATATTCCCTCTTTTTTGTTGACTACAAGACCGATTCAATGACATGGATTACCCTTGGATATGTATGACTACCAAGCTTAGACTAAGTGTGTTGGACATGCACCAAGAGGTTATTTTCTAATGGTATAGAGGATGACTCCCTATAAATTGAGGATTCCCATGGGACACATACTTTTCCACATTTTCCACATGTACATGTTTACATAGATTAGTGAGTTTTCAAATCATGTGTACATGTTAATAGGTTTGAAAATATTAAATAAAAGATCACTTTCTTCCAAAAGAAAAAGAGTATCTCCATTATTATTTGCTTCCATGAGCTTTGAAACTCAATAAACTAGGGGATTTTAACCCCTGATAAGTCTACTTTCAAGGTGAGAGGTGCAAGAAGGAACTAACCGAATAAGAAAATGACCCAATACTAGCTAGACATGCCCAAGATACCAAACCAAAATATGCATTTGAGCATCTCAACTCGACGCTAGAGAGGACACTTAGATTGTGTGATATTTATGTGAGTTAGTATCTCACCAATAGACCAACCCAAAATATGCATTTGAGCATCTCAACTCGACGCTAGAGAGGACACTTAGGTTGTGTGATATTTATGTGAGTTAGTATGTCACCAATAGATAGGCCACCCATGATAATCAATCAAGAAAAACATGATTTTATAAGATCCAACATAAACTTCCATAGGCTTCAAATCCTAAGTACCAAGTCTTCTATTTCAATTGCAATATCCAAATCTTGTTAATCGATCTTCCATAGTCTTCAAAGCCTAAATACAAAGTCTTCTATTTCAAGAGGATTTGGGTAGAGCCACCTCTATCCATTAAATACTCAGTGAAGGTCCTAGACTATTCCATTTCCAATCTCATAACCTATAATAAGTGGCTTGTAAGTCTATATCGATAAACAAAAATTTTAGGATTAGGCCTTTAACATTGTATAAGATGAGAACGTTATTGAAAATATAGAGGCTAATTTACAAATTAATCATTTTAGATTCCTTAAGTTTTATTTCTAAAAATCAACAAAATCATTGATTTTATGGTCATGATATATTTTAAAACATCTTCATATTTTCAAAATTGATTATTAAAAAAATATTAATAATTTTTTTAAATGACTTATTCGTCCCTGCCGTAGGGATAGAGGGATTATAGCGATCGATAATTCATTGACTTCATATAAGTTTTTCCTTTGATCATAAATATTTTCATATTATCTATTGTTGGAACCATGGAACTAAAAACATTGATTTTTATATAACAAAAAGTACCATATTTGTCATGATCTGATTGGACAACAGAATGGAGGTCTTATTGTCGGCTTCGCTATTCCCAATGTTATATATGTTGGCATATCCAAAGTATTTGATCATATATGGTCTTTTTGAATCATATATTTTCTTATGCATTGGTTGAAGGTGGATTAATGCTAGCATTAATTCAAATGTTTGGTTTAGCATTTTCTGCTAGGTAAATTTATGGCAATGTTTGATATGCTGGCATATCCAAAGTTTTGCCTTCGAATACATTCTCTACTATTTGAACTATTGTTACAGAAATTATAATAATTTTTTTTGATACGTAAGAGACCTGTCACATGACATTTTTTTTCTGAAATGTTTACAGAGCATTTATGACAGACTTAAATGTTTACCTAACAGGCTTGGCAATGTTGAATGCAGGCTTGTTACAATACATTTTCTTCCATTTTATTTATTTATATGCTTCAACGTCGTTGTTGGTTCACTGGTTCATGCTTGTTTTTTGCATCTCCACTGATTTCTTAATTTCCTGTTGTTGTTGTTCTTGTTTGGTTGTTCATGTTGTTGCAGTTTGCACGTTTGGGGTTCTGCAACCACAATTGGAACAGCCTCATTATTGGTCGGTTGGTTGTTGCTTGCTTGTTTGTTCACTGTGTGTTGCTTATTGTTGTTTGATTCAACTTTGAAGGGTTCGGGTCCTGCGGCTGTAGCTGGGTCTTTTGGTGCTTCTTAACTGGGTTGTTATTTGCTTCTTGTTCCTTTTTGTGTAGGGTTTGTAATGTTGGGATGTTGCATCCGCAGTTGGATCTGTTGTTACATTCTTTTGTAGTGGACTCTCCATAAAATACTATTAAGATAAAAGAACATAAAAAAAAAATTGCAGTTGATGTAAATTGCATCTCTTACGCATTGAAGCAGAGTTTGTCGGCCTCAAACTATATTTCATAGATGGCGATGCTTTTTCCATGGTTTATGTATTACTATGGTTTCATAGTTATGAGAGTAAGTTTTGTTGTGTGAGCGATATAGTTGTTCTCTCCCTTTTTTTCCCCTCTTGTAAATTACATTTATGGTTCTATAGTTTCTCACGTTTCTGTGGTCATTCCGACTGACCGTCATTCTATTGCATACTTAACCAATTTTATGGATGCAGATTCACGGATAGATGTTATCGAACTATGACAGCTCGTGTTCGGTGTATACATCTTACACCCAGAACTTTTGTGCTCTACAATTCGACCCCGCACTCCTCGAAGTCGCAATTATGCCTCTGCCTGCGATGAGTTTGTCTATCCTACCTACCTTTCCATACTTAGTCGAGTTTTCAAAGTTTGGCGGGTTGACGCATTTCCAAGTTCAGAAAATTGAAAAGAATTTGTCGCTCCCATCCATCCCCGCTACCTTCAGCCCTCCCCAATAGACATTAATTATTCTTTGAAAAGTCACAACCGACCAGATAGGTTAAAAAATATTGGCTTTAATAAGCGGAAAGATCAAGGACATCTCCCATTAAAATGAATAGATAGGCAAATATTATGGGATCTGGTAATTTCTTTTGCCTGCATTTTGAATTTGCAAAAAAAAAAAAATATTGGCTCTTTTGGTTTTCTTAAAGGCTTCGACATAGTGCATGAACGTGTGACCCACAAAGACCTTGACATCATGTCCCTCTTTAATATTGTGCATATATTATATGTCATATTTGAGAATCTGATTAGATATGGGAATGTTAATACATGCTATTAGTCAATATTCAATGTACATATTTGAAAAGATTGGCATTAATAAGAGAAAATATCGATAACATCTATCATTAAAACAAATTAACACAAAATCTATGGAAGATCATCCAGCATTGATTTTAAATACTTGTTTCCATTTCTCTCTATCATCAAAGAGTTGTGATTTAGCATGCCTTCGTTCTAATGGTCCTGGTCATGGACATGTAAGACAACTTAGAGATGCGATTAAGGCCCAGATGAAAGAAGAGAGACTTGTTTTATGTGACGTGAGCTTTGAATAAAAAAAAAACTATGTTATCCAACAGAAACTCGGAGAGGAGGAAAAAAAAATAACAAGTATCTTCTGGTTGGTGTTCTCCCTGTATTTGATGCTTTGGTTGGTTGAAAAGGCTGCCTGGAGATTTGTTTGTTGAACTTTTTTGTTTTCTTGCTGGGAGTTGTAATGGATTTTTAGGTCACGTGCAAAATACTTCTTCGTTGAAGTATATAGTTTCTTCCAACAACACAGGTTTGGCAAGTGTATCGATTTCTTTAGATCGCACAAGAATTTCTCTTCCTCAGGGGTGTCACACTTACCGTGGCTTGAAAAATGGTCCGTGATGTTCGTAAACGATGCAAAATATTACCCCATTTGTGAATGTAACCAGAGGGGGGTAACATAAACTGTATGGGTGGATAAAACGACATATTATCACTACAAAATTTTTTATTTCAAAGTTTTTTGAGCTAATTCTAGGTGTGGTAACCAACTTGACAGAAATCCATGTTCTTTGTCAAAGTTTGTTTGGTTTCCTCTGGATGTAGTTGTAGACTCCACATATTTGGCGTCACCTCTAAACATTCAAGACCTTTCTGTGGGCCGCCATATTTTCCACTGCTATGACGAAAGATATATTCTGATGCGATCTACAACATTTGATACACTTTCCAGATCTGTGTTGATGCATTCTGCAACATTTGATACACTTTCCAGACCTGTGTTTCCCGAAGAAGCCATGTACTTCAACATAATAACATTTTGCAGCTAGCTTGCACATTCCTTCCAATTTACTATAATAAAACAAAGAATTTCAACATATAAATCTTCAGGCAGGCTTTTCAACCAAACAAATGATCGAATACAGGGAGAATAGCAATCATAACATACTTGAATTTTTTTCCCGTCCCATAGATAATGTCACATAAAACGACTCCCTCAACTTTGAATTTGGCTTGGATCGCATTTCTAAGTTGTCTCAGATGTCAATGGTCAGAAACATTGCAAGGAAAGCACCTTAAACCCCAAGTTTTCGACAACAGAGGGAAATTAATACTTGACAAACAATGGAATGTTGAATAACCAACCATTGCAAGCAGGCCATATATGGAAGAGACAAGATATTCAAAAAAATGGGATGGATCTATTTGGCAACACCAATTAAGTCCAAGACCGGAAATTGATATTCAACTTGTTTTTTATGAATATTTTCAATTTACATATTTTTTCTGGTTGATGACAGGCCAAATCACAATCATCGTGGCAAATAATATCAGTTGTATTTTGTAACCCATATTATTTGAGTATAGAATAATTGCAGTTTTTTTTAAGTGTTTTCCAATCTCTTGTATTGCTTTTCATTTTATTTTGTACCTTTTTCCCCTGTGTGTCGTTAAACATGGACGACAAGATTTTCTTTCTTCTCATCACTACTTCAATTTAAATAAAAGGCTACTTTGTTCGTTGCTTACATTTTACATTGAATAATAATTTGTCATCGGCCATACTTGTGTGGCGCAGGCCCTAAACTTAAAGAAAGAAATTGGAGGACCCGTCCTGCTTTCATTATTCGGGTCTCATAAATAGAATGAATTAATGACTTACAACAAGGAAGCTCAAGTGTTGACGCAATGTTCTTGTTCAATATCTTGCATATATTGCAGCTTCTTCTATTGGAATAAATATGAAAACTTCCTCTTGGGCAAAACTTAGCCAATTATCTAGCCACCAGGTCCTGGGTTTGCGGTATTCAACAACTATGTACCATGTTCCATCATATACATCTTGCAACCAAAGAGGTTACGTGATCTGCAATTTATGCTTTAACTAGTGATAACTCACCATGGGTTTGAAAAGCTTCGCATTAATAAAGGAACAACTGAAGCTGCCTTAATTACTTAAATCACACCAAATTTTCATTACATTTAATTTAATTTAGATATTAATGTTTATGGAGAGTCGACATTTGCTTGGGTTTCCAGGAACTTTTCTTGTTTGTTCTAAAGAAAACTAATTCAGATCTGCTACATTTCTTGTGTCCTATTGTATGCTAATTTTTTTGTCTTGAACGACATTGTTACTATTCTATTGTATGCTAAATTTTTGGGTGTCCAAGAACCTATACTTTGATAGATTTTGATTTCTCTTGTGTCAAGAACCCTTTGCTTTAAAGCAAACTAGTTCAAGAATGCTAATTTCTTTGTGTTTTCCTCCACGAAACTATGTAACATACATTATTACTATTCTATTGTATGCTTTTAAATGTTGATGTAATTTCCAGAGATATGTAACAAACATTATTTATTTTATAATAAGTTTCTATAGTTCGCAAGCCCGCTTGTCAATTTGTATATCGTGGAGCTCTCGGTGCTATTTGTAGGGCACGGAACAACAAAGGGCCATTTTTTACCTCGCCAGCCTGAGAACCCACGATCCAAAAACTGCCTAAGTATGGAATGAGGGCTCTGTGCATGCTCTATAAAATGTGTGCAAAGAAAACTAATTCAGCAATGCTATATTTTTTTTGTCCAAGAAAAGCCTTAGTTTTAAAGAAAACTAATTTGGAAATGCTAATTTTTTTTTGTTTTTATCCACGAACCTATGTAACAGATGTTATTACTATTCTATTATATGCTTTTAAATGTTCATGTAATTTCCAGAGATATGTACAACAAACATTATTAATTTCTGGTAAATTTCTATAGTCTGCAACTTCACGTGTCATTTTGTATATCGTTGAACTGTCGGTCCTATTTGTAGGGCACAGAACATCAGAGGCCCAATTTTCAGCCCGATAGCCTGAGAACCCGTGATCCAAAAACTGGCTAAGTATGCAATGAGGGATCTGTGCATGCTCTGTAAAATCTCATCCCCATACTTTATAAAAGTACAAATTTCGTATGTATAAAATTGAATATCTATTTTATAAAAGTACATATTTCGTATGTATAATTTATTAATTTCTGATAAATTTCTATAGTCCGCAACTCCACTTCTCAATTTGTGTATCGCGGAACTATTTGTGCTATTTGTAGGGCACGGAACATCAGAGGCCCAATTTTGAGCCCGCCAACTCGACAACCCGCGATACATTATAAAAGTACATATTTCGTATGTATAAAACTAAATATCTACTTTATAAAATTACATTTTTGGTATGTATAATTTATGTTGTCCAGGAACCTATAATTTCATAAATTTCAATTTCTTTTCTGTCCAGGAGCCCTTGTTTTAAAGATAACTAATTCGGTAATGCTAAATTTTTTGTGTCCAACAACCTTTGAAATGTTGATAATTTTTGATTTTTTTCAGGAAGAACTAATTCAAGAATACTATGTTCTGCATGCAAACCACATGTATTTAACCTTTCTAGCCACATGTCTGTACTAGGTCGCATTTGCTCCCATCCCAACCTAGTAAGGACTACGGTTCCATGCAACACTTGTTTTCTTTGTAACCATTGAGTTGTAATGCTATCATAGAGTGACAAATGACAAGAATATAAAGGGAAATAAGACCCACTTCACTAAAAAATTGCACTATTCTCAAAAAGCCAATCTTGATTCCCACCACAATAAAGAACAAGTACCTCATTAAGACTTGACACAATCTACATCTCTCTCTACCAACACTCCATGGAATTTTAACAATATCTATTCCAACTATTGGGTGCCTCTCATGGCCACCCCTTACCTTATTTTATAGTGCTCATACATAGTGCCACATGTTGCTCATGCATAATTACCTAATTTATAATGATCTAATATTCATATTACTCACCCACTTCTCATCTACTTTTCCTTCCTTTTCTTTTTAAGTTAAACTCACATGTGTGTGCACACAATAATGCCATTTTTATTTAAATAAAAAGTGAGTGTCATTTCTATTTAAATGAGTGCACTTTTATTGATGTGGATAATATTTCTATTTAAATGATTGCATTTCTATCAACATACTTATTATTTCTAAATGGCATGCACATGATGTATATTTTTATTTCAAGATAAAGAATCCCAACCAATACCAAGGGTGAGACCATGCTCACCCCAACCCTTGTACACACATATTCACATGGAAATGGAACTAATACATTATGTGTGAGGTCATGTTCACTCCAAATTGTTTACCATTGGTGAGAGACTCATGGTCTAGTGAGGAATAATGACTCCACGCCCTTATTGCACGTCTCTCAGTCGATCCTTGTAGGCTACCTCCATGGTCCAACCTCATGACATTGTGCAACCTCTCAGTGATGACATGTTTTCTCCAACAATGGTCTACATGGAATGAGTTTTTAGTAGGTAGGAAAAATCTCCACCTCTCTTTGTGAAATACATGTTACATATCTTTAATACAATGTTTTCCCATATGTAGGCTTAGCTGGCAAGGCTAGCCCCTGTTCTTGTGCACATCTAGGAACATAACATGGCATAGCACTATCCAAATAACCAAAGTAAATCATAATCACATATGTATATCATAGCATCTAGGTTAGGAAATCCATATATCTTGACTCATTCTTGGAGTCCATAGGTGTCACCTACCTACAATCATGCTTGAATTTTTTTCACCTTTGGCACTTGAGGTTGTGTGACACTACCTTGCCTCGGTCGTATGGGTGTGGACAACTTACACATACTACAACCAAACCATGCCTCTTCACTTAAGGTATTCCCATAAATATGCCTTAATCTACAATTGGCTAGATCTATAACTAAGTTAAATACAACAAAGTTCACAATAGACACACTTCCAGCTATGGCCTTAAAGCATCTTGAATTTATTACGCTTAGCCAATATTCAATAATCCTTAGTCATTCAATACAATGCATTGATTAGTAAAATTCAACATAAATACAGAGTCCACAACACAAGAGTATGGGTGGCATCCAAGGTGGGTGACTTAACTTTATTATTTTAATAATGTTACATAGATATAGCAAGGTTGTGTGTCCTCCCGACTACAACTATTTTATAGATACACAACAATATAATGAAATACTACCTACCACCCAAACAAATTGTCAATCCAACCCCTGAAGTATCTACATGATTGTCTCCTACATGTACCAATTGTTCCATTGTTCACTCCACAAGTGTTCAAGTCGTTGCACAATGCCTTATCCTTAGCATCTTTTAGAACTCCTTGTTCACCCTTGCCAATCACTCCTTGATTGAACTTCTTCCTCCTTGAATATTTTTAATTACTGGGCACTTTATCGTGTCCTCTTTATATAGGAGTCAATGACTTAGTTCTTTCCTATATTACGCTTAGCCAATATTCAATAATCCTTAGTCATTCAATACAATGCATTGATTAGTAACATTCAACGTAAATATAGAGTCCACAACACAAGAGTATGGGTAGCATCCAAGGTGGGTGACTTAACTTTATTATTTGAATAATGTTACATAGATACAACAAGGTTGTGTGTCCTCCCGACTACAACTATTTTATAGATATACAACAATATAATGAAATTCTACCTACCACCCAAACAAATTGTCAATCCAACCCCTGAAGTATCTACATGATTGCCTCCTACATGTACCAATTCTTCCATTGTTCACTCAACAAGTGTTCAAGTCATTCCACAATGCCTTATCCTTAGCATATTTTAGAACTCCTTGTTCACCCTTGCCAATCACTCCTTGATTGAACTTCTTCCTCCTTGAATATTCTTTAATGACTGGGCACTTTATCGTGTCCTCTTTATATAGGAGTCAATGACTTAGTTGTTTCCTCAAGATGGGGTGCCTTCAATTTCACTCCTTGTCCAATGTGGACCCAAATGTGCCATCCATACCAACTTTGACTATGCACGCACGAAGGTGATTCATGCTCGCCGATTTCTTATGCCCGACAATGCCTCCATGCCCTCTAGTTCGACATGGCATGCATCCAATGATCGTGCATCCAACGATTTCTTGTGCCTGAAGATACTCTCACCAACTGTCGAAACCAAAATTCATGGAGTACACAACCCCTTAGGTCCACATGCTACCCAAGGCACCCAAGTCTAGAAACCCAACCAATTCTCTTGCCAATCTATTGTTATGCCTTGTGCATGATTTGCAGGCCAGGCGAGTCACTTACAATAAAACCCAACATTGCCTCCCTTAGAGAATATTTTTTCCAAACTTCTCTTGGCGTGTTCTATCACTAGGTGAGGTTGTCCAATGTTTGTGGTGCACCTGACCTTCATGCAAGGGCGCTCAATAAGTCTCAACATTCCTTGTCATTGTGCAAGGGTGCCCAACTTGTTCAACTAACCCTAGTTGTGTTTTTTGTGCTAGTGAATGACCACCAAGTTTATTGTGTAGTAGAGGTTCCTGAAACTTCTCAAATCTAGGGCCTTAGATCCTCCTCCACTTAAAGTTGTTGTTTTCCTTGAAAACATCTCAAAGAACTTGCTATCCTCAAAAGTTTGTTTCTTAGAATTACACATCTATTATCATTGGACTCCTTCACCATTATGCAATGTCACTGTTAGAATCATTGTGCAATAGCCCATTGCTCAAAATTCCTTTGAACAAAAGAGCCTCTACCTAAACTCTGCCAAAACTGCTTCCTAGATGTCCATGTTGTTATTGCTTCCTTATGCTGTTGCAACAACCTACATGTCCAATGCTATTGCTACTGCCTCCTACTACTACTACAACCCAAGTGTCCAATGCAACTTTTGATACCTCTTGCAGTTGCAATTGCAACCAAACCTCCACTAAGAAGGTCATATAATTGTCCATTGTTGCACTTCTCCAAACCTACTACTGCATCCATACTTTGACTCGTTCCACCATGCTTTTGTACATTGAGCTTCCTCATGACTATTGGAACCTAGGAATCCTTGAGTAAACTCCATGAGAATACACTTCCTCATTCTCAAAATAGTTGCTTCCTTTTGTGCTTCAATCTACCTGTACAATTTTATTAGACTAATGCAAGGTCACTACCTTTTCCTTCAAACTATTAAGTTGCCTTTGCAACCAAACATTTCTAACTTCTTCTTTGAACTTGGCACCTTTTCTTGGTGCACTTAGGCTCCATTGCCAAATCCTAGGCATAAATCCGCCTTATGGGACAAATGGCCATCACAACCACTTCCTCAAACACTCCAACCGTCTGTCCAAATTCCCCTAAGTCCGATGAGCTAGCCAAAATACTTCCATACCCCTTGCTTAAGTACTTTAAGAGAGGCACGTCTGAACCAATCCTTTCATTGCGTTTAACCAACAATCTCATGATCTTTGCGTGTCCTAACAATCATCATCAAATTTTCCAAGGAGTGCTCTAGCTCATCCTAAGTTCCCATACACGAAGGTCGGTGAGCATCTTCCTTGTCAACTTGGTTTGATTTCTAGTCTAAATTGTCTAGTTCAAACACACACATTTCCTTGGTCGACTCCTTTGTTGTTTTCATCTATCCACTTAGAGATAAACTGGCGTGCTCCTCCAAGAAAGCATCTGCTACTTTGGCATTGTCATTGCTGCTAAACAAAAGAGAGGTTTCCATCTCTTCCTCAAATTTGTCCAAGTTTCCCTTAGCAACTCAATAAGTTTTCCAAGGTACCAATGCACTGACACCTCTATGCTCACTATCCCACTTCTTAGACCACCTAAATGACCTCAATGTGAAGAAGAGGATGACCATCATAGATTAGTGGCACCAGAAGTTTCATCCTCTTGATAAAACAAAATTCTTCCTTTGTTTAACCCTTCATTGAACTTGGTTCCTTCACCAACATCGTAAGCTCTACTGCTTGCTTCTAGGCAACAAGCCACTTGTGGCATTTATTAGTGAAAGGAAGACAACATGTGGTTACCAAGGCCACCTCTAACAACTGTGTCAATAATTTGTCCATAATCCACTATGGGCTACATAGAACTCCATTCCAAATCTCCATGTGTTGATCCCCCATCAAATCCATAATCTCCATGTCCTCTGCCATAAGGTCGCACAACACCTTAAACCATGCTCAAGGTTGTCATCTTGGTGACAACATACAATTGACTCTTTATTGTAGGAATGACAACGGGTTTTTGGCTTGAAAATATGATGGAATTTTCTAAGTGAGGCATGGGCATTACTTTCACATTTCCGATGAACTTTTGTTCTTGACCTTCTACCCCGAACATGCCTAAACCCGCCGTTAAGGCATCCAAAACCTCCAATGCCACCTTTGAAGGCTACCGACCCTTCCTATAGCTGAACCTGACCCTTCCTATAACTGAACCTCCCACTCATTGTTGCACTCTTGCCTTCGTCCAGACATTGTTTTTTCCAATAGCCTTCAAGGATGTCTTGTTGTTTTTCGTTATGCCTTTTTCAATTGGTGTTAGAATTGCACATGAGCTAATCATCCAAAGGGTGTTGTGGCTGAATGGAAAGCGTAAGATGAAGAAAAACAATGCAAGCAGAGGCTTTGTTTGTGGATGAAAGAACATACACTACTCATGGAAGAATTAAGAAACTATAATGATGTCTATGAGATAAATGATTATGCCTATGCTTATGCTAAAAACAAAATATAGTATTTTCTTGAAATACAGAATTTCTAGGAACAACAATATTGTTGGAACATGACTACTAGAGTGTGGTCAAATAATTTATTTATTGTTTGGAGGTCGCTGAAGAATGGATATTTTGAGTGAGAGAAGTATGATTTCTCTTTTGATTAAAACTAATGTGATTAAACTAGATGAATGTAAAATCCTTAGCGACTTATATTTTTGTTCTTCTTCTAAAACTTTGGCATGATCATGCCCATATTCATATTCAGTTTATTGATTATGGATGGGCTACGATAATGTTAAATTAATGTGGGTAAGGTGAAAGTATGTTTAAAGAGACATAAATTTGAAATGTATGCACTTGTTTACAGGCACACTAACATCATGAGTGTAGTTATTCAACTTGTATGAAGATGGAATATTTCCATGAGTGTAGTGACGCAAGAGAAAAGGAAGATAGTGGTTGGCTCTAGAGAAGGGAAGCTCCACTAGAGGATGGTCCAACAAGGTGAGATTGAAGTCCCCAGGAGCAGAAACAATGTCTCTAACCCCAATCTCAAGGAGCCTTCATCCTAGGTGGTGTCTCGGAGGAAGGAGTTGGACTTGTTTGCATCTCTCGTTCATTGCTTTAATTTGCCCAGTCTCCCCACATTGTTAAATATAATGTAACCTCAACAGTCTGACTGTACACTGCTAGCTGTACTGGACAACTGTACTTTTTATTTTTGTCTTGCTTGAGCCTATTTAGCTCAGCTATTTCCCATTGCATTGTAATCTCTTCAGTTCTTCTTACATTCTAATATATTGTTCTATTCTTTTCTCTCTGCATTTCTCTTTTCTTCACAATTTATCATGGTATCATCGCTTCAGCAGTAAGCCTCTTCACACAGTCCGGAGATCAACACAATCCTCACACCGCAGAGCTTCACGGATCTTGAGAGCACGCGACACAGACTGGTTCAAAAGGATTGGAGAGCTGTCCGCCATACTCTCGAAAGATCCTCGCAGGAAACTTCCATGAGGAAGAAGACCATCATACACTCAAAGATCAGCGTAATAAGCTCACGCGACGAAGTAGAGAGTACAACGCTCGAAAGATCGAGGAAGAAGAGAACGCAAAAGAAGAAATAGTAAAGACTCTTGTAATCTTTTTCAAGAATCGTCAAAGACTCACGAAGAAGAGTTGCAGGATGTAGGAACATTTAAAGAACTTGAAGAATTCGCTCAAATTCATTAAAGATTCATGCAGAAGGCAGAATCATTTAAAGATTTACGGGAAATCGCTCAAATCTGTCAAAGATTGTAGCAGAGAAGGAAGAACTTGTGAAATTCTTTCAAATCTTTGAAAGATTCACAATTTTTTTCTTCCACAGGAGAAAATTCCTTCAAATGCAGCAAAGATCACATCTACTATGCAAAGAACAACCATTGAGGCCGTAATATTCGTCCTGCGAATGGATCCAAAGCAGGAAACCGGTTCAAAAGGGACGAGGAGAGTGTGGAAAAGGTGAAAGAGTTTCAGCCGTTAGATCTTGCGCAAAGGACCGATAGTTTTTGGATCAGCAAGAAGGTGCACGAGGTTTAGTCCTCTAGAGCATCAAGGAGAAATTTTGACTTGTAAAATCCCGACATCATCTGGACCGTCCATCAAGAAACACGTGGCGAGATCTTGACATTTCGCTGACTCGCAAGGTGTAAAGGTCAGAAGACTGTCGTGAGAATTCACGAATCATGAAATCACGAGTCAGTCTAGACCGTTGGATCGCGAAAGATCGTGAGTCGTCGATCTTATCCCATCGCAAAATCGGGAATCGGGAGTTGAACGAGAAAAGGAGACTGCTCTCAAAACTCTGATACGCGAAATCCCAACATCACGTATCGCGAAATCCCGAGAGGACTTGTGAGTCGTCCATCTCAGAGGATAGGTGGAAGAAGATCCAAGTGTCGTCGAATCGACATATCGAAGTTCACGGTTTTGAAAGACCGTCGCAACAAGAGTTCTAAACTCACGAAATCGCGATTCACGAAATAACAATAAGATCACAGCCGTCCATTTTTTTGGACACATGGCGGACATCGAGGAAGCCGTCAACATATCGGCTACCGGGGTTTCAAGTTGTGGAGGATTTGGATTCGCAAGTCACGATATCCTGAGGTTGAATCAGGACCGTCCATCTTAAGGGGACGCGTGGCGTAAATCCGAGGGCTCAGGAAAAATCCTGAAAGAGGAGAGTCCATCGACACATTGGGATTCGGAAAATCGCGAATCCTGAGGACAAGTGATTGGGTTTCTTTATGGTGCATGTTAAATTTTTAATTAAAATGAAGTACCAAGGCAAGTGTTTCTCTTCCCTAGGTGCCTAAGGGGAGAAATTGCCGAATGTGGGTCTTAGTCAAATTAATTTGTGAGATGCAAATTAAAAGATAACTTCATGATTAATGTGAGGGTGAGTGAAGAGACACCAAATCTCAGCCACCCATCTAATCCAATCTCAACCGTTAGATTAGAAAACTCCTCACCTTCGCTCATGAGGTTGATTAAGGCAAGAGGGCGCACCCATTCTTGAGTAGTTGGAGAAATCTTGGTGAGATGCCAAGAGGCTCTTGGTGAGATGCCAAGAGCAAGAAGATGCAGCAACAATCTTGTTGAGAGAGCAAGAGAATCTTGGTGAGATTCCAAGAGCAAAAGAAGCAGAAGAAATCTTGGTGAGAGGCTAAGAGACTCTTGGTGAGATGCCAATAAGTTCTTGGTGAGATGCCAAGAACAAGAAAGTTGCAGCATTCTTGTTGAGAGAACAAGAGAGAGCAAGAGAGAG
>JZKD02S1216888.1:363289-393764 GCA_000966675.3 Picea glauca | reverse complement strand
AGGATACTATCGACGGTTTGTCGAGGGATTTTCAAAGATAGCAAATCCAATCACGAAATTGCAGAAGAAAAGCAAGAAGTTTGTTTGGACCGAGAAATGCGCGAAATCATTTCGGAGGCTTAAGGAGTTGTTGACAACAACGCCGATACTAAAAGTCCCTGACATGGATGAAAACTTCTTGGTATGCACAAACGCATCCAAGGAAGGTTTAGGCAGAGTCTTGATACAAGACGGACGAGCGATTGCTTACATTTCGAGGAAATTGAGAAGGCATGAGGAGAACTACGCGACACACGATTTGGATTTATTGGCCATCGTATATTCCTTGAAGGTTTGGAGACACTATCTTGTTGGACGAAAATTTGAACTAAGGACTGATCATTGTGGACTACAACACATATTTACTCAGAGCGACCTAGACGCACAACAACGACATTGGTCGGAATTGCTTAGCGAGTACAAATTTGAGATTACTTACATAAAGGGAACAGTGAACCAAGTGGCAGATGCTTTGAGTCGGAGACCACGCATCTTTTTGGTGTTTCCTCTTGAGACGAATCTATGTGAGAATATTCTCACTTTACAGTGTGACGATGACTGGTACAAAGAAGTCGAGGATTTTATTGGACAAAACACGATGATGGTACCACGATATGAGGGATATTCTTTTGATAGCGATGGTTTATTGAGGTTTAGAAGTCGTATTTACGTACCGCCAAATGACGAGATGAGGATGTTGATCCTAAGCGAGGCTCATAGAGCAGTTTACATGGCTCACCCATGAGTTATGAAGATGAGGGAAAACCTTAAACCCTTATTCTTCTGGAGGGGAATGAAGGACGACATAGTCAACTTTGTGGCTAAATGTCTAGAGTGTCAGCAGGTAAAGGCTGAACATAGACACCCGTCAGGATTACTTCAACCACATCCCATTCCGGAATTGAAATGGGAGGTTATTTCAATGGATTTTATTGTTGGATTTCCACTGATGACAAGGAGACACGACTCGATTTTTGTAGTAGTAGACACTCTGACGAAGAGTGCTCACTTTATTCCTGTGCATACGATGTATCATGCACCTGACATAGCGAGAGTTTTCATCAGTGAGATTGTGAGGTTGCATGGCGTGCCTAAGAAGATTATATCCGATCGAGGATCGGTGTTTACTGGACGATTTTGGACGAGTTTCCAAGAGGCCATGGGAACCCAACTTAACTTCAGTACTGCGTATCACCCAAAGATGGACGGACAGACAGAACGAACAAACCAAACCTTGGAAGACATGTTGCGCATGTACGTTATGGACCAACAAAAGCGTTGGGAGGAATTATTGCCTCTAGTAGAGTTCGCTTACAATACCAGTTACCAGAGCACCATTAAGATGGTGCCTTTTGAGTTCCTTTATGGGCGACCGTGTCGGACTCCCTTGAGTTGGGATCGGCTTGAGGATGGGGTCCTGGTGGGACCAGAAGCGATCCAAGAAATGGAAGAGAAAATGCAAACCATAAGACAAAGGATTAAAGAAGCGCAGGATCGACAGAAGAGTTATGTCGATGCACACCGAGTCGACCGTAGTTACGAGGTCGGCGATCGAGTCTTCTTGCGGGTTAAACCGAATAAGAGTTCGATCAATTTTGGAAAGGGAGCTAAACTCTCACCTAGGTTCGTGGGACCTTTCGAGATCGTGGAGAGAAAGGGGGCCGTGGCCTATCGACTAGCCTTGCCTGATTCTTTGGGGCGTATGCACGATGTTTTTCATGTATCTGTTTTGAGACATTATATTAGTGATCCTACGCATGTGATTGACATGAGTTCCTTGCAGGTATCAGACGAGGGAGTGCTCACGGCTAAGCTGGTCTACATATTAGATTATCGCGTTCGACAGTTACGATGTCAAATGGTAGATCAGGTCAAGGTCCAGTGGGACAGTTATAGTCCGCACTCGGTGACCTGGGAGGACGCATATGATATGCGCCAGCAGTTTCCATTTTTGTTTGATAGATAGACTTATGATACTGTGATACTTTTATTTCAGCATTTATACTAAGAAACTTCGAGACGAAGTTTAGACCAGCAGGGGGTGTATGTAACATCCCGCTCTGGCGCACTGAGAAAACTTATTTTTGAGGACACTTGCTCGCAAGTGATCTGGACTTTTATGATGTTAAAACATTTATCCTTGATTATGATGCGTTATGATAGATGACTTGATGTTTTACTTCCTTGACATAGACAGGTGCTATTGACTCGGCTTTACTGAGTGTGCAGGGTTTTGGACCTTGAGGATGTCGAGGTATCGATGGAACCCCTTGGACTCCGGATTGAGTCAGGGAGTGTGCTATTTGGGTTGATTTATTTACTATGAGATTTCATTGATTTGATGATATGATGTTGACATGCTCTGACACGATTGTTGATGATGTAGGTTGATGATAGCTTGTCGACCAGAATCACATATGGAGTAGAGGGGCCACACACGATTTCCAGAGAGGTTGAGGGAGAGGGGTGGACAGCAGCCCTGCCACAGCCTACTAGCACTCCCGCCATGGCTCAAACTGTAGGTTAATGATTACCTAGTTCGAGAGGATCCACGATGCCATGAGGGCAGACTGCGACAGTCGCTCACGATGATTCTAAGGGGCACGCAATAAGGTGGGGGCCTTATTCCTTAGATCCCTTAGTCTCCCACAAATTCACCTGGCAGAGTGTTGACTCCAGGGGTTATAGATGTCTACCAATCAGTCCATTTGGCGAGTGGCACCCTTGGAGCACGTGGTGCATCCTGAAGGGAAGATCGCACAAAAGAAACACAAGAAGCGAGTGGCACCCTTGGAGCATGTGGTGCATCCTGAAGGGAACGTCGCGCAAAGGAAATGAACGAGGCGAGTGGCACCATTGGAGCACGTGGTGCATCCTGAAGGGCACGTCGCATTGATGTGGATGAAGAAAACAAACCTAAATAGCCCTAAGACAATAATGCCTTAAGAAATCCTTAAACAACTTCCCTAACCCAGTGTCGCCCAGTTCAGAATCTAAGTACTAAGTCTAAAACTTTTAGGGTAAAATTTTAGTCTAACCTTAAGAACAGACCCTGGAATAAAAATAACAATTTAAACAAGAACCCACCTAAGTAATAGTTGGGTCTTCATAAAATTCTTTGGGTGATGACGAGGGTAAGATTTAAATTAAAACTAATCGTTTTAAAATTTTACAAAGAAGACATTAATTCCTAACTTGTGGAAGAACAAAAGATAATAAATAAATAATAAATGAAAGGATTAACTAGCGCATTTACCTTTTTGGTTTTAAAAAAAGAAGAAGAAGGGATTAATAAAAAAAAATAGGGAAACAAAGTAATAAAGGAAACATAGACAATTAATAAGTAATAAAATTATTTAACGTGCGGGAATATAAAAAGTTATGAATTTAAATATAAAATGGAAAGATTAATTAGCGCATTTACCTTTCTGGTTTTAAAAAAAAGGGGGGGGGGGAGAAAGGGAATAATAAAAATAGGGAAATGAGCCTTTTAATAAATTTAAAGAAAATAATTTTGGAGAAACGTGGGGGGATGAGTGACATTTGTAAGACAGAGAATTTTTAAAGGGTTTTCATTAAAACTTAAATTAAATGTGATTTAGGGCAAGGCGGGGTCTCAAAACTCTATAAAAGAAAGGGGGATGGGTTGTTAGGAGGGGTATGCTGCCGATTTGGGACTGGACTGATTGCTTGTGAGGAGTTGGGAATTTCTCAGCTCGTATTGGAGTGGTAGCTCAGCCTTGCGAGGCGAGCTTGGAAGCTAGGTATACCATCTGGACTGTGTGTGTCCCCTTTGCGGCTCGGGGGGCTAAGGGGGAAGCAGAGTACCCCTAGAGATTGGCTAGGAGGTACCAGTGAGGTCTCAACAGTCGGTGAGAGGGAGAATCACTGAGCACGCGAACGACTCTCAGAGAGAGCGAACAACAGGCTAAGGTACACATTTCGTTAAATGGTAAAAATGTTGTAGGGAGTATGATTATCTTCACATACACATTTCTTTAAATGGTAAAAATGTTGTAGGGCGTATGATTATTGACGTTTTTTTTTTTTTATCTTGGGCCGGTGCCCACTCGTTGATCGCTGAAAGCTTTCAATTTTGCGGTTGTTTCTGTGTTGACTTGTTTTATTCCTGCGTTGTCCTCTCGTATCGGTGGTAAAATCCCTACTTCTGTGCTAGTAGTTGGGGTAATCTATGCAAATCTATCTATATACACGTTATCCCTTCTGTTGTAAGTCATCAGGGTCGAGAAAGAAAATGTAGATTTATATTAATAACTTGGTAGGATGAATCTTCAATGATGGAATGGGGATGGTTGTTGACCTAGCTCTGCGTTTTATTTTTGGTTGTAATTCACTGCGACCTAGTGGAGAGTAATCGTACCTTGACCACTTGATCTCTGCGATTTGTTTTTTTTTATATCTCTGAAATGGGATGGGTTTCTCAACGAATTGGGGAAAGTGTCCCACGCGATTTCAACCATCAATCGCTACAATTTTCGTGTCACCTCTCTTTGCACTTGCGCTGATGTTTCTCTGTAATTTGGGGGCGGATGCCCACCCGATTCCCCATCACCCTGACCTCTGCGATTTGGGTATTAGATCTAATTTTCCTCATAACTGCACTTGCAATTGGATCTCAGTGGTTAAGAGTCAGTGTGTTTTCCTTCAAAAGTCAGATCTCAACAAAAATTTGAACTCGTCCCGTTTGGTTTCCTTCTGGCATTTCGCTCAGGTATTCCTTTGATTTTTATGACGAGTCGATCTGGAAATTGTCGTTCTGGCTTCAGGTGTTCTGCATTCCGTTTCGAATTTGGGATATGAGATTTAGTTCTAGAAATAGGCGTTGGCCTTCTCATTTTTATTTCGCTGAGTCTTATTGGGAGCCCTTCTCTTTTTTATTTCGCTGAGTTTTATTGGGAGCCCTTCTCGTTTTTATTTCGCTGAGTTTTATTGGGAGCCTGTCTCCTTCAGGATGATAGAGGTTAGTGATAGTAGTTTCCATCCAGTTGAGTGATTCTTTTTAATGCCTACGTTACCCTTGCCCAGCATCGAATGGTCTTAAACGCCCTTCAATGCTTTATTCCGCCAGGTTGTTTCTCTGAATAACTGACAGGTAGCTCTGTTAGCTATGCTCCGGAATTAGCCACCTAGCTGGCCTTATGTAAAACGCTTGTTTTACTATTTTTAATGATGGCTTCTAGTGTTATGATTGTTACCTTTGTGTCCAGGATTGGCGTTTGATTGAAGAGTGATTAGAAATACAATAGCAATGGCCACCTATAAGATTGGTGGTGATTGCTATCTTATCGCAAGGCGAGGTGATCTAAGTGAATTTTTGTTATTTTTACTTTAACCCTTAAAGACTGAATGATAACATTGATGCTAATTAATTGGGTAAAGCCAGCTCGCCATGCCTTTATTTTTTTGTTAAATTTAAGGTAATGTGATGTTTAAGTTCAATAATAATGTTTAGGATGAGGCTGAATTTTTGTTATTTTGGTTCATGGTTAATGTTAATGTAATGTGATGTTAAAGTTCATTAATAATGTTTAGGATGAGGTTGAATTTTTGTTATTTTGGTTCATGGTTTGAGTGGATGGAATGTAATGAATTATAACAGAAAGAATTTGTTATGCATCCTTATTTTATGTAAAGAAAAGAATTATTCCTTCATTTAATCATTTAAGAAGGGTTCTATTCTTTTATTTATTTATTTAAAGATAAGAGGTATTCTTTTATTCATTCATTTAAGAAGGGATTTATTTTYACCAATTCATTTAAAGAAAAGATTTAMTCTTTTAGTTATTTATCTAAATAAGGGATTTATTCTTTTTGCATTTATTAAAGATGGGTTGGTTAAGTTATTATGACTTGGTATCTTTCTTTTAAATTGTTAAACCCTTAATGTAGATTGATTCTTAATGCTAAATTATAGTTTACCTGTTGACTTATTTGGGTTTTTAAATGATTTAAGTACTAACATAAAGTTGTAATCGACAAATTGATTTATGACCTGCCATCAGGATGTAAAACTACAATAAACTTAGAACGGTTCAGTGATCGGTAATTAGCGTCCATTTAGATCTTAGAAAGGGACCTTTAGCCAGGATTACTGGTTGGGTAGTTGATGAGGTTGTATTTAGTTTACGCCTTCCTATACGGATTGTCATTCTTTAACCCTTATTGTACTTGGTTGTAATCATTTCATTGCTTGGTCTGCTCGTGTCGGGCGGGAGGTAGACACCCCCATGTAGACTTAGTATATAAGGCTGTGTGTGTGAGTTTTTCCTGTATAAAGAATCCAGTGCCGTATCAAGAGTCTCGGGCCCTTTAAAGGCAGGGTTTCCACTCTTGCGACACACCTGGCGGAGATTACTAGTTTCTGCCTGAGCAGTCGGCCAGGAGCCTATCTGACCTTCTCTTTATCTGAAGCAGAGAACTAAGATTAAACGCCCTGCTTTCCTGTGCAGAAATAGTAAAATCCACTACTATGGATTCTTTCTTCTGTGTTCGTACAGTGCATAACCCAGTGTGTCGTTAAATGCTTGTGGTTACCGGTTGTGCGCCTTATGTCTATGAACGTTTGTTGTTTTTTGTTACTATTGTACGTCGTATGTCATCTTGTTGTGTTCGTCTTGCTTGCGTCTTGTTCATAGTCGGGTTACTAGTTTGTGCCTGAGAAGTCGTCCAAGAGCCTATCTGACCTTCTCTCTCTCCGGAGTAGAGGACTAAGATTAAATGCCCTGCTTTCTTGTGCAGAAATAGTAAAATCTACTGTTATGGATTCTTCCTTATGTCTATGTCGTTTATATGCTTGCAGTTACTTGTTGTGTGCCTTATGTCTTCTTGTTGTGATCATCGTGGTTTCATCTTGTTAGTCGTCGGGTGGCGACGTAGAGTCAAGTGTGTATGTTTCCTCTTTACATGCGCGCACACACCTTAAAAAAAAGAAAAAAAAAATTGTACCTGTTACAGATTAGATGTCGTAACTTGAGGAGGTTCGTTACACTGTTTTGTTTTAAAAGTTGTTTTCCATATATCCGTGATCTTGTTCAAGGCTTGAAAATCCATGCACATGTGCCATGTTCCATCTTTCTTTGGAACCAGGATGATAGGTGACCCACATGGAGAAGCACTTGGTCTGATGACCCCTTGTTCAACTAGCTCTTGTACTTGTTTCTTTATCTCTGCATTTTCCAAAACTGATAACCTATACATTCCAATGTTAGGAAGAGGAACATCCCGCTGCAATTGTATCTCATGTTCAACTTGTCTCTTTGGAGGGAATCCTTTCGGGACTTGAAATATATCATCATAGTAAGAAACAATTCTAACTAATTCATCTTTCAACTTTGTATCACAATCTTTGAAAGTATCAATTATGATAGTTTCTTTATCTTTTACAACCATTAGTAAATATCTCTTACTGACATTTACAATTATCTTCATTTGCCCTGAGTTGATTAGTGATAGATTCAATTTCTTCTGATGATCCCTTACAACATATTCTTTTCCATATTTAGTTAATTGATACTTATTGTCTTCACGATATAATATTGTCTTTCTATCATACAAATATGGACTCCCAAGTACAATACCACATATATCTAGTGGAACCACATCCAACTCAACCTCATCTATAAACTATGAATTGATAGCAAACTTTAGGACACATTGTCTATTCACTTGCAATTGACTATCATTATGAATCCATCCTAAAGGATATGGTTTCTTATGAGGTTTAGTGATTAATCCCAACTTTTTAACAATTTTCTCTGATATCAAATTTACTTGTGAGCCAATTTCAAATAGAGTATCAATTTTTGTATGTCTGGAAATTACTCTTATGTGAAAAAGTTCTTTTCATTTGACCTCATCAACTTCATTATCAACTTTTAAAAACTGAACTGAAGAACTTGTACTAGCTTCAGAATTTTTACCTTTGATTCCTGTGACTGTGACCTTGGTCTCATCTCCTAAATCAGACCCCAAATTTGTTTGAGTTGTTGCAGTCGTCTTTGGCTTCCCTTTATTTCCGAACTTTGTTGGTTTCAATTATGGGTGAAGGATCCAAAAACAATCCTCACTATGGCCTTCTTTCTTACAATGAGTGCATGTAGGTTTTTCCTTCTTCACTGTATTAGTTTTCTTCCCTTTGAACTTCTCTTTACCCTTGCCTTTGAATTTTCCTTCATTAGGTTTAAATGGTTTTACAAAATTAACATTTACATTCTTTCCTCTAGATTCAAGATGATTTGGTTGCACACACACCTCATCTAAACTAGTTGGATTAAACATAAGAATGGTATGTCATAAATAACTATGCAAACCACCTATATACTTAAGCAATGTCTCTTGAGTATCCAATGGTATTCCCAACAATAAAACTCTTTTTCAAAACTCTTGTGTATAACTTTGAACAGTTTGTCCTTTTAATTATCTAAAGTTCTGCCATGACATAATAGCTTGTTGCATGTAAGCTAGAGGATAAAATTGCTTTCATAAAGAAGAGGTAAAATCAAGCCATGAAGAGAGAGTCTTACCAAACTTTTTAAGATCATGTTTAGTCCTGCTTTCCCACCACACAAGGGTGGTTCCTCCCATCTTGAGACTAGCAAGTTGGATCATAGTCTCCTCATCTATGATTTTGTGTATCCTGCAATACACTTCAATTTGTCTTATCCAATTATCTAACTTTTCTGCATTTAGTTCTCCATCATACAAAGGAAACTCAAAATTAACATCAAGCTTTAACAAAGGCATGTTAGACTTATGTTTATGTGTTTGTTTTTGTATGGTAGATGTTATAGAATGAGAACTAGCATTTGAAGTAGAACGTGAAGAAAAAGGAGGAAATAGTGGTGAAGGTGGTGAAGGAGGAGGCTTTGAAGATTCTCCTTTCCCTTCACTTTTCCCTTCATGAAAATTTCTCCCAAAACTAGTTTCTTTCTCTCCAAGAAATCATCATATAACACTTTGACCATTTCTGACAAGGAGAAAAATGCTTTTTCGAACTTCTTGGTTTGTGGAGAAGTTTCTCCTTCTGAAGACATTCTTTTCTTCCTCAAAACTCGTTCTATTTCATAAATGAATTCAACTAATGATCCTTCTCCTCTCCAAGATTTGGATATTGTGAGCATCCAATCCTGCACTTGTTAAACCTTCCAAAACAACCGAAAGATCTGATACCAAAATACTTGATCCAAAAATGGAAGGAATTAATAAAAAAATTGACATTAACAAGATGCTCATGAATGATTAAAGAGTTCAGCCATCATAGACCATGCTGCAAATAACAGAAGATAACAACAATAAGAAAGAGAAATAGACAACAAGAACCTGTTAACAGAGTTCACCAATTTGTGACTATGTCTTTGGGCCCACTTCCAAGTGGAGGACCTCTTTATTGCTCTTTAAATGATCAAGTTCTCTTTACAATGGATTTTGTTGTTACAAACAGGCTTATGATCTGCTATACAAGACCTCATTGTGCAGATGTACACATGCCTCAACAATCTCCTCTCAAAACATGACTAAATGCCCCTCAAAACATGAGAAATGGACCATTAACTCAAACTCCTCTTTACATTCCCTGCATACAAATTACCCTCTCAAGCTCAATAAGCCTGGTTTATATATATATTTAGGATCATTTAGAGAAGCCCAAATTCCCACAAAGATCTGGCCTCTTTTTGGGATCAAATTCCCCTCCAAATTTCCAAGAAATCTCCAAAAACGCCCAATCTGGGCCAAAACTCTAGTAATAAAACCACTTTGTAACAAAAAATTAAAACTAGCCCCTCAGGACTGGGTGCGCTCTCCTAAAACAAATTCATATGGAATCATATGGCCATGCGTCAAACCCCTAGGGGCTGTGCGCTGGCCCTTAACCCACAAGCACTGGTCACCTGTCATCATACAATAAGACCAAGTCCTAAAAATGTGCCTAACCCCTAGTCACTGCCTGAGTCATATGGACTCAAATCTCGTGGTAGTTAGTGCCTATCCTATGGCCCCTGCGCCCATTGTATATATGTGTGGTGGAGCATGATTTTTGGTGGACTGTGGTTCCATGGAGTAGTTAAAATGTGGGCTGGGGCTGGACCCCATCCCCCTTCCGCCTTCGCCCATACATTAAAGCCACTTTAAATATTATATTGTGGCCTTGTTATAACAAGTCCCACCGTGGCACGTTGGTATTCGACTTGTCCAAAGAACTTCCCCTAACCAAAGGTCATGCAGTCGAATCCCCTACAGTGCAACATCCCTTTTACCGTGCCAACGAATGATGGGGTGCCACGTGGCATCCCATGCCCGGGCCACATGGAAATGTTTAATTTTCCCTTGTATGTGCCACTTGTCAACACCCGATTGGATCACACTTGCCATCTTCTCAGTCAGCATGTTGCTGCTCTTCCATGTGTCACGATGCTGACGTCAACATTGACTTTTTTCCAGTTGACTGTTGACTTTTTCTCTGTTTGGGAAATCGATCAGAGTGCGATAACTCTCACTTATGGTGTATGTTTGAGGAAGTAAATATATGGTCAGAATCAGTGTGACAAGCCATATGTAATGGAATTGGTTTCATCTGATTCTGAGAACTTTCATTTTTGAGCATTTTCTAGACCTGAGGAGCCTCCTGGATCACATCTCAAAGAAAATATGATACCCTTTTCTTCTTTCATGGGGGGTCTATTGATGTTGTTGATTTATAGGTCCTAGGATTTCTTAGTTTTCTCTGGACAAAGAGGAATATATTGGTGATGATTGTCAGACTTCAAGTTTTGAAGTCTACTTAGTTTAACAAAGTTTACTTAGTTTGAGGATTATGCAACTATTCAAGATGATGGATTGAGGATTGAGGATATGTAATTTTTTGTATTGGTTAGTTTGATATTTAGAGGATATTCACTAATATAGTTCATGACCTGACAGTTTTTTAAGATTTGAGGATATTTTGAGGATAATATTTTTTATGGAGGTTTATTGAGGTTTTTTAGGATATTGGTATGGATAGATGGTTTACCACATTTTGGAATATGAGGATTTAGTAACTTGTAGGTTTGTGACTTGCATGATTGTTCGACATGTTTGATCAACATTTTGGTTTCAAGATTTGGAGAAATAATGGCAATTCACCTAGTTTACTTCTTATCAGATTTTCGTAGGAGTATGATTCAATTCTTGTTAAATCATTCAAATGTTTTTACAAGATACATGATTGGGATGACAATGACACTTTATTTATGTTAGTTGGATTATTGACAATTTTGTTTTGTTACATTTTTCTGAGAGTAATTTTGTGAACACATTTGTTCACCTGATAGTCCTTTGAATTTATAGGGATGGTATTTAGACCTAGAAGGAGACAAATGATTCTTCTACATTTTCACTTGGCACATTGGATTATTGAGCTCTTTGGTATTTGGGATGTGTTGGACTTATAGCTAGTTCACTTCTCATCAAGGTTATCTCTCATCAATTTTAGGTTCACACCAATGAACATTTATAGGTTATCTAACTCATTTTTGCATATTGAGATTTCCAAATTTGGTTTTTGACATCCACTTTGGTGATTTTTCAGGTGTATTTTCATCGAGACTCGTGAAGTTTTAGACTATGGGTATCAGGTTGAAGACTTGGATTTTTCCTAGCTTGTACACTTTTATGAACTTATGATTAAGGGGGGGATTGTTGGCAATTTGGATCCTAATCCTAAGTCCTAGACTACCTAATGTTTACCTTGGGAATAAGATGGGATATATTTGTTATCCCAAGTGTCATATACTTAGTTATGTGACTGTTATTTGGTGGTTATGTATATTGTACTATTTATTGTACTCTATCATGTGAATAATATGATGAATGATGATTCAACTTTGAGCCTTCACCACTTCTTAGTTTTCGTATTCTTCATTATGTCTTTCATAAGTGCTAGATATCCCTTAATAAGTTGCACATCTAAGGTAGGGTGACTCAAGGGAGAGTAATCCAAAACATAAAAGCCTTTGATATGAAGGATGAGAGGTAACCAAGTTATGATTGGGTAGGTTAGTATGAAAATGAAACTACCACAACACCTCTTAGTGTGTGGGTGTATGAGAGCACTAAAGTGTAAAATCCAAGCGCTATACCTACAATAAGGTTTATAGGGCTCTTTCCCCTCACTGATGGGACTGCAAATCAAGCCATCATTGTGGAGGGGCATGGGATCCCTATTGGTAGGATGAAATCCCTAATACTTGTGATACCATGAATGACATGTTGATCTTGTTTTTATAAACAACATGGTTTACATGGGTCTTTTCACCTTATTGGTGAGATACCAATCCATATTTATTTTTTTAATTTGCTTTATTCAATACTAACTCCTCATAAAAAATTCTTTTGTTTTTTTATTAATACATATATTTTATATATTTTAATTATTATTATGGAAAAAACAATCTTTTTGTTAGAGACAATTCTCTAGAAACTAAGACTTCGAATATTGAACTTATTGAAAGTTTAAAAAAAAACAATAAAAGGGACTTCTGCCATGACATGACACGACGAGCCATAAGAAAGAAAATTTTCCCCTTTTTCTAATTTTTGTTTTTCATTTTTTTCCATCTTTTATTATTATTATTATGGGTGGGGCATTGAAACTCGTATAATTTTCACAAATTTGATTTTTTATTTTTATTTTTAATTTAATTTAGTTTTTTTTTTTTAAATACACAAAATATTTTCCAGTCTACAAAATTTTGTGGAAAATTGAAAGATATCATTTTTAATGCTTGATTTTTTTTGCATTCATATTTTGTTACCTTATTTTTATGCATGTCAAAATTTTTGACAATGAAACAATAGATCCATTTCATAGAATAACCTAAAATATGAAAAAAATAAGGTGTTATTTGCGTGACATTTAGTTTCTATACAATTTAATGGGGAATTTGGATTCCCCTTAGGTTGACATTATTTACACAAAGTTGTCGTCGATTACACAATAATGTTCAATAATAAACAAATTTAGCAACCATGGGGTGGGCTTGGATTCATAGAAAATATAGCTAAACGATGACTTACATGTTTCATAAGTCCAACCCATATTGTTAGATGTCCTCATGGCTACATCAAAGTGCTTACTAAACTCTCATTTAAATGGAACTTGTTTAATGTATCAACCTTAAGGAGAATACCCCCCCCATGGCTACATCAAGGTGCTAAGTAAAGGCCCATGGGATTATAACTTGGTTACTTGTATCCACCTTATGGAGAAAATGACGATGAGATTAGGTCCATATTATGTACATATGTGTCATAAATCTCAATTCGATAACTTCAACCTCTAACTCCATGTGTCCCAAAACATCCTCAAGGCACTAAATGAAGCTTGTGACAATGAAACTTAACTAAGGGTGTGAAATTCCTCACTCTGGAGTACTAGTCCCATGCCCCTTGGGCCTCTTTACTATCTCAACTCGTTTTGGATAAAATGTTTTCTTTGACTATTAATGTAAAAAAAAAATGTACATAAGAATTTTATAAAAAATGGGGCCAAAATGTAACCCCCACAAACACTAAGAAAACCCAAAATGGGGTTGGTAGTAAACAAAAAATGGCCTTTAATCTAAACTCATTTCCTTGGGAATAACATAATAGAAAAACAAGTTCTAACGTAACATAATTCTAGAAAGCATAATTCCAACATAAAATAATAGTCGTGATAGTCAAAAGGAGCACAATTTTAGATGGAAAAACATCATGATGCTTAAGGGATGTCCTCATCCATTAGTCTAGTAAGATAAGATGAAACACTATCGATTCCCAACAATCATTGTGTGGATCATATGGTCATCCAACATCGGAGATGGAAAACACAAATGTGGGGAACATGTCATTTCACTATGTAGGTAGAGGGCGACAATTGTGAATTGATATTCCCTCTTTTTTGTTGACTATGAGACCGACTCAATGACATGGATTACACTTGGATATGTATGACTACCAAGCTTAGACTAAGTGTGTTGGACATGCACCAAGAGGTTATTTTCTAATGGTATAGAGGATGACCCCCTATAAATTGAGTATTCCCATGGGACACATACTTTTCCACATTTTCCACATGTACATGTTTACATAGATTAATGAGTTTTCAAATCATGTGTACATGTTAATAGGCTTGACAATATTAAATAAAAGATCACTTTCTTCCAAAATAAAAAGAGTATCTCCATTATTATTTACTGCCATGAGATTTTATTATTTACTGCCATGAGCTTTGAAACTCAATAACCTGGGGGATTTTAACCCCTGATAAGTCTACTTTCAAGGTGAGAGGTGCTGGAAGGAACTAACCGAATAAGAAAATGACCCAATACTAGCTAGACATGCCCAAGGGAAAAAACCAAAAGATGCATTTGAGCATCTCAACTCGATGTTAGAGAGGACACTTAGGTTGTGTGATATTTATGTGAGTTAGTATCTCACCAATAGATATGCCACCTGTGATAATCAATCAAGCAAAACATGATTTTATAAGATCCAACATAAACTTCCATAGGCTTCAAAGCCTAAGTACCAAGTCTTTTATTTCAATTTCAATATCCAAATCTTGTTAATCGATCTTCCATAGTCTTCAAAGCCTAAATACGAAGTCTTCTATTTCAAGAGGATTTGGGCAGAGCCACCTCTATCCATTAAATACTCAGTGAAGGTCCTAAACTATTCCATTTCCAATCTCATAACCTATAATAAGTGCCTTGTAAGTCTATATCGATAAACAAGAATTTTAGGATTAGGCCTTTAACATTGTATAAGATGAGAACGTTATTGCAAATATAGAGGCTAATTTACAAATTAATCATTTTAGATTCCTTAAGTTTTCTTTCTAAAAATCAACAAAATCGTTGATTTTATGGTCATGATATATTTTAAAACATCTTTAGATTTTCAAAATTGATTATTTAAAAAATATTAATAATTTTTTTAAATGACTTATTAGTCCCTGTCATAAGGATAGAGGGACTATAGTGATCGATAATTCGTTGACTTCATATAAGTTTGTCCTTTGACCATAAATATTTGCATATTATCTATTGTTGGAACCATGTAATTGAAAACATTGATTTTTATACAATAAAAAATACCATATTTGTCATGATCTGATTGGACAACGGAATGGAGGTCTTATTGTCGACTTCTCTATTCCCAATGTTATATATGTTGGAATATCCAAAGTATTTGATTGTATATGGTCTTTTTGAATCATATATTTTCTTATGCATTGGTCGAAGGTGGATTAATGCTAGCATTAGTTCAAATGTTTGGTTTAGCATTTTCTGCTAGGTAAATTTATGGCAATGTTTGATATGCTGACATATCCAAAGTTTGGCCTTCGAATACATTCTCTATTGTTTGAACTATTGTTACATAAATTATAATAAAAATTTTGGATACGTCAGAGACCTGCCACATTGCATTTTTTTTCTGAAATGTTTACAGAGCATTTCTGACAAGTTTAAATGTTTCCCTAATAGGCTTGGCAACGTTGAATGTTTACTTAGCAGGCTTGTTACAATACATTTTCTTCCATTTTATTTATTTATATGCTTCAATGCCATTGTTGGTTCACTGGTTCATGCTTGTTTTTTGCATCTCCACTGATGTCTTAATTTCATGTTGTTGTTGTTCTTGTTTGGTTGTTTGTGTTGTTGCATTTTGCACGTTTGGAATTCTGCAACTGCAATTGGAACTACGTCATTCCTGGTCGGATGGTTTCTTCTTGCTTGTTTGTTCATTGTGTGTTGTTTATTGTTTTTTGATTCGACTTTGAAGGGTTCGGGTCTTGCGGCTGCAGCTGGGTCTTTTGGTGCTTCTTAACTAGGTTGTTATTTGCTACTTGTTCTTGTTTGCGTAGGGTTTGTAATGTTGGGATGTTGCATCCACAGTTGGATCTATTGTTACATTCTTTTGCAGTGGACTCTCCATAAAATACTATTAAGATAAAATAACATAAAAAAAAAATTGCAGTCGATGTAAATTGCATCTATTACACGTTGAAGCAGAGTTTGTCGGCCCCAAACTATATTTCATTGTTGGCGATGTTTTTTCCATGGTTTATGATTTACTATGGTTTCATAGTTATAAGAGTAAGTTTTGTTGTGTGAGCGATATAGTTGTTCTCTCCCTTTTTTTCCCTCTTGTAAACTGTGTTTCTGGTTCTATAGTTTCTCACGTTTCTATGGTCATTCCGACCGACCGTTGTTCAATTGCATACTTAACCAGTTTTATGGATGTAGATTCACGGATAGGCATTATCGAACTATGGCATCTCGTGTTCGGTGTATACATCTTGCACCCAGAACTTTTGTTCTCTACAATTCGACCCCACACTCCTCGAAGTCGCAACCGTGCCTCTGCTTGCGATGAGTTTGTCTATCCTACCTACCTTTCCATACTTAGTCGAGTTTTCAAAGTTTGGTGGGTTGACGCGTTTCTGGGTTCAGAAAATTGAAAAGAATTTGTCGCTCCCATCCATCCCCACTACCTTCAGCCCTCCCCAATAGACATTAATTATGCTTTGAAAAGTCACAACCGACCAGACAGGTTCAAAAAGATTGGCTTTAATAAGAAGAAAGACCGAGGACATTTCCCATTAAAATGAATAGACAAGTGAATATTATGGGATCTTGTAATTTCTTTTGCCTGCATTTTCAATTTGCAAAAAAAAATAAAAAAAAATGGCTCGTTTGGTTTTCTTAAAGGCTTTGACATAGTGCATGAACGTGTCACCCACAGAGGCCTTGACGTCATGTCCCTTTTTAATATTGTGCATATATTAGATGTCAGATTTGAGAATCTGATCGGATATGGGAATGTTAATACGTGCTATTAGTCAGTATTCAACGTACATATTTGAAAAGATTGGCATTAATAAGTGAAAATATCGATAAATATATCATTAAAACAAATTAACACAAAATCTACGGAAGATCATCCAGCGTTGCTTTTAAATACTTGTTTCCATTTCTCTCTATCATCAAAGAGTTGTGCTTTAGCATGCCTTCGTTCTAATGGTTCTAGTCATAAACATGTAAGACAACTTAGAGATTCCATTGAGGCCTAGATGAAAGAAGAGAGACTGGTTTTATGTGATGTGAGCTTTGAATAAAAAAAAAACTCTGTTATCCAACAGAGACTCAGAGAGGAACAAAACAAAAGAACAAGTATCTTTTGGTTGGTGTTCTCCCTATATTCGATGCTTTGGTTGGTTGAAAATGTTGCCTGGAGATTTGTTTGTTGAACTTTTTTGTTTTCTTGCTGGGAGTTGTAATGGATTTTTAGGTCACATGCAAAATACTTCTTTGTTGAAGTATATAGTTTCTTCCAACAACACAGGTTTGGAAAGTGTATCGATTTCAGCAGATCCCACAAGAATTTCTCTTCCTTGGGGGTGTCGCACTTACCGTGTCTTGCAAAATGGTCTATGATGTTTGTAAGCGATGCAAAATATTACTCCATTTGTGAATGTAACCAAAGGCGGGTAACATAAATTGTATGGGTGGATAAAACGACATATTATCACTACAAAATTTTCTATTTCAAAGTTTGTTGAGCTACTTCTGGGTGTGGTAACCAACTTGAAAGAAAGCCATGTTCTTTGTTAAAGTTTGTTTGGTTTCCTCTGGATGTATTTGCAGACTCCACATATTTGGCGTCACCTCCGAACATTCCACACCTTTCTGTGGGCCACCATATTTTCCACCGCTATGACGAAAGATATATTCTGATGCGATCTGCAAAATTTAATACACTTTCCAGATCTGTGTTGATGCGTTTTGCAACATTTGATACACTTTCCAGACCTGTGTTGCCCGAAGAAGCCATGTACTTCAACATAATAACATTTTGCAGCTGGCTTGCATGTTCCTTCCAATTTACTGTAATAAAACAAAGAAGTTCAACATACAAATCTTCAGGCAGGTTTTTCAACCAAACAGATGATTGAATATAGGGAGAATAGCAATCAAAACATACTTGAATTTTTTTCTCGTCCCATAGATAATGTCACATAAAACGACTCCCTCAAATTTGAATTTGGCTTGGATCGCATTTCTAAGTTGTCTTGGATGTCAATGGTCAGAAACATTGCAAGGAAAGCACCTTAAACCCCAAGTTTTCGACGGTAGAGGGAAATTAATACTTGACAAACAATGGAATGTTGAATAACCAGCCATTGCAAGAAGACCATATTTGGAAGAGACAAGATATTCAAAAAACTGGGATAGATCTAGTTGGCAACACCAATTAAGTCCAAGACCAGAAATTGATATTCAACTCGTTTTTTACGAATATTTTCAATGTACATATTTTTTCTGGTTGACGACAGGCCAAATTGCCAAGGATGATTTTAAGGATGGAAATTTATTTTAAAATGTAGAAACCTTGGCGAATCTTATTAATCCTTCACATGCCAACTATAAATGATTGGCGATAGTTTTGTAAAAATATTCAAATTTCTAAGGATTTTATATAGTTTTTATAAAATTTTGGCGATTTTTAAGGTAAAATAATTTTATCCTATAGAATTTAGCCGAATCATTTTTAAAATAGTGAATCTCATTTTTGGAAAAACCATGGAAAATTAGCCCATGAGCGAAATTTAGCCCCTAAAATCATCCCTGCAAATTGCAATCACCGTGGCAAATAATATCAGTTGTATTTTGTAACCCATATTATTTGAGTATAGAATCATTGCGTTTTTTTTTTTAAGTGTTTTTCAATCTCTGGTATTTCTTTTCATTTTATTTTGTACCTTTTTTCCTTATGTGTCATTAAACATGGACGGCGAGATTTTCTTTCTGCTCATCACTACTTCAATTTAAATAAAAGGCTACTTTGTTCGTTGCTTACATTTTACATTGAATGATAATTTATCATGTATGGTGCGGGCCCTATACTTAAAGAAAGAAATTGGAGGACCCGTCCTGCTTTCATTATTTGGGTCCTGTAAATAGAATGAATTAATGACTTACAACAAGGAAACTCAAGTGTTGATGCAATGTTCTTGTTCAATATCTTGCATATATTGCAGCTTCTTCTATTGGAATAAATATGAAAACTTCCTCTTGGGAAAAACTTAGCCAATTATCTGGCCACCGGATCCCGGGTTTGCAATATTCAACAACTATGTTCCCTGTTCCGTCATATACATCTTGCAACCAAAGAGGTTACGTGATCTACAATTTATGCTTTAACTAGTGGTAACTCACCACGGGTTTGAAAAGCTTCGGATTAATAAAGGAATGACTGAAGATGCCTTAATTACTTAAATCACACCAAATTTTCATTACATTTAATTTAATTTAGATATTAATGTTTATGGAAATTCGATGTTTGCTCATGTCATTGCAAGGAATACAAGATGAATAGATGATAAGGAGTTTATCTTGTTGAAACCACAATGCAAATTCATGTTTCTTGTTGCGTTATATACATCTTGCAGTCAAAAAAAATTTGGTTTCAACGAAATTTGCGAACCCAAGAGCATCCTGCAAATTGGGAGATCATTTTCATTTGAAACATAAACAATCCATTGATATATATTACTATGGATACTATTCAAATAAATATCAAAACTTTCTCCAATAATACAAATTAGTATGTATACTATTAAAATAGATATCAAACCTTTCTCTTGGGCAATACTTATCCAATTATCTGGCCACCAGGCCCCGGGTTGGCGGTATCCAGCACCTATGTCCCATGTTTCGTCATATACATCTTGTAGCCAAAGAAATTCAGTAATCTGCAGTTTATGCTTTTACTAGTAAGAACCATCCAGGGGTTCGAAAACATTCCCATTAATAAACAGAAAAAAAAGGTTTTTCGACTGTTAGATACTTATCCCTTATCCCCTTTTCGTTTTCTCGTCCATTATCAATTTATGGTTTTATAATTAGTCGTCTTTCTATTATCGGCGGTTGCAAGGTTTGTGGGATGACATATCTTCATCTCCATCTCTATCTTCACATGACGAATCTGACCGACCTCTTTTCCTTTGCATACTTAGTCAATTGTATGGCCGTGGTTGCCGAGCTGGCGCATACAAACTCTCATTTTCTTCTTCCTACATGTTATCGCTTTCTGGATATATACTTAGTCGCCTTTCTATGATATCTAGTTCTAGGGTTGGCGGGCTGACATGTCTTCATCTCCATCTATATCCTCACATGACGAATCCGACCGACCGTTGTTCCTTTCCATACTTAGCCAATTTTATGGTCGTCGTTGTCGGATTGGCGCTTACGAACTCTGTTGTTTATTGTTCTGTTATATACATCTTGAACTCAAAACATCCGTGATCTACAATTCCACCACGAGTTCCTCATATACATTAACTTCATTCAAAGTATCTGTCGTTGCCTTCCATCCCCACCAACTTCGCGTCCTTCCTGATATACATTAACTATGCTCTTACTAGTGACAATTGGACACACTGGTATGAAAGAATTGGCACATTTTTCTCCGCTATATACAAATTGACAACTAGACTTTGACATCATCCCCTCTTCTGTGTTACACATTATGCATTGAAATATTCTGAACTATACAATTTGGCCTTCAGGGCCTTGCATCCTCTGGAGAAACCTTGTGACTGTATTTTGGATCTTCGCATTGGCCGGTTGACAAAAACTCTAACTCCTAGTCACCATTTCCTGTTCTGCCCATCCCCGTACTTATTTCCAGTTATGCAACACCAAAGGTTTAATACTAGAACGACATCATGCAAAAAGCATAAAAAGATCGTCATTAATAAGCAAAAGTCGGGACAACCAAACATCCCTAGAGAACTTGTCCAGAAACATGCAAAGAAGATCTTTCTTAATGAAAGAAAGTCCCGGCCAACGTTTCCATGTTCCATACTTGCACACTTTTTCCATTGCGGGTTACTATATTGATGGCCTCAAAATTGTGTTTCGAATTTTCGGCGAGTTTCAAAGAGCGCCCGGAGTTCCGCAATATACAATTAGTGTGCAGGAATGTATAAAAACTCTTAATTCTCTTCCCCCCCCTGCCCCTCTATTATCCTTTTCTGGTTCTATATTTAGTCGCAGCTATATGATCACAGCCTCATGGATTCACAAATTGACAACTTTTTATCTATATATTCACACCATGAGCCCGACCGACTACGGTCCCTTTCGATACTTAGCCAATTATGTAATCATCGGGTCCTGGATTTGCGATATCCAACACCTATGTCCCCTGTTCCCTCATATACATCTTGCACCCAAAGAACTTCTGTGATCTGCAATTTATGCCTTTACTGGTGAGAACTCAGCAGGGGTTCGAAAGGATTTGCATTAATAAGCAAACAATAGATGTTCTTCTCTGAGATACTTAGTGCTTTTTCCGTTGTCTTCTTCCCGTGTATTATCTCTTTCTAGTTATATACTTATTCGCCTTTCTATGATCGTGGGTTCCAATGTTGGCGTGTTGACATATCTCCATCTCCATCTATATCCTCACATGAGGAATTCGACCGACCATTGTTCCTTTTCATACTTAGTCAATTTATGCCCGCGGTTACCGGGTTGGCGCTTTCGAACTCTGTTGCTTCTTGTTTCGTGATATACATTTTCCACTCAAAATTTTTGTGATCTACAATTCCATCGCGGACTCCATCCTTTTTCCCTTTTTATCTTCCCGTGTATTATGGGACTATAAAGTATGGACATGAGATTTTATAGAGCATGTACGGAGTCCGCATTCCATACGTAGCCACTTTTTGGATCGCGGTTTTTCAGGCGGGCGGGCTCAAAATTGTCCTCCATTGTTCTATGCCCTGCAAATAACACCCAGAATTCCGCGATATACAAATTGAATGCAGAATTCCCATACGAATCCGACCGACCGCTATTCCTTTTCATACTTAGTTAATTTTATGCTTGTGGTTGTCGAGTTGGCTCTTTCGAACTCGACTGCTTCTTGCTCCGCGATATACATTTTCAACTCAAAATTTTCGGGATCTACAATTCCACCGCGGACTCCTTTGTCCTTTTTCTCTTTTTTTCTTCTCGTGTATTATGGGACTATAGAGTATGTACATGCGATTTTATAGAGAATGTACGGACTCTGCAGTCCATATGTAGCCACTTTTTGGATCGCGGGTTCTCGGGTGGGAGGGCTCAAAATTGGCCCTCCACTGTTCCGTGCCCTACAAATAGCACCCAGAATTCCACGATATACAAATTGACAAGCGGACCTGCGGGCTGGCTGGCTCAACATTGCACTTATTTTCAATACTAAATTAGCTCTTACTAGTGACAAATGGAGACACTGGTACAAAACAGTTCGCATCACACCCTCCACAATATAGAAATTGACTACCGACTTCCAACATCATCCGCTCTTCCGTGTCACAGATTATGCATTCAAATGTTACGATTGATACAATTTGAATGTCGGGGCCTCGCGTCTTCTAGAGAGACCTTGTCAGCCTATTTTACATCCTCCTGTTGTCGAGTTCACAAAATGTCCAATTCTTGTATACTATTTCGGGTTGGCCCTTTCGAATTTTGTTGGTTCTTCTTCCGTAATATACATCTCGCACTCAAAATTTCCATTCTCCACAATTCCACCGCGCACTCCACCCTTTTTCCCTTTTCTTCTTCCCGTGTGTTATCGCCTTTTGGTTATATACTTATTCGCCTTTCCATGATTGCGGGTACCAGCATTATCGGGCTGACATATCTTCATTTCCATCTATATCCTCACATGATGAATCCAATCGACCACTGTTCCTTTCTATACGTAGCCAATTTTATGGCTGCACTTGCCGGGTTGGCACTTTCGAACTATGCTGCTTCTTGTTCCGTGATATACATCTTGAACTCAAAACTTTCGTCATATACAATTCCACCACAAATTCCTCGAACTCGCAAGCTTCATTCTACCACGGTTCATAAATGTTTCAAAGTATTTGTTGATGCTTTCCATCCCCGCTAACTTCCTGTCGTTCCTAATATACATTGGTTGTGCTCTTACTAGTGAGAAATCAACACAATGATACGAAACAGTTGGCATCCGACCCTTCACAATATACAAATTGACTACCGGGTTCACATCTTGTACTCAAAATTTCTGTGATCTACAATTCCACCGCATACTTCTTAGTCCTTTTCCCTTTTCTTCTTCTCGTGTATTATGGATTTCTGGTTATATACTTAGTCGTCTTTCTATGATCACGGGTTCCAGTGTTGGCGGACTGGCATATCTTTATCTCCATCTATATAATCACATGACGAATCCGACCAACCACTGTTGCTTTCCATACTTAGCCAATTATATGGCTGCGATTGTTGGGTTGGCGGTTTCGAACTCTGTTTCTTCTTGTTCCGTGATATACATATTGCACTCAAAACTTTTGTGATTTACAATTCCATCGCGACTCCTCGAACTCGCAAGCTTCACGCTACCATGCTTCACAAATGTTTCAAAGTATATGTCCCTGCCTTCCATCCCCACTAACTTCTTGTCCTTCCTAATATACATTGGTTATGCTCTTACTAGTGACTCTTACTAGTGACAACTGCACACACTGATACGAAATAGTTCGCATCCGCCCCTCCGCAATATACAAATTGATTATCGGGTTCCGGCATTGTCCCCTCTTCCATGTTATTGATTATGCATTGAAATGTTTCGAGCAATACAATTTGATCGTCGGGACCTCACATCTTCTGGGGAGACCTTGTCAGCCTATTTTGGATCCTTGTGTTGACGGGTTCACAAAATCTCCAATTCTTAGTCACTGTTTCAAGTTGGCGCATTCAAACTCTCCTGCTTCTTGTTTTGTGTTATACCTATTGCACTCAAAATTTCCGTGATTTACAATTCCACCACGGACTCCTTAAGTCATTTTCCCCTTTTCTTCTTCCCATGTATTATTGCTTTGTGGTTATATACTTAGTCACTTTTCTATGATGGCGGGTTCCAGCGTTGGCGGGCTGACTTATTTCCATCTCCATCTATATCCTCACATGACTAATCTGACCAACCGTTGTTCCTTTCCATATTTAACCAATTTTATGGCCACGCTTGCCGGGTTGGTGCTTTTGAACTCTGTTGCTTCTTGTTTCATGATATACATATTGCACTCAAAATTTATGTGATTTACAATTCCACCACAGACTCCATAGTCCTTTTTCCCTTTTCTTCTTCCCATGTATGATCTTTTTGTGGTTATATACTTAGTCTCTTTTCTATGATCGTGGGTTCCAATGTTGGCGGGCTGACATATCTTCATCTCCATCTATATCCTCACATGACGAATCTGACCGACCGTTGTTCCTTTCCATACTTAGCCAATTTAATGGTCGTGGTTGTCGTGTTGGCGCTTTCCAACTCTACTTCTTCTTGTTCTGTGCTATACATCGTGCACTCAAAACTTCTGTCATTTACAATTCCACCACGGACTCCTTGAACTTACAAGCTTCACTCTACCATGGCTCACAAATGTTTCAAATTTTTTGTCACTACCTTCCATCCCCACTAACTTCCTGTCCTTCCTGATATACATTAATTATGATCTTACTAGTGATATACAAATTTCCCTCTAGACTGTCCTACCATACCCTCTTCGGTGTTACACATATTGCACTCAAAAATTTCTGAGACATACAATTTGACCCTCGCGCCCTCACCTCTAGTGGTTGTACCTTGTAACCCTATTTTGAAGCTACTTTTTCCAATACCCGCGAATTCCATACTTTCTTAGTATGCAATTAGAAACCTTTCATGGTAACAACTGACCATGCAGGAAACATCAACATTGTCATTAATGAATGAAACTCTCGAGGAGATATCCCATTATTACGCATTAAACCAAGATCTGTGGAGAGTTATTTTATCCCTTTTGATTGTTCATCTCAAACACGCATCGTTGTGTTGGCCTTCTCAAGAAATATACAATGCTTAATCGCTCATTTCCGTATCCTCCATGTTCGCATTTATATGTATGCAATTACTAGTGTTTAATGATAACAACGCATCATGCAACAACCGTCCAAATTGTCATTAATGAACGAAAATCTCGAGGATATCTCCCATTCACACTCATTGGACCAAGATATAGTAGACTTATGGCAGTAGGTCGACAATAGTTTTGTGGAGATATATGAAATATCTTCGGACATCAGGACCAAAACTTCCAGTGGTCTAGGGCATACTTTTACTATTCATCCCATTCCGCCTAGAACGAAGTGATTTGGACCTCTAGAATCGCTCGTGCAGGCTGCGTCCCTGAGGTTTTTGACTGTAAGGAGGTGGTCTCTTGGTGCGCCGAAAAAAATATTCCAAGCCAAAGGATTATTCCACTGTGCGACCATTCTCTTGTTTCTTTGTCGCCTCAGGTCTTTCGCAAGATGTTAAAATTGTCGGAGCCAGCATTAACGTTCAGAGGACAAGACTACAAGAAATACCTAGAAAAACATGATAATGGGTTGGAAATATTGGTCGAGTTCCTCGAAGAGCCGACAACAGTTCCTCAAGATATCACAAAGTTGCAGGTAAGTTCCTTTAGAAATCCATTTCGGGAAATTGCTTGGTTGTTTACAAGAATAACGGGACAGGCATCCACGACAAGCATTTCCCATATAATTATTTATATTTTGTACTTCACAGTCAAGGAACAATTCATTTTCGATTGGGGGAAGCTAATTTCCATTGAGATTTGTTCCCATTTGTCACGATTCAAAGAATCGAATAAATTTTATATGTCATCCTACTTGATTTTTGCAATAGTGCATTGTTGTCCATTTCCAAAACTTTCTCTTTCCAATAAAATAAACTGTGGATTCGACCCAGTAACATTTTGGTACCATGCCCTGTGGAGGCACAAGGCCTCCCATTGTTTTTATGAAGTTTTTAATGGCTTTGTATTAGTTTTCAACGATTTGTTGTTAGGGAAGGATGCTCCCTGGATGTCTGGCCAGGAAATCGGGTTTTTGAATAGGAAGGGCACACTTGAACAAAAGGAAAATCACAGTGTACTCATGGTCTTTGGCTCTAAGGAAAATCCTACTTTCCTTCCATGCCACATCATGGGAAAGATGTTTGTTGTAGAAATAGCAAGGCAATACAACCACTGGTTGCATTTTTTCCATGACAAGAAAAATAAATAGTTCATTCCTTTGCCCTGGAAAATCGGAGACTTCGTGTGCATAAACATCAACAAGATTGACGAATTTATCGGCCATTTCAATAAATTTAACCTAACGTATGCTGGAAGTCTAAAAGGGTTCGACCCTAATGGGATTTTTCAAGAACATTTACTGGCAGTTGGCTTTAACAACTCTTTTATCCATAGACACCTGACCAAAGATAGGGACAGTGACGACAAAAATGTTGCTTCTGGCAATTGCGACGCAGAGACATTGCAAAGCGCGACTGAATTGTACAGACAATAGGGAAAAGTATCCAGCGAGAAGAGTGCCCAGTCCCCCGCCAACACTCCCAAGAGCACGACATCACGGAGCATCGCTTCAACGACCCACCCCAGTAAGAAAGAAACCCACAAGTCTTCAAACAGAGGAGGAGATAAAAACCCTCCTCGCATAAAAATTGGTAGTTCTCACAAAATTCCACTGACGAAGAAGAGAAAAAACAATGCAGGGTAGGCGGACGAACCCGAAATTGAAAGTGAACAGGTGCAACTTGAAATTGAAATTGAGCACATGCACAAAATTGGGTCGTCCGCAGTGGAAATAGCTGAGACTGAAATTTTTGACGAAGATGAATCCTTCGTATTCCAGAGCATTGTTTTTGACAACCAATCTAAAAGTATGGTCATTGAAAAGAGAGATGTAACAAATAGGAAAGGCAAATCTCACACAAAGATTAACTTTAGGAAAATGCGGTCGTCCCAATTCTCCCTATTTCACCAAGTAACCGATGATGCTCTTCATGATTCCATTGGCGAAATTGAAGCGAAAAATGCCAGAGTGAAAGAATGCCTCAACAAATTTGAGAAGGCTTTCATTGCAACCCTAGAATTTGCCAGTCCTTTACCAAAAAACATGCATGCTACCACTGCAACCAGGATGAAAGTATCCTCTACCCTCCTTGCATGCTCTAGATCCCTTGTAGAGAATAACATCAAAAAAAGAATGCAGCTAGTTACTGAAGCCTGGGAAACATCGAAAAATTTAGTTTCCTTTGGAAAGAAGGCAAATGATTTGCTCGAATATTTGGAGGCGAATTTTAAAAATGATCAACATTTCTGTGAAGAGGTGTTGAACCCTTTTTCCAACCATGTCGTCAACACATCAGAACTGAAAAGAAAACAAGAGAAACTCCCCTCCCCAAAGTGGACCAAAAAAGTAAAAGCATGCTGGAAAAAGAAAGTTAAGAACCTGGAGCTCATTGTCGAATCATGTAACAAAGCCATATCAGAAAAGGAAGATTTATTCACAAGCCTGATCCAAATAGACTTAGCTGGAAGTACCAACGAGGTTCAGGACCCAAACTTAATTCTCAAATCCTTGAAAATCACCAAAGAATCCTTCCATGAACAACTTGATATTTTAAAGGGGTTGTCTTTTGAAAAGTTTTATGGCATAGTTGAACATCGTGTAGATGAGCTCGAGCGCTGGGTACTGGACTATGCGGCACACAATGAAGAAATTAAACAGAGTTTACATAGTATTTCAATGGATCTAAGGAAATTAGAAAACTACCTTTACGACATAGAAATCCAGGATGAAATCAACATGGCCCCCATGAGAAGCTACATCGAAGAATGGTTCCAACAGAGAATGGACAACCTCGTCCAGGAAGGGCAACAACCGGTCGACACAACTCCACTGACCATCGACGACAACAACAAAAACGCATCGGCTTCATAGTAAGTTTATATTGGCATCTTGTCTTCTTTATCAATCCAGTTTAATTCTATATTGTCATCTTGTTTTCTTTATCAATCCAGTTATTACCTCTTTAAATAGAAAATTGTAACCAAAGGCTCATAACTTCCAATTTCTTCTTTTCAGGTCTTCCTCTCTACCATCACACACTTCTTCTTTCGACATCCCTAATTCTTGTACTTATTTCTTTTTATGGTCTGCGGGAGCCCCAATCCCAGTCTATATGACAAGTTCGCATTTAAATTTCCAGAAATATGTAACAAACATTATTAATTTTTGATAAATTTCAAAGAAAACTGATTGATAATGCCTTTATTGTATGCTAAATTTTGGGTGTCCAGGAACCTTTCTTGTTTGTTCCAAAGAAAACTAATTCAGGAATGCTACATTTTTTGTGTCCTATTGTATGCTAATTTTTTTTGCCCGGAAACCTTTGTTGATATAACAAACGTTACTACTTTCAAAGAAAACTAATTCAGCAATGCCTTTGTTGCACGACGTTGTTACTATTCTATTGTTTTAAAGAAAACTAATTTGGAAATGCTAATTTTTTTGTGTTTTTGTCCACAAACCTATGTAACAGATGTTATTACTATTCTATTGTATGCTACATTTTTTTTTCCAGGAACCTTTTAAATGTTCTTGTAACAAACGTTCTTACTAGGAACCTTATTATTATTATACACTAATTTTTTTTTGTCCAGGCTCCTTTTAAATCTTTCCTGTACTATCAAACTTAGATACTAGGAACCTTTGTTGATGTACCAGACATAAATATTTTTTGATAAATTTCAAATTAAACTAATTCGAGAATACAAAATTCTGCATAGATACCACATGTACTTCAACTTCCTACCCACGTGTCTGTACTCTGTCACATTTATTCCCATTCCAACCTGACAGAAACTACGCTACCATACAACAGTTGAAAGTGATTACAGGTTTAAATGAACATTTTTGAAATTTTGTAATTTTTTCTAAAAATGTAAAATTTTTCAAATCTTGAAAAATAAAACTTTTATATATTTTTTATTACAAGGAAATTAAGAAGATTACCATAAACCCTAATTTGTATACTTTTAGGCTTTTATATATATTTTTAAAATTAAATCAATAAAAAATCATGAAAATGTACAAAATATGAAAATGTAATTTAGTCTTTACATGGTCTCTTGTTGACATCTCAACGAGGAACTTGTCATTAATAATTTCGAAGGAACTAATTTCCTAGCGCAATGGTCAAAGATTTTCCATATATTTTTCTTGATTCTAATACATAAAGAATATAATCTAAAATCCACTGCAAATTATATTTCCCGTAAAATATAAAATAAAAATAGAAAATGAAGCAACAAACAAACCTTCTTTTTCCTAACAATGCTTCGCCTTTTTTCCAAACAACCAACGTTTTCTTGCATCTTAACATTTTCATTTAACATTAATATAAAAATAAAATACAAACAACCTTTTAAAAACAAAACTTTATATTAAAATAATAAAAGAAAACTAACCTCTCCACGTCCCTTTCCCGTTTCCCTTTCCTTGTCCCCATCCCACACCTTTCCCTTCCCCCTTGTACCCCACCCTCCGTCATCCCGCCCGCCGTGCCCCCCTTCTTGTCCACCTTTCTCGGCGATCGCGCTGCCCATGTCGACAGCTCGATTGGCGGAAAACGATTAGATCTATCATTTCAAAATGTTCCGGTGGTTTTCTGGCAAAATGTTCCGGCGGTTTTCTGGCGAGGCGACGGCCATAAGAGGCCCTCTCTCACCGGCGGCCTGATAATGCATCAAGTCATTGGTGGGAGAGGGCCCCCGCTAAAAAACAACAAATCCAATGGTCCTATGTCTAGCTAGAGGTCGACGGGTGTCACATTATTCACCAAAAAAGGTGGGTGGGATTGGGTGATAAGAGTGGGAAAGGGCAAGGTAACTAGATGGTTAGGGGATGAGAAGGGTGGGGGGTTAGGGGACAAGGGGCTAAGAAGGTGACGAGGTGGTTAGGGGATGACCAAGGTGGGGGGTTAGGGGACAAGGGGCTAAGAAGTTGAGGGGAAGGGAAAAAGGGGATTGTGTGGGGGTAACGTTATGAAAAAATAATTAAGTTACCATGTTAATTTATTAGTTATAGGGGTAGCTTTAGTTTTGTTTAAAAAAATAGAAATTAATTGAATGTTTTAATTTTATTTTTTTGTTATAGTGTAATTTCTCTTTTTGTTTCTTCTCTTTCTTTTAAGTTTTTTTTTTTTTTTTTTTTTATTTTTTTTTTTTAATTTTTTTAATTTATTTTTTTGGGGTGGGAAATGAGAAGGGGAATGGGAATGGGGATGGGGATGGGGATGGGGACTGAGAGGGGAGATTAGGAAAGGAGAAGTAGGGTGAGGTAATCAATGGGGAAGAGTGGAGGAGGTATAGGGGATTCATAAATGAGAATTTGATGGGTTAGGGGGTTTTAGTGGAGCTTAATAGGGGTTTTTAGAAGGTTTTGATGGTTTCATTTTTGCTAGAAAGATAAAGGGC
>JZKD02S1216888.1:334274-363279 GCA_000966675.3 Picea glauca | reverse complement strand
GTATAACGTGGAACGATTGACTGTGTAAAACGTGTCTCATCCTCCGATGATCTCTCAAAACCGTTTTGTAACTTCTTGGGTGCAAAGCCATACATTGTAAAGGATCTGAAACGTTATATAAATAGTTGTTATGCTCGGGAAAAGGGGGGATAGACGTAGCATAGATTAGAGAGAGGAATGGAAATCTCCAAGCACTGTATTGTTCTTATATTCAATAAAATAGTTAAGAGTTGTTCCATTAATTCGATTTCTGATATTGCCAGTTTGTTGTTAGTTATATTCAATATGCATTGAGTGAGCTAGTCTGTGGATAGAGAAGGCAGGGGCCCCTTCGATGGAAACATAGCTGTGTAGATTGCATTTACAATAGACTCCATCTCCAGATTTGAACATCATCTTTCAGTCGTTTTCTCATTGATTTCATAGAACATAAATAGCCTTTCGTTTGATTGCAACAGAGGGTTTAGCATTTCAAGCTTCAAGTTTAGATGTTATCTTTTCAGCCATTGATTAACAGAAATAGCATTTCATTTGGTTACAATAGAGAGTTTCATTGCATTATAAAATAGAAGGTTGTTGAATTGTGTGGAGTGATAAGTAGCAGAATCTTAATTGTTTTCAGTCATCAGTGTGCAGTAGACCTTTTACATGCATATACAGAGCAGTTTTACGAAGTTAGTACAGGTTAGTACAGAGTAGTGCAGAACGAGTGCAAGTCAGTACAGAGTAGTGCCGAACAAAGTAGAGTACAGTAGCTTCTTCCAACAAGTTTCTTTTAGCAGTTCAGAGATTAGTTTGGCATCCTTTAAACCCCCTCTTCAACCCTGCATTTCTTGTGCTGGTTCCTCTAAGTCTACCTTCCCGGGTTGACAATTAAATGTTGATTCATATGGTATATCTGTAGCTCGACAATCGCTTCACTTTTTTTGGTTTGATATTTTATCTTCTTTATTCTCCTTTTGTTCTATAGTCATATGTTGTGATTGATTTCCTCTTTGCATTCAATGTCTTTTGTGATCTTGTTTTCTTCGTTCTTCCATTTGTTCATGTGATTCATTCTCTCTATGTATCCTAACTCGCACAACCCTATTTTGTTCTTCAATTTCAACAATACGAGGATACATGATCATGTTTTGCTCTATATTTTACCCTAGATGTATACCCTAAAACATTGAATTCAATGCACTGTAAGAAGGAACATTATCACTCAAAATCAATGCATTCAAAGAAACAACTTAATAACTTTATTATGAAATTAATGTATTGTAAGAGGAAAAGAATAAAAATACATTGAAATCAATGCACCTAAAGAAAGAACTTAAGAACTTGATGCTAAAATCACCGCAATCTAAAAATGAACATAATAACTCTACATTGAAATCAATGCAATCTAAAAATCAGCATGATAACTCTACAATGAAATCAATGGACCTAAAGAAGGAGCTTAAGAACTTGATGCTTAAATTAATGCATTGTAAGAAGGATCATATTAATTCGATGTATTGGTGTACAAATTAAGAGCAAGAACCCATATCCAAAAATACAGGCTGTGAGTCGGTTCTGAGAGTCAAACATTTTAACCCACAATATCTCCATTAGAATTGCTATTACGGCACACCAAAGCCCCAAAGTTTTCTCAAATTCATTGACATGTCCTACATCTTCATGTATTACTCACAACCATAACACTTTCCACACTTATCTCAAGCCCATTATTAATTTTATAGATGTGTACATGTTATAATTACAATACAACTAATGACTTCACAATTGGATCTATGCTTAAGTTAAAATCTTTAAGATCTTTAAAATTATACAATGAATTATTAAATTATGTCTCGTGCCTTCTCCCAATTTTAAATTTTCTATTTTATTTTGTTCTTAATATGGCTCACACTCCTCAATATATTATATATTAACTTACATGAATATAGATTGTCCAATATACCAATGTAGATTGTCCTTTAGGGGCACATACACTCAATTATGTGATGAACTTGAACCGAATGATTTATATGTCATTTAAGAAAAGTCCTTTACTAAACTTATTGGCATCCTTCGAATTTACTAACTAAAACTTTCTACTAAAATTCTTATATGAAAGACATAAATTGACCTCTTATCTAAAAAGATTTAACAAGTTTCTTAATCTTTATTAAAGATAATAACATTCACCCAAAAAAAATCATATATATTAAAGACAAATTTGATTTATTTAAATAACATATTATCTTAATTATAATATTAAAAAAACAACACTCATGAATGCATAATGGTGCGAAAGTACAGACAATAATGTTGATACACTAGAAATTCAAGTACAATCAACTATCTCTGATGAATCAAGATTAACTATTTAATTTTCACGTGTCTATGGAATCAGTTAGACCATATGTTTCAAGGATGGATGCTTGAATCCTTTATATATATTGAATACCCTTCCTTCATTCAAACAAAGGTTAAGGTAGAAAAGGGCATTCAAACCAAGGTTAAGGTAGAAAGGGGTGTGAGTGAAGGGCATTTCTCATGATTAACTATTTAATTTTCACGTGTCTATGGAATCAGTTAGACCATATGTTTCAAGGATGGATGCTTGAATCCTTTATATATATTGAATACCCTTCCTTCAAACAAAGGTTAATGTAGAAAGGGGCATTCAAACCAAGGTTAAGGTAGAAAGGGGTGTGAGTGAAGGGCATTTCTCATGAGTCATCACCTAATACCTAATAGACCATGTATAAACCCTTTTCATTATACCCCTATTCATTTTCAAGTAAGTTCACATCATATAACACACATATTTATACAACATCTATCATCCTTCTCGTGTAAATTCATATTGCACCAGTATACATTTTATCTTTCTTAGATAATATACTTGCATTATATCTTTCCTATGTAAATTCATATTACACCAATAATATACATTATATCCCTTTTTAAATAGATAATATACTTGCATTATATCTTTCTTATGTAAATTCATATTATACCAATAATATATATTATATCTTTCTTATGTAAATTCATATTACACCAATAATATATATTATATCCCTTTTAAATAAATAATATACTTGCATTATATCTTTCTCATACAAATCCATACATACTAACATTTTCCCATATATTCTCCTTCTTATATAAATATGTGCATTAATACCATTCTCTTATGAATCCATACATCGATAACATGCATAATGGGTTCACTTAATACTTTCATTATATCCCACCCACTAAGAACACATACATTATATCCTTCTCACATAATATGTAGTAATGTTTGAATTAATATTCTTGCATTATATCCTTATGCTATATCTTCCATAGTAACATACAACATGGTTTGAGTTAATATACTTCCATTATATCATGTTATGGAAATGTTAGTTTATATTTTTTATTCTTTACTATTATAGTTTGTGGAATCTAATTTTTTCAAAAAAAAAAAAAATTAGACATAATTTATTTTGATTATTATTATTATTATTATTATTTAACAATAATATAAATTTATATAATTTATTTATTTATTTATATATTTTAATATTTTTGCATTATATCCTTACGCTATATTTTTCATAGTAATATACAACATGGTTTGAGTTAATATACTTCCATAACCTTACGCTATATTTTTCATAGTAATATACAACATGGTTTGAGTTAATATACTTCCATTATATCATATTATGGAAATGCTAGCTTATATTTTTTATTCTTTATTATTGTAATTTGTGAAATCTAATTTTTTCATAAAGAATTTTTTTTAAAACATAATTTATTATTATTATTTAACAATAATATTAATTTATATAATTTATTTTAATATAATTATTTACTTATATATTTTTTCTTTGTTATTATTATTATTATATTTATTAAATTAATTATGGTACTTCTACTTGCACTGAAAAAGCATCTCTCAACACAGTCACCTCAAAATTTAGGAAATATTGACATCTAAAGCAAGATTTCCATCCTTCTAAAGTGTTTTATATGCATTTTTTAAGGAATCCAAAGAATTTCCCCAAGGTTGTCACGAGGCTTGCAAATTATACATAATATTCTCAAAGTGTAGGATTTTTTCAATTTTAGCTTAGGCCATAGAATCCAAACTCTTATTTGAACATCAAATAAATTTATAACAAAGTTGATATCCTTGCTAAAGAACTCAAAGGCCATGAACAAGCAATCTCAACTAATATTTTTTCTTCTTGATATAAAATTGGGGATAACCATAAAGAGTGTTCATTAAACAATATTCTACCTCCTAAGGATTGGTCCATCTAGGTAAGAAATAATTTTGTAGTTTCCTAGGTTTTTCAAAGTCTATGCGCCAAAAAAGTTGCTTTAATTTTCATGAAGATTATGGTTTCTTGAGAGATTATATGAATTGAGACCTTGCGAAGAGGCTCGACTCCCCAAAAAACACAATTCCTTAGTAACACCTTTCAGGCTCGTTTTACCTACGATACACAAATCACCCACTTAACATAGATATTGTGCTAGAGTGCACATTTTTATAATCCCAAACATCCCTCCTTAATTTCTCAAGGTAGAGGATATCTCCTAGTTTACTATATGGAATCTTTTGGCTCTAGAATTACTAACCCACAAAAAGTTCTCAAGGAATTTTCTAGTCACTGATATATTACGATAGAAGGAATCCAAGAGGAGGAACAATATACACAATACATGGAAATGAGAAATCTTAATGAAAATCTAAAACTTGGTTGTCACTACGAATTCTCAATCTTGTATTTAACCCATTGGATCACTGCCTCATATAGTTCCTTGGGAGAGGCTTGGAAGGAAAGCAGGATAACAATTGGCCTAGGAGTATATAAGAGTACCATTGGCTCTTCAACCAACCATGTAGTTAGTTCTAAAGTTTCCATTAGCATAGTGTTTTATCCACCCAATGCTAGAACTTTATAATATACATAAAATTTAGAGATATTTTGTAGTGTTATGTCCATCTACATAGGCATACCTCTAGAGTGATCAATGTAAAAGATGTTTTCTTCTGACTAGATGACTTGATCTAGTTTTTTAAGGATCACTTTTCAAAATTTGTTTTGGGCCACATAGGAGAAGATAAGAGACCACAAGAATGAGTTGGGATGCAGTCTCTGTCATGGAAAAAGAATAAGATAATGAGGTTATATACATGGAAACTTTTAGGGGATAATTTGCATCATATAGATATTTTTTTTCCAAATAATATTTGTCAATTCAAAATTAATATTTGCCCAAATTTTTATAAACTAATAATTTTACTTTAAAAAAGTGCCAAAAGTTCAAGGAAAATTTTAGGGGCTAAATTTCGCCTATGAGATAATTTTCCATGGATTTCTTCTACAAAATCATTTGACAATTCCATTTTACTTGCCCAAATTTTATAGCATAAAAATATTTAACTCTAAAAATCTCCAAAGTTTTCTAGAAACTATATAAAATCCTTATAAATTTTAATATTTTTACAAAATATTGCCAAACATTTTATGGTTGGGATTTTCAGAATTTGTAAGATTTTCCAAAGTTTCCACACTTTAAGATAAGTATATGTCCTATTTTCCTTGCAAAAGTTTCTAGACATTAAATGAAATGCATTAAAAATTGAGGTTTTTTACAAACATATTGCAAAACATTTATAGTTAGTATTTCAAGGATTAGTAAGATTCTGGAAGGTTTCTACACTTAAAATATATGTATCCTTCAAATTTACCCCGATTGTATATGCATGCTCAATTCAAATCAAATGCTCATAACATAATAAAAACTTTCAAAAGCCAAACTATTCTGGGAACTAAAGAAAGTAATCCCCCTTCCACTCTCATTCATTATATATATACAAATAGTTTACATTAAAACTGTAATGGATCACCATGATTCCTTACAAAAATATTTATTTAAACAAGTTCCTATTCATATGCAAAAAGTAATAATAATTTGAAAAGTCAAGAGCTTAGAATTTGGAAAGCTAAGGGTTTTGATCTTTTGACATTACATACATCATATGGTGACATGGTGATACAGATGGATGTCGGTGGCCTCCCACCTATTCCAACTGGCTCATTTTGGCAATTTTCCAGTTTGACAGTTTTTTCCTAGTTTTCGAGTCCTTGACTTCTGGGGTCATTTTGAGGCCCTAAACAATGTTTTTAGGGCTCTCCATAGTTAGATTGTAGATGGAGTTAGATTCTGATGGAACCATGTGTAGTCCTTGGATAGGACTTTCCAACGGGCTATCGTGCGCCTAAAACAAAGATCGTATGCAAAAGTTAGGACCTTAGGAAGTTGATGTACTAACTTACCCCAACGGGGCCCACATGACTTTTGGCGCTTCATATCCTAGGGTTAGGTTTCTGGATGTCTAGGGTTTTGGAATTCCTATTTATTGTAAAAAGTCTTGGAGAGCCTCATTGCAACCATCTTCTTGCGAATGAACACAACCATCAAATCTCTTCTTAGAGATAAGCTACCACCATTCCAGCAAGCTTGTTTTCAGTCTACATTTTACAGTTTCAACACATTTCCTTATTGAATAGAAACCAGTTTTAGTGTATCTCTATTATTGTTCCTTGTGCTTCTTTTTTAAATATAATAATAATCTATATCCATTTCGGTCTGCTCATAAATCCAGATCAGTGGTATCAGAGCAGTCTACTCCTTGTCGTTCTTAATCCATGTCCTCGGCGAGGTCAGGGTACAAAGAATTGGGTCTCGAGCTTGTTTCTCTAGAGGAAAAAAGCTATCACATGCCCAAGAAACCTCTCATGGAAGGAGAAAATAAAGACGAGGAGACAAGAGATCCTTTCAAAATGTTTCTTGAGGAATGCCTCATGCAACAGAGGAATGAGATGATGGATAGTTTTTCATGAATCCTTCAACGACTACAAACATGCAACGTATCTTCCTCGAGTAGAGGTGTCGCCCCCTTCAAGGTACAAATCAACTTTGATATTCCTATATTTTAATTTCAGATAGACGCAGATGCAGTAGACAAATGGTTGAATCTACTAGAAGGGTATTTTTTTTCCATAACGTTTCGAATAGAGAAAAGATTACTTTTACACTCCTCAAATTTGTTCCCCATGTCAAATATTGGTGGGAAAATTTCTATGAGAAAAAGGAAACAGAGGAACCCTCATTATTTACAGTTGTGGTCACCTAGAAGTCCTTCCGAGATGTTATTAAAGAACAATACTACCTTGTTAGAAGCTATGACGACCTGTATACAAAATGGACCACACTGCGGCAGGAAAAGGACCAAGCAGTGCCATAGTTCACAAATATCTTCCATACCTTGCTCACAAAGATGGGTATCAAATATTCTAAGCGAAATCTAGTGCGCAAGTATCGCAGTGGTCTGCATAGATACATACAAGACGAAATGGAGTTTCTGGACATCTCATCCTTGGGAGTGGCCTATTGATATGCCATCAAAATCGAGCAGAAGCTCAAACAAAAGACACAAAAAATTGGGTCTGGGAACCCATTACAACAAAATAATGGAAGCCCCAACCCACAGAACAAAGGGTAGATCAAATATGAACAACCTCAGGACAACCAAGCTAAGTTGTAAGAAAAGAAGGACATCGAAAAGTGGTGCAACTTCCATAAGAGCCCTTGGCATAACAATGTTGATTGCCGCTCAAAACAGTTGCTGGTCGCTGAGGTGAAAACCTTTGAATCAGATGCGCGTTCCGAATCTGAGTCAGAACCAGAAAGGGGGAGACAGATCATTGACGTGAAACCTAGTGCCACCCTTGTGACCACAAAGATCCAACCCAGTGAACCAGACAAGCCAGAGGAAGGAGAGTGCCTATTTAATTCACATATGTGGGTGAAGGGCACCGTGATGCACTTCATAGTTGATAGCGGTACCCAGAAGAACCTAATATCAGCAAAGGTCGTCAAGCGACTAGCCTTGCCGACAACACTGCACCCACAATCCTACAGCATTGGATGGCTCCACCAAGGAAGCGATCTCCGTGTCAGCCAAAAATGTCGCCTATCGTACGACATTGAGCCCTTCAAAGATGAGGTATTGTGTGATGTTGCTCCTCTCGAAGTTTATAATGTTCTTTTGGGCCGACCTTATTTATGGAAATGTCATTCTGTATATGAGTCTAGGCCTTGTAGTGTTATTATTATGTTGAACAAGAAATTGTACAGGATACTCGAGGAAGTCTCACCTAGTGCTATTTCCTTGATCTCTGCCAAGCAATGCAGGAAGGTCATCTCTTAGACTGAGAATTTTTTCTTCTTCGTGATTTACTCTTAGAGTGAGAGAAAGATTGCAACCACATTCAAGGCCTTCGTGACCTACCTCTCCACACAATAGAAGCAATTAGATAAGGTCATGGAAGAATACACAGATATCTTCACCTCACCTACCAGGGTACCTCTGCACTTTTAGGTCAAGCATCCCATCGATATGACCCCTGACGTACCGCTATCAATGGTCCAGTCTACCATCACTCTCTGTTATAAAATGAGGAGATCAAACAATAGATCCAAGAAATTCTCCACAAGGGGAACAACCATCCCATCTCATCACCTTGTGGGAGCCCAATCATGCTATTGCAGAAGAAAAATGGGACTTGGCGACTTTGTATTGATTACCGAGCCCTAAATAAAATCACAGTCAGGAATTGGTACCCAATTCCCCGAATCGATGATGTCCTTGATCAACTCAAGGGGGGAAAATACTTCAGTAAGATTGATCTGAAGTTTGGCTACCATCAGGTCCTAATAGAACAAACAGATGTATGGAAGACAACCTTCAAGTGAAAAGGTCTTTTTGAATGGTTGGTCATGCCCTTTGGTTTGACAAATGCTCCAACAAATTTCATGAGGATGATGGATGATATCCTATGACCTTTCACCAATAATTTTGTACTGGTGTATTTGGATGACATCCTCATCTACAACAAGACTTGGTCAAAACACTTGCAGCATATTCAACATATGTTGCATGCCCTGCGACAACACAAGCTATATGCCAACTTGGAAAAATTCTCCTTCGACATGGATAAGGTCCAATACCTAGGCTACATTGTTGATCAACATGATGTGCATGTGGATCCAACCAAGATCCAGGTCATCCATGACTGGCCATCCCCAACCACACTCACTGAGCTTCAGATCTTCTTGGTCCTTGCCAATTTCTATCGCAGGTTCATGTTGGGATTCTCCCATATTGCATGGGACCTCAACCAAGTAACCAGGGGTGGAGGTAAGGAAAAATTTATGTGGGGCCTCTCCAAACAACAAGCGTTCGATGATTTGAAGCAACACTTTTTCTCAGCCCCTTGTACTTTCATTGCTAGACCTGCAACAACCCTTTGAGATCGAGATATATGCTTCAGATTATACTGTGGGCGCAGTTCTCACTTAGCACAACCACCCCGTGGCTTATCATAGTGAGACACTATCATATATTGTCTGTAAGTACCCTACTTATGAAAAATAAATGTACTCCATTCTGCAAGCCTACTTCCAGTAGAGACATTAAATTCTTGGGAAGGAGACAATCATCCACATTGATCATAAGCCACTACAGTTCATGCAGACACAAGGAAAATTGCAGAATGACCTCCATCAGAAGTGGTCCACATACTTGCAACAATTCCACATCAACATAATGTATAAAAAATGAAGTACCAAATGAGTCACTGATTGCCTCAGCTGACCTCCATTCCTGACACTCACCACGGTGCTAGAATATTGCGGCCACGAGACCTCTAGATGGACCCACCTCTATGAGACAGACCCTGACTTCAACACCACCTACCAAATGTTGGGCACAAAATCAGTTGTCGCTAATTTCCATCTTCAAGACAGGTTGTTGTGCCGTCGGGGCCATATCTGTGTTATGTCAAGCGAGCGAGTGAAGCTGATTTGGGAAGCCCACTACAGTCGGGTGGCAGGATACTTCGGCATCGAAAAGATATTGGCAGTGATGTAGAAACATTTCTACTGGATAAAACTTCGACACGATGTTAGCAAGTATATTAGATCTTGCATTGCCTGCGCTATTGTCAAACCGACCACTAAAAAACAAGGCCTATACACCCTACTTCCTACTCATGATAGGCCATGGGAATCCATCTCAATGTACTACATGTCGGGCCTTCCGACCACCAATAGGGGAAATGATTGTGTTTTCGTGGTTGTTGATCACTTTTCTAAGATGGTGATTCTGGTTGCTTGCAACAAGAGCATCACAAAAAAGGCCATTGCCAAGCTCTTCTTTGAATGAGTCTGGGTACATTTTGGAATCCCACAAACCATTGTCTCAGATCGAGACAGTCGGTTCCTCAGCACATTCTGGCTGAGCCTCTGGTCACTATTAGACACCAAGCTCACCAAACCACTCCCTTCCACCCCCAAACCAATTGTCAAATCGAGGTCGTAAATCGAATGATCATGCATATCCTGTGCATGTACAATTCCAATCAACCCTACACATGGGATGAGAGTCTTCCCTATGTTCAACATAGCTACAACCGAGGCCCACATAGCTCAACCGACCACGGACCCTTTCAGGTGGGATTGGGATTCCAACGATTAGGTCCCATGGATAGTTCACTACCCCTTGCGGCCACCCCGACCAATTCATCACCTGCTCCAACTGAAGCTGAAAAAGCCACCCGGTTCATTGAGTGTATCCAACACATCCACCAACAGGTTTAGGATATTTTACAGTAGTCCAATGCCAAGTACAAGCATCGCCATGATAAACACCAGGTGCCAGTTAAGTTTCAAGTGGGTGACAAAGTTTGGTTGCACTTGCAGAAATAATGCATTACACGGCCCCATTGGACACCATCACCAAGGCATGGGTGACAATGCTTTTGAGCTCAACATTCCCTCTTTTCTTGGCATGCACCTAGTGTTCAATGTGGATCTCCTTCGACCTTATTTCCCACCATTATTGGACACCTTAGAGATAACTGAACAATTGACACCAACAGAGCTCAACCCTGAATACATGCAACATGAATCCAATGATCATATTGTGGACACACAGGTTAAGGGCACTCACCAACAAAGGATCCAACTTTATCGAGTTGTCAAAGCAAGGCAACTCCTGAACCAAGGCAAGTGGCTCATCTGGGGCCAAATTCAGTAGATATTTCCTCATCTGATGGGGGAAATCAATGCAACGGAGATAATTTATTCCTAAGGGGGGAGGATTGATCCATATGGATGTCGGTGGCCTCCCACCTATTCCAACTGGCTCATTTTGTAATTTTTCTAGTTGGGCAGTTTTTTCCCAGTTTTTGGGTCCCTGAATTCTGGGGCTGTTTTGAGGCCCTAAACAATGTTTTTACGGCTCACCACAGTCAAACTATAGTTGTAGTTAGAGTCTAACGACAACATGTGTAGTCCTCATATATACATTTCCAATGGGCTATTGTGTGCCTAAATCGAAGATCGTATGCAAAAGTTACGACCTGGGAAGTTGATGTACTAAATTACCCCAACGGGGCCCACATGAATTTTAACGCTTCATCTCTTAGGGGTAGGTTTTTGGATGTCTAGGGTTTAGGAATTCCTATTTATTGTAAAAAGGTTTGTAGAGCCTCATTGTAACTATGTTCTTGCGAATGAGTGCAACCGTCACATCTCTTCTTAGAGATAAGTGGCCACCATTCTAGCAAGCTTGTTTTCAGTCTACATTGTACAGTTTCAACACATTTCCTTATTGAATAGAAACCAATTTTACTATATCTTTTTTAATGTTCCTTGTGCTTCTATGTTAAATATAATAATATTTTGTATTCATTTTGTTCTGATCATAAAATCTGGATCACATGGAGAAAATGCATATATTGATCTATTCCCTAGGCTATACATTGACTGAAACCATCATGGCTACTATCCTAACCAAGAGAAAACATGTTTTATATGTCTTTCCTATATATAAGACAATTATACAAGAAGCATCATATTTCGGATGTGAGGATGCATACCAAGAGAGAAGTTCCTTAAGTCAACCTCACATGGTTCCTTTTGTATGTTTTCTCCCATATGTGGGTCCCATTAATATGCAAGGATGTGGGAAGGATTTATGCCATCCTATGCCTAGATGGAGATCCCCATGGGTGACATTACCACATTCGTCACATCTCTTCTCAAAGATAATCCACCACCATTATAGCAAACTTTTTTTCAGTTTACATTTTACAGTTTCAACATATTTCTTTATTGAATAGAAGCCAATTTTATTGTATCTCTGTTATTGTTCATTGTGTCTCTGCATTAATAATAATAATAATAATAATCTGTGTTCATTTCATTTTTCTCATAAAATCCAGATCAATGGTAGTAGAGTGGTCTGCTCCTTGTTTTTCTTAGTGCATGTCTTCGACGAGATCATGGTACAAAGAGTTGGGTCTCAAGATTATTTCTCTTGAGGACAAGAGCTCTCGCATGCCCAAGATAACTTCCATGGTGGGAGAAAAGAAAGATGATGGGACGTGATATTCTTTCAAACTATTGCTCGAGGAAGCCCTCGCAAAACAAAGGAACGAGATGATGGATAATTTTGCACAAATCCTTCGATGGATACCAATAGGCGATGCATCTTCCTCAAGCAGAGGTGCCGGACCATTTAAGGTACATATCAACTTTGATATTCATATATTTGAAGGTTAGATATACACAGATGTTGAAGACAAATGGTTGAATTTGATAGAAGGGTATTTTTTGGTCCATAACTCTTCGAATAGAGAAAATATTGCTTTTGCACTCCTCAAAGACATCCCCAATGTCAAAGATTGGTGGGATACTTTCTGTGAGTAAAAGGAAACAAATGAAACCTCCTTATTTACAGTCGCACTCACCTAGGAGTCCTTCAGGGATGCTATTAAAGAAAAATACTACCATGTTGGAAGTTATGACAATCTGTTTACAAAATGGACCACACTGCGACAGGAAAGGGACCAAGCAGTGCCAAAGTTCACAAATATATTCCATACCTTATGTACCAAGTTGGGTATCAAATATTTTGAATTAAATATTGATCTCAAGTACTGCGATGGTCTGCATAGATACATCCAAGAAGAAATGGATTTTATGAACATCTCATCCTTGGGTGCGGCCTATCAATATGCCATCAAAATCAAGCAGAAGCTTAAACAAAAGACATGGAAATTTGGGTCTAGGAACTCCTCACAGTAGAAGAAAAGCAAGGGTAGCCCCGAATCACAGAACAAAGGGTAGAGAAAAGAGGGAAAACCTTAGGAAAACTAGTCTAACCCTCAAACAAAGAAGGACAACGAAAATACGAAGAAAGATACTGAGAAGTGGTGTGACTTCCATAAGAGCAGTTGCATAACACTGTTTATTTCTTCTCAAAGAAGTCATTGGTGGCTAAGGTGAAAGCCTATTAATCAGATGCAAGTTTTGACTCTGAGTCAGAACCAGAAAAAGGGAGACATATCGTTCATGCATAACCCAATGCCACCATTTATACCACCAAGATCTAGCCCGATGAACCTGATGAGCTAGAGGAAGGCGAGCGCCTATTTCATTCATAGATGTGGGTGAAAGGCACCTCGATGCACTTCATCATTGATAGAAGTAGTCAAAATAACCTCATCTCAGTGGAGGTTGTCAATTGGCTGGCCCTACCGACAATGTCACACCCACAAGCCTACACCATCGGATGGTTCTGCGAAGGAAGTGATCTCTATGTCTGCCAATAGTGTCGATGTCCTACAACATCAAGCTCTTCAAAGATGAGGTATTGTGTGATGTTTCTCCTCTTGAATTTTGTGATGTTATTTTGGGCCAACCTTATTTATGGAAACGTCATGTTGTATATGAGTCTAGACCTCACAGTTTTATTATTACTTTGGATAGGAAATTGTACAGGATATCCAAGGTAGTCCCACCTAGTACCATTTCCTTGATATCTACCAAGAAATGCAGGAAGTTCATCTCTCAGATTGGGAAGTTTGTCTTCTTTGTGATTCGCTCTCAGAGTGAAAAAAAGATAGCAACCATATCTATGGCATCCGTGACCGACCTCTCTACACAAAAGAAGAAAGTGGGTAAGGTTGTGGAAGAATACAAAGACATATTCTCCTCACCTATTGGGGTACCTTTACATTGTTAGGTCAAGCATTCCATCGATCTGACCCCCGACACACCACTACCCAATGGGCTAGTCTATCACTACTCTCTGTTATAAAATGAGGAGATCAAGTGTCAGATCCAAGAACTGCTCCTAAAGGGGCACATCCGACCCAACTAATCACCTTGTGGAAGCCCAATCGTGCTTGTGCAGAAGAAAGACGGGACCTAACGAATATGCATTGATTACTATGCCCTAAATAAAATCACAGTTAGGAACTAGCACCCGATTCCCTGAATCGATGATCTCCTTGATCAACTCAAGGGGGGCCAAATACTTCAGTAAGATTGATTTGAAGTCTGGCTACTATCAGGTCCCAATAGAGCAGACAGATGTATGGAAGATTGTCTTTAAGTGAAAAGAAAGTCTTTTTGAATGGTTAGTCATGTCATTTGGTTTGAAAAATGCCCCAACAACTTTCACGAGGATGATGGATGATATCTTGTGGCCTTTCACCAATTATTTTGTACTGGTGTATCTGGATGACATATTCATCTACAACAAGACTTGGGTGAAACACTTGCAACATATTCAACAGGTTCTGCACACTCTACGACAACACAAGCAATATGCCAACTTGGAAAAATGATCCTTCGGCATGGAAAAATTCCAGTACCTAGGCTATATATTTGATGAGCATGTAGATCCAACCAAGATCCAGGTCATTTGTGACTGGCTAGCCCCAACGACGCTCACTAAGCTTCAAATATTCTTAGGCCTTTCCAATTTCTATTGCATGTTCGTGTTGGAATTCTCCCATATTGCATGGGCCCTTAGTCAAGAAACCAGGGGTGGTAGTAAGGAAACAATTGTGTGGGGCCTGTCCCAAAAACAAGCGTTCAATGATTTGAAGAAACACTTATGCTTATCCCCAGTGATTTCATTACCTTACCTACAAGAACCCTTTGAAATCGAGACATATGCTTCAGACTATGTTGTGGGTGAAATTTTCACTCAACATGGCCACCCCATGGCCTATCATAGTGAGACACTATCAGATGTCATTCGTAAGTACCCTAATTACGACAAATAAATGTAGTCCATTTTGAAGTCCTTCCACCAATGGAGGAATTACATTATCGGGAAGGAGATAGTCATCCACACTGATCATAAGTTGCCATAGTTCATACAGACACAACGAAAATTACAAAATGAAAACCATAAGAAGTGGTCCACATAATTACAACAGTTCTATCTCAAAATTAAGTACAATACATGAAGTACCAAATGCATCGATGATTGCCTCAACCAACCTCCAGTTGTGACACTCACCATGGTTCTAGAATCTTGCATCGACAAAAACTACATCTAGCCCCAACTCTATGAGAAATATCCTAACTTCACCACCACCTACTAGATGCTGGGATCAAACGCAACTATCACTAGTTTACATCTTCAGGATGGGTTGTTGTGCCATCTGGGCCATCTCTGCATTCCATCAAGCAAGTGAATGAAGTTTATTTGGGAAGACCACTATAGTCGGGTGGAAGGACACTTCGATGTAGAAAAGATAGTGACAATGTTGCAACAACATTTCTACTGGCCGAAACTTTGACAGGATGTGAGCAAGTATATCAAGCTCTGCATTGGTTGTTCTATCACAAAACCAATCACTAAGAAACAAGGCCTGTACACCCTTGTGCCTACTCCTAAGAGGTCCTGAGAATCCATCTCAATGGACTACATGTCGGGTCTTTCATCCACCAAGCAGGGAAATGACTATGTTTTTGTGGTTGTTGATCACTTTTCTAAGTAGGTGATTATGGATTCCTGCAAGAAGAGCATCACAACGGAGGCCACTGCCAAGATCTTCTTTGAATGAGTGTGGGTACATTTTGGGATACCAAAAACCATTATCTTATATTGGGACAACTGCATCCTCAACACATTTTGGTCAAGCCTCTGGTCACTGTTGGACACCAAGCTCACCAAATCCATTGCCTTCCACCCCAAGACGGATGGCCAAACTGAGGTCATCAATCAGATGATTGTGCATATCTTGTGCATGTACAATTCCAATCACCCTCGCACATGGGATAAGAGTCTTCCCTATGTTCAACACAACTACAATAGAGCCATACATTTCTCAACCGAACACAACCCATTTCAGATAGGGTTGGGATTTCAGCCATTGGGTCCCATGGATGTTGCACTACCACTTGTGGCTATTAGCGCCAATTCTCGCAAGTCATGAGCATTGAGAAAAACACACAGAAAAGGTCTATTTTGGGTCTAAAATCAAGCGAGCAGGCATTTTGTTGTTAATGGTGAGAATCCACAGATGGAGTGGATCGACGATTATCGGGTAAGTTTGAGTCACAAAGTTGCACGAGGTATGGCATATGAGCTAATATCTTATGGCCAAAATCACAAAATGACGAGCCATTTCGACATTTCGACTACTGGGACTTCAAAGGACGAAGGGTTGTTCTCTTCCACTGCATCAGGAAACCCCGAAACCTGAAACGCGAAATGTAAAAGCGCCAGGAAGCCATTTCAGCATTTCGGCTACCGGGACTTCAAAAGACGAAGGGTTGTTCTCTTCCACTACATCAGGAAATCCTAAAACCTAAAATGCAAAAAGTTCCCAAAAGCCATTTTGGCATTTCAGCTACTAGGAGTTCAAGAGACAAGAGAGCCACTCCTCCACTGCATCGGGAAACCTTGAAACCTGAAATGCGAAAAGTAAAAGCGCCCAGGAGCCATTTCAACATTTCAACTACCAGGACTTCAAAGGACGAAGGGTTGTTCTCTTCCACTGCATCGGGAAACCCCGAAACCCAAAATGCGAAAAGCGCCCAAAAGCCATTTCGGCATTTCAGCTACCGGGAGTTCAAGAGACAAGAGAGTCGCTCATCCACTGCATCAAGAAACCCCGAAACCCAAAACACGAAATGTAAAAGTGCCCGGAAGCCATTTCGGCATTTCGGCTACTGGGACTTCAAATGACGAAGGGTTGTTCTCTTCCACTGCATCAGGAAACCCTGAAACCCGAAGCGTGAAATGTAAAAGTTTTCCGGGAGCCATTTCGGTTACTGGGACATCAAAGAACAAAGGGTTGCTTTTTGTGTTTTCAGTCTCGACCACCCTCCATGGAAGAAGCAGTTAATGAATATTGAGTAGGTGGTTCAGACCTCATCTCAACTCATAAATGGAGGGCATGAAAAAGGCCTGGAGAAATCAGCCCGTGGTACCCTTGTATGTAGGTCCCCCTGCAAGAGCCATGCTGAGTTAAGATGGCGTCTGACGAAGGAGTTCCATTTGGGTTTGACTGAGGAACCTGCACACGCTAATTTGGACTTTAATGTCTCAGCTACCTTCCTGCTGCAAAGGTGGCAAATTTCCCTGAGTATATATACTCAGTTTTTGTATTTCTGTAAGCATGGATGGTAGAGTAGAGATCCCAACTGTAATGTTTTAATGAAGCACTGGTTTTTCTAGGATATGTATCTGTATATGAAATTTCCTTGTTTAATGTAAGGAATCTTTCTTCTTCATCTTATTTCGATCTCAAACTGAAAGGGTTCATGATTGAATGATTCATATGAATCGTTGTGACTGTGTTATGATAAAGGATTTATTATAGCTATGTTACGTTCTTTTAGTATTTATGTTCTTTGAATATAAGAAGTTATTGTGTTCAAAGTTTTCTTCTACAGGCTGTTGTAAGCCCGATGCCCATGGAAACCCTTCACATTTCCTCACAGAAGTCTTCCTCCTACTCACCCTTATTACAACTTACTGCCTGAAATTGAATCAAGAGCTCATTTGCTTGTGCATGCCTGGCCTAGTTTCTGAGTTAGAACAAGACTGTTCTGAGTTCACTTTCATCCATCACCCTTTATCAACAAATAGTGACATAAACTGATGGGCCTCAGGCTTACTCCAGCTGCAATCCAGGAGTGAATTCTGACGCCAACATTTCTGGTGCCATTGTCGGGGATGAAGTTGAAAATTTTCCCTGGGATTGAATGACATTGAGCCTCTGATTCTGAAGGTGCATTAGGCATCAGAGCCTTACGAGATTGTTACTGTGCATCTAGCGACTCCATTGTGACGACTCCATTATGGTGAACCTGTTGTTTTAGTTGTGGCTTCCAGAGGTAGACACATGCGATCCCATCCATAGCTGCCTCTAGCTACACCTAACGCTGATTTGGAGGTGACTTTCAGAAAAGGAAATGCCTCTGAAGGAGAAACTTCTATCGTCGAACCAGGTAATTTTCCATCTCCTTCTGTAGGAACTCCATTTTCTTCTTCTCAGCTTCCTAGTAGACCTTTTTCTGAAGTTTCCCGTTTCCTAAATTTTGGGAGTGTTCCTGCTGAGTTTTCCCCTCCTGGTCTGGGATTAGAGGGAGAAATCCTTGTCACTCCCCTCTCCCCTGAAGTTGTACCTTGGCGTAGACCCAGGACCACAAAAGATTTCTCCATTCCTAGCTTTACCACTCCTCCTCTTGTTACTGTTGTTGCTACTCCACAGAGAGAAGCATCTACTAAATCAAGCCATTTATCCTTCTCTCTAAATCCCCCATTATTTCCCCTTCTACCTGGAATCTCATTTCTAGTATCCCATATTCGAGCTCCTTCTCCTCCGAGTTATCCTCCACCTAATATTCCTATGGAAGGAGAAAATCCCCCCATGACCATAATGGAGGATATAATAGTTGCTAGGTATGCTCCCTTTGTGTTACCTCAGCCTCTCAATGCCCTTCCAGTAAATGGCTACCTTAAGCAGCTACCCAAGTTTAAAGGTGAAGGGCACATAACTGCAGAAGAACACCTTGAAGCCTTTTACAGTTTTACAGATGATCATGTTATTATGCATGCAGACGTATGGATGATAATTTTCGTCCATATACTTGAAGGCGAGGTTAGAAAGTGGTTTAGGGCCCTACCTCCTAGATCTATTGATGATATTTAGGCTTTGGATAATGCCTTTTTGAGACAGTGGGGAGACAAAAAAGACTTCATGTATTACATGACAGAGTTTGTGACTTTGAAGAGAAAGGAAGGAGAGTTCGTCTCTAACTTCTCCAAGAGATTCAATAAAATGTACAATAAGATCCCCACTGAAATAAAGCCCTTAGAAGCCTCTGCTAAAATCACTTATGCTAGCACTTTTGATCACGATTTCTGCCTTATGTTGAGAGAAATGAGAGAAACTACTCTGGCTCACATGCAGGATGCAGCTGTGGAAGTAGAATCTAACATATTGGATGTTGATCAACTCAGTAATAAGGCTGATAGAGACATATCCAGAAGGAGACCTGAAGCCTCCCCATCCAATTCCTCTCCCCTTCCCCTTCAGACGGACAAGGTAACTAAAGTGATAAAGTCGCTTTCGGCTAGAATGGAAAGGTGGGAGTTGGAAGGGAAGCCCACGTACATAAATCCACAAAATAATGATAACAGAGGCTTCAAGAGGCCTAGCAACAATGTGCCATAGGCTTTGCCAAGGGAACAAAGGAGAAAATATAGAGATGAGTAGAGGATTCAAACCCCTCTCCAAAATAACCTAGTTGCTCATGAGGAAGGAGAGGAGATAGATGAGCTCAACCCTGAAATTCACTGTATTGAAGACACCTTCCCTTTTCCCCATTTGACTCAATCTATATATGAAGAATCCCTTATGAAAAGTCAAGTCAATGAATTGGGTAAAGGGGAAAAGGCCAACAACACTCCTAATAGGTATCATCTTAGGTCAAAGAAGAAAGAAGGAAATTTTGATAGCCATGATCAACCTCTCACAACGGAAAAACATGCTAAGTCTATAACAATCACTACTAAAGAGAAGAAAACTCATAATGCTTCACCAACAACCAAAGAACCTGTCTCTGAGGTAAGGGAATATCCTAAGCCTTTTCCCTCCTTTATTTTTGAGCATGAAATTCATAAGATTAGAATTCCCGTACCCCTCTCAGAGCTAGTTAAAAATGAAGATTTCAAAAGGTCCCTCTCCAAGCTGCTACAATCTGAGTCCCCCCAGCCTTCTATAGACTTAGTAAATCTTCAAGATGAAAATCCAGCAGTCGTCCTAGGTCCCATGGTGGAAGACAAAGATGATTCATCCCCTCCCTTCTACACATCCCTGAACATACATGATAAAGTGATACATAATTGCCTCATGGATTCAGGAGCTTCCCACAACCTTATGCCCAAAATAGTCATGGAAGAATTGGGACTGGAAGTGACAAAGGCTTATCACGATTTATACTCTTTTGATTCAAGGAGGGTGAAATGCCTTGGAGTCATCAAATACTTGGTGGTCTCTTTATTTCAGTTGTCAATGAAGAGTGTGGTCATGGACATTGTAGTAGTTGATGTTTCCCCCAAGTTCAGCATGTGGTTGTCAAGATCTTGGATTAAAAAACTTGGAGGAACATTACAGATGGATCTCACATATGCTACCATTCCAGTCTTTGGAGGGGAATACAGGAGGTTGTACAGAGAAGCTCAGCTGGCCTACATTGTCAGTGATGAAGCAGACCTCACTAATCACCCCATCTTTGCACTTGACGCTGATTTGGGGTCTAGTTTATTCCAGATCACTGAGATTCCTGAAACCCCTCTTCAAATCAGAAAGCAACCCATATCTAATCACGAGATACCTCCTCCAACCACCTCTGTTTGGAAAATGTTCTTCGACGAAGCTTCTTCTAACGAAGGCGCTGGCACTGGAGTGGTTTTTGTGTCCCCTTGGAAGGAAACCATATCCCTATCATACAAGATGGAATTTGAAGCTACCAATAATGTGGCAGAATATGAAGCTCTTGTTATGGGTATGAGGGCTACAAAATAAATGGGAATTAAGGAGGTAGCAGTGTTCGAAGATGCTGATTTGATAATCCAGCAAGTCAAAAATTCTTGTCGGGCTAAGCATCCTTGGCTCAGGGGTTACAAAAATGAGGTGTGGGACCTGATTGATAATTTCTTCTCGGCTTTCAACATTTCTTTTATTCCTAGAGAGGAAAATACTTTGGCTGATTCCTTAGCTGTCTCAGCTAGTTTGTTCAAGATCCCTCTGCTGCCTAAGATCAAATATGAGGTTGAAATAAGATATAGGCCATCTGTTCCGGACAATATCAAGCATTGGAAGGTATTCGAAGACGATATTGAAATCAAAAAATTTCTTCAGTCCGTCGATAAATTTTCTGCATTGCACATTGATCAGGATCCTGATCTTGAAAGTCACCCTCACCCTGAGGTATTTTTAAATAAAATTGCTAATAACCATATTATTCATTTGCCTAGCAATCACATTATGAAGGGACTAGTCCCTTTAGAAAGACTGTTCGGTGGGAATGATGTGGCAGTAAATGGTAGGGTTTCAAATGGAGATGATGATACAATGAAGTGAAATATCGATACACAGGAGGAGCCTAAGTTTGTCAAGTTGTCAAGCAGTTTGACCAAAGAACAAAGGGTCGGATATACTGAGTTATTAAAAGAATTTGCTAATGTGTTTGCATGGACCTATGAAGACCTCAAGACATATGACACATCTGTCATTGAACACAAGATCCCACTGAAGGAAGAGGCTAATCCATTTAGGCAGAAGCTAAGATAGATAAATCCCATGTTGTYGCCTGCCATGGAGAGAGAAGTGAAGAAGTTGTTAGATGCCCAAATCATTGTCCCCTTGAGATATTCTGAGTGGGTGGCCAATTTGGTTCCCGTGAGGAAGAAAAGTGGAGAAATCAGGCTTTGTGTCGATTTCAAGAACCTGAACAGGTGCTCAAAGAAAGAAAACTATCCTTTGCCCCACATGGAACACATATTGCAGAGGGTAACTGGTGCATCTAGGATATCCATGATTGATGGTTTTTCTGGTTATAATCAGATATCAGTCATGCCTGAGGACAGAGAAAAAGATGCCTTCACCACTCCTTGGGGCACATTCATGTATGCCAAAATTCCTTTTGGATTATTGAATACAGGAGAAACATTCTAGTGAGCCATGGACATAGCCTTCATCGGAGATAAAGATCAGTTTGTGGTGATCTATCTGGATGACATCACAGTCTTCTCTAGCTCTGATAAAGAGCACCACTGTCACTTGAGGAAAGTTTTCTTGAAATGTCAGAGGTTTGGCCTATGCTTAAATCCAAAGAAATGTTTGTTTGCTATGAAGGAGGGGAAGCTGTTATGCCATATAGTATCAGCAAAGGGAGTGAGAATTGATCCCAACAGGGTAGAGGCAATTCAGACCCTATCACTTCCCAGGTCTAGAAAGGAATTTCAGGTTTTTTTAGGGAAGATTAACTTTCTGAGGAGGTTCGTCTCAAATTTTGCTAAGTTGGTGAAACACATCACAACCATGCTCAGAAAAGGAAAATAAGTAAAATGGACTGCTGAACCCAGGGAATCTTTTGTCCAAATAAAGAAGGCATTGACTGAGGCACCTGTGTTGATCAATATTGATTATTCCAATGGTTTCCTAATTTTTTCTTTTGCTTCTTTTGATACAGTAGCAGCGGTCTTATTGCAAAAAAATGAGGAAGGGTGAGAGCAACCCATTTCATTCTTTAGTAAAGCATTAAGAGATGCAAAAATCAGGTATGAGATCATGGAGAAGCAGGCCTATGCCTTGGTGAAAAATCTTAAATATTTCAGAGTCTATGTCTTGCATTCAAGAGTGACTACATACGTTCCTTCAGCCTCCGTGAAAGACATCCTTATACAACCTGACATAGATGGGAGGAGAGGTAAATGGATTGCCAAGATCCTTGAGTTTGACCTGGAGATAAAGCCCACCAAGTTGGTTAAAGGGCAGGGTTTAGCCAAGCTAATGGTTGAATCCAATTGCAAGGCCTTGGGGGTTAGCTTCATCAACGCTTGCTCAGGAAATTAGCAAGCTGAGTCGCCCAACAAAAGCTCTCGAGGTGGCTTATCACTAGCAGAATGCACTTGGTATAGAGACATTTTGTACTTTCTGCAAGAGTTGAAGCCTCCTGATGGAATGGGAAAAAGCAAGGCAAGGGATTTAAAGCTCAAGGCGGTTAGGTATTGCCTTATTGACCAAGTCTTGCACTGGAGAGATCCTCTAGGGGTGTTTCTGAGGTTTCTGAACCCACATGAAGCCCAGAAAGTTATGTTTGATTTCCACAGTGGCCTTTGTGGAGGGCATCATTTCTGGAAGACCACATCCCACAAAATTATCAGGGTTGGGTACTATTGGCCCACCTTATTCACTGATGTCTGCAGAGAATTCAGAGCTTGCATCAAATGCCAAAGGTTCTCAGGAAAGCAGCAACTCAAATCTCTGCCACTAAAGCCTGTAGTAGATTCAACACCCTTCAAGAGTGGGGGTTGGAATTCATTGGGGAAATTCATCCTCCTTCAAGTGGCCAACATAGATGGATCCTGACTGCAACAGACTATTTCACCAAGTGGATAGAAGCTGACCCCACCAAAAGTGCTTCACACAAGGTGATTATTATCTTCTTGGAGGATATCATAGCTATATTTGTCTATCCCAGCAGAACTATCACTGATAATGCCGCTTCTTTCAAGTCTAAGCATCTGGTTAAGTTCTATGAGCAGTTCAAGATTTCACTAATTCACTCCACTCCCTATTATCCTCAAGGAAATGGACTGGCAGAATCTTCCAATAAAATTCTAATCAAACTCATTAAAAGGTTATTGGAAGACAATAAGAAGGCCTGGGATTCAAAGCTCAAGTTTGCTCTATGGGTCGATCGAGTGACAACAAAGAAGTCCTTGGGCACCTCACCTTTTCAACTTGTTTATGGGACAGAGGTTGTTTTTCCCATTCAACTCGCTTTACATGTAGCGAAATTCTTTCAAGATCATGAAGGAGAGCCAGACCATATGGTCAGAAGAATTCATCAAGTGGTGGAACTACAACAGATCAAGGAGCAGGTAATGGACTTAGCTGACAGTCATCAGCAGAAGATCAAGCAGGCTTTTGACAGGAAGGTCAGGAAGGAGGAATTCGAGCTGGGAGATTTGGTGCTTAAGTGGGATGCACCCAGGCAGGATAGGGGAAAACACAACAAGTTTGATGCCCACTGGATTGGGCCCTTCAAAATCTCTGAAGTATTCTTAAATAACACGTACAGGTTGCAGGATTTGGAGGGTGAAGAAGTCTTTAGCGGCCCAGTAAATGGGCATTTCCTGAAGAAATGTTTTGTTTGAGCCTTAGACGACTCCTTTGTTTTGTAAATATTGTCTTTATTGTTTTTCTATTTATTTTCGGCTTAATAAATGACTCCATAACCCACAGAAGGCAAATGGAACTGCATAAGGATTTCTTAGAGCATCGCAGGGACGACTCTATCCCCCATGGAGCCTAATTTTAGTGCCAATTATCGCAAGTCATGAGCGTCGAGTGCAACACACAGAAAAGGTCCATTTCGGTTCTAAAATCAAGTGAGTGGGAATTTTGTTGTTAATGGCGAGAATCCAAAGATGGAGTGGATCGACAGTTATTAGGTAAGTTTGAGTCATAGAGTTGCATGAGGTTTGGCATCTGAGCTCATCTCTTATGGCCAAAATTACAAAATGACGAGCCATTTCGACATTTCGGCTACCAGGACTTCAAAGGACGAAGGGTTGTTCTCTTCCACTGCATCGAGAAACCCTGAAACCTGAAATGAAAAAAGCGCCCAAAAGTCGTTTCGACATTTCGACTATTGAGAGTTCAAGAGACAAGAGAGTCACTCCTCCACTACACCAGGAAACCCGGAAACCTGAAATACGAAAAGTAAAAGCACCCGGGAGCCATTTTGACATTTTGTCTACCAAGACTTCAAAGGACAAAGGGTTTTTCTCTTCCACTACATCAGGAAACCCCAAAACCTGAAATGCAAAAAGTGCCCAAAAGCCATTTTGACATTTCTACTACCTAGAGTTCAAGAGACAAGAGAGTTGCTCCTCCACTGCATCGAGAAACCCTGAAACTCGAAACACGAAATGTAAAAGCACCCAAAATCCATTTCAACATTTTGGCTACTGGGACTTCAAAGGACGAAGGGTTTTTCTCTTCCACTGCATCGGGAAACCTCGAAACTCGAAGCGCGAAATGTAAAAGTTGTCCGGGAACCATTTCGACATTTCGGCTACCGGGACATCAAAGAAAAAAGGGTTGCTTTTTGTGTTTTCAGTCTTGGCCACCCTCCATGGAAGAAGCAGTTAATGAATATTAAGCAAGTGGTTGAGACCTCAACTCAACTCATAAATGGAGGGAATGAAAAAGGCTTGGAGAAATCAACCCGTGGTGCCCTTGTATGCAGGTCCCCCTGCAAGAGACATACTGAGTTAAGATGGCGTTTGATGAAGGAGTTCCATCCAGGTTTGACGAAGGAGCCTTCACACGCTAATTTGGGCTTTAATGTCTCAGCTACCTTCCTACTGCAAAGGTGGCAAATTTCCCTGAGTATATATACTCAATTTTTGTATTTCTGTAAGCATGGATGGTAGAGCAGAGCTCTCGACTGTAATGTTTTAATGAAGCACTGGTTTTTCTGGGCTATGTATCTGTATATGAAATTTCCTTGTGTAATGTAAGGAAACTTTCTTCTTCATCTTGTTTCGATCTCAAACTGAAAGGGTTCATGATTGAATGATTCATATGAATCATCGTGATTGTGTTATGATAAAGGATTTATTATAGATCTGTTACATTCTTTTAGTATTTCTATTCTTTGAATATAAGAAGTTCTTGTGTTCAAAGTTTTCTTCTATAGGATGTTGGAAGCCTGATGCCCATGGAATCCCTTCACATTTCCTCACATAATTCTTCCTCCTACTCACCCTTATTACAACTTACTTCCTGAAATTGAATCAAGACCTCATTTTCTTGTGCATGCCCGACCTAGTTTCTGAGTTAGAACGAGATTGTTCCGAGTTCACTTTCATCCATCACCCTTTATCAACAAATCGTGACATAAACTGATGGGCCTCAGGCTTACTCCTGTTGCAATCCAGGAGTGACTTCTAATGCCAACAGTGGCCACCCAAGAAGACTCGTCCCATGCTCAAACAAAAGCTGACAAAGTCACTTGGTTCATTAAGTGGATCCAACACATACTCCAATAGGTTCAAGATATTTTATAGAATTCCAATGCCAAGTACAAACAACGCCATGATAAACACCGAGTGCCACACAATTTTCAAGTGGGAGACAAAGTTTTGTTGCACTTGAAGAAAGAATTCCTTACATGGCCCCATTGGAAGCTTTTTCAACTCTGCTATGGACCTTACACCCTCACCAAGGCTATGGGTGAAAATTATTTATAGCTCAACATTCCCCCCTTCCTTGGCTTGCACCCAATGTCCAATGTGGATCTCCTTTGTGTTAGAAAAATAGGACCGCAGAGCAATAAAATAAACCAAATGCGGAAACAAAACACAGAAGATACACAATACAAGAGAGACACAGATTTACGTGGTTCACCCAGTGTGGGCTACGTCCACCAGAGAAATTGTTAGGTCCTTCCTTTATTATTATCTAACAAATGAAGGGATACAACCTACAACAAAACCCGCTGTAACTTCCTCTTCTTTCTCTCACATTCTCCTCTCTTAGAATACAATACTCACCATAATGCATAGTTGCAAATACATTTACCTCATAACAGAGGGTTGCCTTCTAGGGAAAAAAACCCTAACATCATTTCTACCATTAGATCTGCGACCTTATAATGAATGATCCAAATTTACAATGAAATTGCACATTTACAAGGCAATTTTTCCTTTCGGGGCTTTGCCCCCGAACCCCCCAGCCGGGGGGATAGGTCCCGCAGACCTCACAGAGGGGGTACCCCCTATGCAATTGCCCACGTGGAAGAGTGTACATACTTCTGGGGTGTAAATTCTTCATGGGGTATAAACATGGCTGAAAGCAAGGACCTCTGAATCAAGAACATAATCAGGCTCCACAACCAACACTTTGGCCATATTTTCTACCATTATTGGACACCTCAAAGATAGCAGGACAATTGACACCAACATAGCTCAACCCTGAACACATGGAAAATGAATCCACTAATGAGATCATGGAAACATAGGTCAAGGGGCCTCACCATCAAAGGATCCAACTTTATCGGGTTGTCAAAGCAGGGAAACTCCTGCACCAAGGCAAGTGGCTATGATTGATGACTGGTAGTCGGGAAATTTGACTATGATATTGTCGGATTGAAAAATTGGAATCTCTGTCGATATGATGATGTGGCCCCCGAATGTTCTTCAAGCTGTTGATAAAATCTCTTGAATTTTATTTGATAGATACTTGGTGCCATAATATGTTATCTATGGATCAAAAAATGTCTCTGAAGTTGGTTCTGCAGACCTTGTTGTAACCCTTGAGATGTTTTTGGCTAGGAAACTATGCCAAGGAATCCATTTAAAAGGGAATGATTTTTTTTTTAAGTTGGTTTGTCCTAAAATAAAGTGTTTTACCGATTCACTTCAGGACTTAATTACTAATCTTAAATACTCTAAAGATCGGATTTTGAGGGAATCATTTCAATGTTCCAAACAAATAAATCTTGTAAGAGATGAAAGAAGAATTAAGAAGAACAAAAATGATAGTAAAATAATGTATATCTTGATAAATATTATTTTACTTCTAAATTAGAATAAATTATGAAAAATATGTATATGAACCAAGAATATAAATTGAACACAACGAAACAATTCGTTTCTATTCAAAAGTTATAATAAATTAAGCATAAGTCTTGTCAATACTCACAGTATGTAGAAGAAATATGTATCTTTATTGATCCCTTTTACAATTGTAATAGTAGTAGTCATACCAAATTATCAAAATTACAATAAAAAATACATCCAAGAATGAATTTATGAATATGGAAACAACATAAGAGAGAAATATCACATAGAATGAAACACATAAATTTTGAATCACTCAAAACTTGCCAAAATTTTATTAAAGATCTGTCTTTCTCAGGCCTAAAATTTCCTCCCCCTAAGTTTGTATTCTTCCTCCTTTTATAACCGATGGAAATTTGTTTAATTCCATGAAATTTTTGAAAGGTGAGATTTTCCTAAAAGAATGCAACTGTTTCCATATCTATTTCTTTAACATTTTTCTTGACAAAGATTTCTTAGGAAAAAAAATTGTTTAAAACTCTCTCTTCCTAAGAAATCTAAGTCAAGATCATGTTATTGATTAGAAACAACACTTCAATACTAACAGAGATGAGTTATCTCCCATTTTACATGCATATTTAAAACTCTGTTATGATTTGATCAAATCTGATCTTTATAGAAGAGATATTCATTTATCAAGATTAATAATTATTCATTATGCACTTTGATTGGCTATAATAAATGGAAATCCCCTGATGTGTCATGAATGAAGATACATGTGTCACCATTTAAATGTGATTAATGATCCCCAATCATTCTGTAATCTCGATCTTCTATGAGTGATAAGATCTTCGTATGACCTGACTTGATAACTAACTGGAGATTTTTTTTATGACAAAGACTTCAAATGTTGCAAAGTGTACTTTTGATGATGTCAACTGGTAGAAATAAGTACTAAATTGAACTTATCGTACCCTTAATGTGCACAAACCTAACCTTTCACACAACTTCATTTTGATGATCCGACATTATAACTTATCGTAGATTGGCATATTCTTAGTCGTCGAATCAAATCAAATTTTACTGGACATGTGGTAGGATATGATTTGATGATGCATGAAAAACCTTGATTCATAGGTGTCGTGAACCATAGTGCATTGTGGATGGTAGATCTCATATGATGTCATGTGATTTTTTTTTCCATCTTTTGTCATTATCTGGGACATGCATCATCTATGTGTTGATGTGAGGCGGTCCTGTGTGGTTATACTAACC